>CM031918.1:53738089-53902778 GCA_018703695.1 Prunus fruticosa | reverse complement strand
GCGCCTGTAGTTTATATAATTTCGAGTGCCTGGCTTCACAAGGAGAGTAGCTTCAGGAGTAATCTATTTCTTTGGAAGAATTTTTTTTATCCTGATATAGTAAATCTGTCTTGCTCTATTGATATTCATCCTTCTGATTTGGAAGGATGTGGAGTTTATTAGTCAGGGGAAAATATTTCTCCACTTTGTTTTGTTTGGACTGAAACTAGATGGCTGCTGTTGATATTTACAAGTGCTACTTGAGAAAATGCTATGTTTGACAATGAAGTCCAACAAAAAGACAAGCTAAGTGGACTCACTCTTCACAAGGCACGTGTATTCAGCACTTGGGACATAAAGGGCCAAGTGAAAGTGTTGCTTTGTGATGATGGGTGTTTTTTAGCTACTTGATCTTGTGTTGAATTAAGGGCTAACGAGTTGGATAGTTCACTAAGGTCTAGAGGTTTGTAGCTCAACTGATTAAGACATTCTCTTCGCACAGCTCCATGGATGCCCCGCCATGGTAGTTTGGAAAGTTTATATTTTATTTATTTTTAAAATATAAGCGCAGTCTATACTAGAGAGGACTCAAATTTGGGTGGAAGGGGATGAGTTCATTGTTTTTTTTTTAAATATAGGCTATAGTCAATACGAGTAGGCACTCGAACTTGGGTAGAAGGGGGTGAGTTCATTGTCCTCACCAACTGGGGACTCGAATTGGGAATGTTCTGAAAAAGCTTTTTTTGATCGAATGTTCTGAAAAAGTTTGAAGTGGTGCGTTAAATAAGAAAAGAAAAGAAGATGACAAGAAACAGAAAATTCATTTATGCCATGGATTTGGCTTGTCGCCCAAAGCTAAGGGTGGTTTGGGATTTAAGAGAACAAGCTATGAATCAAGCTCTCTTGGCTAAACTGGTTTGCGCCTCAATTGTAAGGACCAAGGGGGGGGCAAATTTTTTAGAGCAAATATATAAAAATCCAGTCCATATTGGATCCTCCTTAAAAGAAAAAGAAGGGTGTTCACTACTCGGAGGGGATTCTGTATGGGGCAAAGCTCTTTAGGTAGGGTGTGATATGGAGAGTGGGCAAAGGTGATATGATCAAGTTCTGGAAGGATCACTTTTATCCCTTTTGCAACATTTGTTGTGGTAGTTCAAAGACGGTTCTTCATATCAGAGAGTGCCCATAGCATTGCCCTGCACCCAAAATATTATTTTGTAAAAGCTGCTAAGGAGTGGTTATTGCATTATGTTTCTCAATCTCAAAACTGAAAGTGTTGGTTTCTTTTGCTCGGGTTGGGTTCCACCTGATGCGGGATGGTTCAAACTGAATGTGGATAGTCTCTGGAGATTTTCTAGTGGCAGTATTGGGGGATTGGAGGGGTACTTCGTAACTATAACGGGGATTGGGTTGAGGGCTTTACTGCTAGTTTGGGTCAAGGGCAGGTTTCTGGATGCTGGATTTTGGGGTTTATTCTTTGGTCTGAAGTTAGCAGTGGCTCGTAGTAACGGACTCTGCTTTAGTGGTGGAGCTCATACAAATGTCTTGAACCTGTTTTGATCTTTTTCGATTTGTTTAGTTTGCTTTTGGGATGTTAACCCCCTTTTCCATGAAGAAAAAAAACAGAAAAAAGAAAAGAAAGAAAGAGGAAGCAATGCTCCTCGCTCGGGTAATTATTTTGAGCTGAAAACAATAGTAGCCCTATTGTTTTCTGAAATGGTGATACTACCCTTATTATTTTGTGAAATTGATTCGAAACATGTTATTTTCTTCATCGTCCTCACCACCAGGCGTTTCACTGAGCTCCTGAAACGTTTCACTCTGTCTCTCCGACAATCTCAACTCCATCTCGACTCTCTAGTCCCTTAACCATCCCATCTCTTCGCTCTCACTCTCAAACCATCGAGTCTTCTCATTAGGCATATCGACCCTGATATCTCATTTATTCGACGGTAAGTTTTTGATTCATTAAATTTTCCATTTTTGTGTTTTGTACGTCTTTATTTTTTGGTAGAGTAGGCATTTCTGCTTAGGATTTTTCTTTTTCTTTTTTGGCATTTTCGGGCTGTGGTTTTTCTACTTTGTTCCTTGTTTTTTGGGCTTATTGTTTTTGGATTGATTTTGAGGCAGTTTGTTTATTTATTGGTTTTCTGGTATGGGTTTGATTTTGTTGTTGTTGTGTGATTATCGTGCTCCTGTGCGTTTTTGTGGATAATGGTTTATGGGGTTCCCAATATGCATTGAAATTTTCCTTTATTCTGATGTATTTGGTCAGTGAATGTTTGAATGTTTAAAAGAAAACAGGGGTTGTGTTTTGTCAATTCGTTGCTAGTGGTTACTTTTTCCCCGTTGAATGCTCCGCAGATCATGAGAAACCCACATATATGAAGTGAAAATTTTTCCTTCAAATTTGGTACCTACTTTGTGATTTGCTATTTGCCATATGTTTTGATCTTACAGAAAAAGGAAGGGTGTTTTGAAGAAATTCGAAGTCTATGTTTGAGTATTTTCCTTTTCAGTTTTTTATCTTCCTTCTTCCAGAAATGTGTCAGCTCTGTCGAGCCTTTTTGTTAGAACCATTGCTTATTATGGACGTTGGAAATCTAAATACATTATATCAAGTTAAATATATGTAAGCACTTCCCATTTTTTATTTATAGGACTTTGGAGCTCAGGGCTGTAAACCCATGACGACCGAATCAGTAGTCCAAGACTTCTCATCTGACACTCGATGCCTGACCCAATCCTTCTCCAATCTCTGTCAAGCCTTAGACTCCAGCCACTTCCACGCCCTCCTCAACCACCTGCTAACTCGGACGTTCATATTGTCCATGTACCTAGCTATTCCAGGTGGTTCTCATGGGACCATATCCACCATTGTGAAGTTTGATTCCTCCCAGAGTTCTTCGATTCTCACTCACCTTCCAAGAATCCTAGGCTTTACATGTACTATCGCAACAACATCATCAAGCATTATAGGGACAACCCTGCCCGAAAGCTCACCTTCACTGATGCCCGTAAGACTCTCGTTGGTGATGTTGGCTCCATTCGCAGGGTTTTTGATTTTCTTGAGGTTTGGGTTTGATCAATTACTCCCTCCTCCACGCTCAACAAGCCCCTTAGGTGGGAGGACAAGGACAGCAGGCTGCCTCTCCGGTCGCTGAATCCCCACAGATTGTCCTAAGGATCTTCCACTCCCAACAAGGAGAGCCCCAAGAAGAGAGTGTGCCATGGTTGCAAGTCTCTTTGTAGCATTGCCTGCTTTGTTTCTGAAAAGGTCTGTCATTCTTTTGATATCATTATTATAGAAGTGAACTGATTAATGATGAGCACAAAATTAATACAAGTTTTATCCTTAAATTTATATTTGTTAGTACTTTCTTTTTGTTTTATATAAATCTATTAGAATATTTATATTGTTTTTGTTTCCAATCTTTGTTTTTATATTTAATGAGTGGTTGTTTGTAGGTATTAAGTGTCTTCCACCAATAGCATGATAAGAAGAAAGTAAAAGGATGAGAAGAAATATGTGCAGCCAAAGTCAAGGAAATTTTCTCAGACAACTTGTGCAGCAGCAAATGCAATTGAAGATAAAACAAATGAAAAGAAGAATCAATCAATTGCATTAATATGCTCTAGGACATGCATGCAAGCTTCCATCATTGAAGAAATATAGAGAGAAATGAATAAACAATGAAGGAGAAAACTCAAATTGACTACTTGCAACCAATGAATGCAAAGAAGAATGATAAAAGCTTGGAGCAAAGAAGCAAGTGTAGAGAGTGTGGAGAAATTCAGAATGATACTCGAACAAAGAGAAGAAGGAAAGTATGGAAGTGCATGATAAAGTGTTCAAGTGGAAGAAAGTTTTGAAGAATTTGGAGAAGGAGTCATCATCACAATGAATTAATTAAAGGAAGCAAATTGGCAATTGGCAAGTGGAAAACATATTAAATTCATGAATAGAGGGATTTGATGAATTTAGAAATGCTCTCATCCTCCTATAAATAGGGTAAGCTACGGCATTGTAAAAACTACACCAAGCTCCACAATCTCTAGCTTTTCTATCTTCCCTCCATCTTTCTAAGTTTTAAATTTCTGTTTTTAGTTTTATATTATTATGGAGAACTAACTCCCTAGCTAAGGCTAGGGAAAGCTTTTAATATAAGTGTGTAATTTTTATTAGTTTGATCCAAACTTAAGCTTTAATATAATTTTGTGGTTTTTGTTCAAATGGAATTTGTAGTGTTCTTTTTAATTAATTGATGAAATGTTTGATAATCCTATTTCATGGGTTCAATCATGTTTTTCCCATTGTGTAGTAAAAACTTTCATGCTTTTAAAAGAGAAGAGAATTACTAAAGATTAATAGAATTTTGATGAAGTTTATTTTTTGATAGTTTGTTGCCAATGGTACAAGTTATGCTTAGAATACTTCTAAAGGAAATTAAAAAGAGCTTTAATTATTTTGAACAACTACATTGGAAAATATTTTGTGGATCAAATTATTAAAAGTTGCATGTTTATGTTAAAAGTGAATCCCAATGCCTTAGTGTTTTAATCAATCAAATTTTCTCTAAATCTAAACTTGCATAAATCTACCTCTCAATTACACTTGTTCTTTTCCATCTCTGTTATTTTTTTTTCACACGCCTCTCTTTGGATACAGACACTCGGGCTTTCGAGCTTACACTATCTATATCACCTTCCTTAGGTTTTGCAAAAGTGGTGTGAACAAATTGCGCGCCGTGGCGGTAGCGGCTTGTCAAGAGATAGAGATCCTATTGGTTAGATTTGCTGGTTATGTGAAATTCTTCACATATGGTACACTCTTTCCAAACTTATCTCATTGTTAATATATATTTTTATTTTTATTTTTATTTTTGTTTTTGTTTTTGTTTAATTGTGTATTTTCTTTATGCGACCTAGAGATCATCTAGGAAGGTCTGTCAAAAGTCTGAAAACTGTTAATTTAGAACATTCTGCTTTTAACTTTCAATTTAAACTATCCAAATCTGAAAGCATGGCAGAAATTGCGAATAATGAACAAGAAATTAATGTCTCAGATTGAAAATAATCAGATTGAAAATAATGAGATTGAGAATAATGAAATGAGAGAAAGAAGTAGCTGGCACCTAGAACTTTAGAGACATTTTTGCATCCTATTCGTGCACCAAATCCTTCATGCATCATGTTTCCACCTAACATGCCAAATTATGATTTCAAACCTGGAATGATTCAACTTGCTTCCCATTTTTCATGGCATGGAAAGTGAAAATCCTTATGTGCATGTTAGGGAATTTGAAGAAGCTATTGGAACTTTTTACAATGTTCAACTTGATAGGCTTAATTTCATAAGGTTGAAATTTTTTCCTTTTTCCTTAAAAAGAAAAGGCTAAAAGTTGGTTATATTCATTAAGGGCTAGATCCATAGGTTCTTGGGGGGAAATGACTCAAGCATTTTTTAACAAATATTTTCCTAATCACAAGACGATTGCTCTTAGAAAAGAATCTCAAATTTCTCTCAAAAGGAAAATGAAACTTTGTATCAAACTTGGGAAAAATTTAAAGAGCTTTTGAATTTGTGCCCACACCATGGCTTTGAAACTGGCGTCCTTGCTAGTTATATCTATGAGGGACTTCTCCCTCGTGATCGCCAATTGTTGAGTCAATGTGTAATGGAAATTTTATGCAAAAAGACCCTGATGATGCCTTAGAATTTTTGGATGAAATTGCTGAAAAGCTCATCAATGGACTGTTCCCAGTTCGAGCTGAGACCACTATCGGTCAAAATCACCACATCTTCTACTAATAAAGGAATTTATCAATTAAAAGAAGAAGATGATTGGAAATTCAAATTTGAGGTTTTAACTAAAGAAATAGCTGCTTTGGAAAACAGAAAAATCAAATTCGCCTCAACCTGCTCCTTTTCAAGCTCATGTTAATCAAGTCTGTGATTCTTGTTATGAGATTGGTCATACTTGCTAAAATTGCCCAATTTTTCAGGAAATGAAAGGAGCTATGAGGAGCGCTTGCTGCCCCTGGAAACTTCAAACAACAATATTCTCCTTTTTCCAACACTTACAATCCAGCAACAAGAAACCATCCAAACTTTCGTTGGAGCAATGATTCACAACCTCAAGTAAGTGATAGAAAATTCTTTCAATCATCAGTTCCCTTAACTAATACATTTAATGCTAGACCTTCTTTGAGCGATACTCTTCAAGCATTTATGCAAGAACAGGAGAAAGCAAAATCAAAGGTATGATACCTTGTTTGGTCAAATGGTTGAAGAAAATAAAAAAATTAAAAGCCAAATTTCTAAATTGACAAATTCTTTTGCAATAAATGAAAAAGGAAAATTTCCTTCCCAAACTCAACCAAATCCAAGGAATGTTAATTCATTGAAACCTTATTCAACATGCTAATCTGTCATTACTCTTAGAAGTGGTAAAATAATTGATAACACACCTTCACCAAAGGAAGTTGAAAAATCTAAGAATAATGATGAACTAAATAAGTCCAAATTGAGTAAATTAAATGAATATCATTTTCCTCCTCCTTTTCCCCAAGCTTTAAATCCTCCAAAGAAATTAAATCAAAATTCTAAATTTTGGATGTTTTTAAGAAGTCAAAGTTAATATTCCTCTGTTAGATGCTATTAAACAGATTCCTTCTTATGCTAAATTTTTAAAAGATCTATGCACTTTTAAAAGAAAGCATCAAGTGAAGAAAACTGCATTTTTGAACTGAACATGTGAGTGCATTGTCGCAACATAAGGTCCCTCCTAAATACAAAGATCCAGGAAGTCCCACTCTTTCATGTGTAATTGGAAAAAATTACATAAATTGTGCTTTGCTTGATTTGGGGGCTAGTGTAAATTTATTGCCATATTCAGTATATTTGCAGTTAGGTCTTGGTGAATCAAACCCACAACAATGAAGTTGCAACTTGCTGAATTGCTGGACGAGTGCCGAGAGGGTAATTGAGGATGTATTGGTCCAGTGGACAAATTTTACTACCCTGTTGACTTTGTTGTTTTGGATACACAACCTGTTTGCATTCTAAAAATGAAATTCCTGTCATTTTAGGACGTCCATTCTTACTACATGTGATGCACATATTAGTTGCAGAAGTGGGATAATGAACTCAGTTTTGGTAACATGACATTGGAAATTAATATTTTTAATGTTTTTCAGGCGACCCTATGAAGATGATGAATGTGCAGTGGTGAACTTGATTGAAGCTCTTGTACAGGATCAATTTGAGAAGACCAGTATTTCTAAACCTCTAGAGGCTCTTTTATTGAATTCTAAAGAATATGAATTACTTGAGGATCCGGAAATTGCTTATCCTAATTGTTGTTTAAATCCCTTGCAGGTTAATAAATGGACACCAAAATTTGAGAAGCTTCCACCTCGGAAAAGAAAAGACATTGCCATCAAATGTGGAAGTTCCTATTCTAGAATTGAAACCTTTACCCATGGGACTAAACATGCCTTCTTGGGGTCCAACAACACTTTGCCAGTGGTATATCTTCTAAACTTGACTCTTTGCAAGAAGGTAAGTTACTTAATGTGTTGAATTCTCAAAGATCTGCCATTGGTTGGACTCTTGCTGACATTAAGGGAATTAGTCCTCTTGTTTGTACTCATAAAATATTTTTAGAGGATGAAGCCAAATCTTCTAGGGAGGCACAACTAGGTTAAACCCAATCATGAAAGATGTTGTTAAAACTGAGGTGTTGAAATTAATAGATGCAGGTATTATTTATTCCATCTCTGATAGTAAATGGGTAAGTCCTACTCAAGTTGTACCTAAGAAATCTGGCATAACAGTGGTTCAAAATGATAAGAATGAATTGATACCTACAAGAATTGTTTCAAGTTGGCGCATGTGCATTGATTATAGAAAGCTAAATTCTGAACTAAAAGACCATTTCCCTTTACCTTTTATTGATCAAATCTTAGAAAGGGTAGCCGGTCATAAATTTTATTGCTTCTTAGATGGATACTCAGGTTATTATCAAATTGAAATTGCCATTGAAGATAAAGAAAAAACTACTTTTACATGTCCTTTTGGTACTTTTGCTTTTCGTAGAATGCCTTTTGGACTATGTAATGCTGCTGCTTACCTTTTCAAAGATGCATGATCAGTATTTTCAGTGATATGATTGAGAAATTTCTTGAAGTTTTCATGGATGATATATCTGTTTTTTCGGTGATTCTTTTGATAATTGCTTCAGAATTTGGAAAAAGTTTTGGTTCGATGCCAGGAGAAAAGCTTTGTTTTAAATTGGGGAGAAATGTCATTTCATGGTTTCTTCTGAATTGTTCTTGGTCATATTGTTTCATCTAAAGGAATTGAAGTGGATAAAGCTAAAATTGAATTAATTTCAAAATTGCCAGTTCCAAAAACTGTTAAAGATGTTAGATCATTTTTAGGTCATGCTGGTTTTTATAGGAGATTTATTCAGAATTTTAGTGCAATATCTAGACCCTTGTGTAATCTCCTACTAAAAGACAGTATATTTGAGTGGTCTGATTCATGTCAAAAGGCTTTTGAGAAATTAATTGAAATGCTCACATCTGCTCCAATTATGCAACCACCTGACCTGGACTTTACCTTTTGAAATTATGTGTGATGCCAGTGACTTTGGAGTTGGAGCCGTTTTGGGGCAAAGAAAAGATAAGAAGCCACATGTCATCCATTATGCAGCAGAACCTTGAACAGTGCTCAGAATGAATTATTCTACAACTGAAAAAGAACTCCTTGCTGTGGTATTTGCTTTGGATAAGTTTCGTGCTTATATAGTTGGATCACCTATTGTTATTTTTATTAACCATGCAGCTTTAAAATACCTTTTTGAAAAAAAGATGCTAAAGCTCTCAACTCGATTAGGTGGATCTTACTACTTCAAGAATTTGACATCACAATCAAAGATAAAAAGGGAGTAGAAAATGTAGTGGCTGATCATTTGTCTAGATTGAGTTTTAAGGATTCCATTGAAACATTGCCAATTAATGATTCTTTTCCAAGATGAGCAATTATTTGCTATTTCAGGAATTACCTTGGTTTGCTAACATTGTTAATTTTCTTGCTACAGGTAAAATTCCATCTGATTGGACTGCTCAATACAAGAGAAAATTTCTTACAGAGGTTCGAAATTTCTTTTGGGATGACCCTTATCTGTTTAAATATTGCCCTTATCTAGATCATTAGGAGGTGTGTACCTGATAATGAAATCCATGCAGTAATTTCTTTTTGTCATAATGAAGCATGTGGCGGTCATTTTTCTAAGAAACCACTGCAAAAAATTTTGCAGTGTGGATTTTATTGGCCTATGCTTTTTAAAGACACTAATTCTTTTGTCGAACTTGTGACCGTTGCCAAAAGTTGGGGGCAATTACCCTTAGAAACATGATGCCTTTGAACCCAATTTTGGTAATTGAATTATTTGATTGTTGGGGCATTGATTTTATGGGTCCTTTCCCTATTTCTTTTGGATATCTTTATATCTTGGTCGGTATTGATTATGTTTCCAAATGGGTAGAGGCTATTCCTTGTCGACATAATGATCATAAAACGTTTTGCGGTTTTTAAAAGAAAATATTTCGCAGATTTGGAACACCTCAAGCTATTATAAGTGATGGAAGAAAACACTTTTGTAATAAACCTTTTGAGGCTTTAATGAAAAAATATGGTGTCACTCATAAAGTTGCTACCCCATACCACCCACAAACAAGCGGTCAAGTTGAACTTGCTAATCGGGAGATAAACAAATTTTGGAAAAAACGTGAGTCCGAACCGTAAAGATTGGTCTTTGAGATTAACTGATGCTTTATGGGCATACCGTACAGCATACAAATCCCCCATAGGGATGTCACCGGACAGACTTGTCTACGGTAAGGCTTGTCATTTACCAGTTGAACTTGAACATAAGGCATATTGGGCAATTAAAATGTTTAATTTTGGTTTAAATGATGCAAGTTTGAATAGGAAGCTTCAGTCTGAACTGAGTTGGTAGAATTAAGGAATGATGCTTACGAAACTTTCCAAATTTACAAAGAGAAAATGAAAGTTTTTCATGATAAAAATATTTTGAGGAAAAACTTTGAACCATCAGAGAAGTTCTCTTATATAATTCCAGATTGCATATTTTTCCTGGTAAACTTCGTTCCAGATGGAGAGGTCCATTTATGGTCACAAGAGTTTTTCCTTTTGGAGCAGTGGAGATTGAGGATCCAAAAAATGGTAATATTTTTAAAGTTAATGGTCAACGTCTTAAACCATTTTTGGAGAATTTTGTTTTGCAGGATGACACGATTCACTTGGAGAATCTGCCTTTATCAGGATTGAATTCTCAAGACTATCTTTAGTTTAGTATTCATTATTTATTTATGCTATTTATGTTTTTTGGATACTAATAAGCTGTAGGATTTATTTTGAAGATTTTCTGTTTTTCTTTTCAGGTAATTTCTTTCCTTACCTTCATCTTTAATGTTTTACGCATGCTTACATTCGAGGATAATGTTTCATTCAAGTTGGGGGGGAGTGGAATTAGTTATCACAATTTGCTTCTAAATTTTGCTCCTAAAAAAAAAAAAATTTGTTCCAAAAAAAAAAAAAAAAAAAAACTCATGACTTTTGGTAACTTCAATGAGTGTCTTTGTCAATAGTGTCTAGGAGTTCTATAGGCGACACCTTCCGGTGTTTAAGAGTTTGGGTTTTAAGCGGGACCATTGTGACCCCTCCAACCTTCCCTACCCCCTGGCTGTGTTTTCTAGGCCCTTAATGGTCATCCGTGAGTTGCTTGTATATTTGTGTGTTTTTAAATAAGTTACTGAGTGTTAAAATTAAAAGAACTAAAAAAAAAATTTATTTAAAAAAAAAAAAAAAAACTATAATTTTTGCTTATTTCTTTGTGTGGTTCTTTTTGTTTTTGTTTTTTGTTTTTTTTTCATGACTGTTTGTTTTGTGTTTGTATAGATTTTAGTTTTCTTTTTGTGTGTTTAATTTCATTTTGGTCTTTATTTATTTTTGCTTGGATTTTTTTTTTATATTTATTTATTTATTATTTTTGTCTTTTATTCTACAATGGATAAATACCAAAGGGATTGACACGCATATTTTCTAGGTATTATCTTTCTATTTCATTTACCCTCTTATTTCATACATTACTAAAAAATAAATAAATAAATAAATAAATAAATAAATAAATAATTAAATAATCGGAACCCAATCTCCAACTAAGGCAAATTCCGAATTTCTTGTTTCTCTTTGCTTTTATTACTGTAATTCTTTCTTTCTTTTCCTTGTTTATGTATTTAATTTGTTTTACAGTTTGGGAAGTAGATTGCTTCATGATTGCACACACAGAAATTTGGCTCAAATACTTATTCATTTCATAAACATGTGATTACATACACAAACGTGAAAATGCATACATAAATTTCAGAATCACATGATTTCTTTCCAGTTTCTAGCCACCTGAGGCATCATGCTAATGGCCTCTATTTTCTCGTATTTGTAGAATCTGCAATAACTCTGCATGATCATTGTTTCTCTTCCACAGTGCTTCTACATGTTGGTTGGCAGCTGAGCCGCCTCTTGGAATCCGCCACTTGGGCCTTCAAGGAAGCTACTTCATCGGTCAGAGCTTCACACTCTCGCGTCCTCGCCAGGAATCTCATCCCCAAATTTGTGGCTCAGACGCCCTGGAGAACAGTTAAATCATGAGACTCCTCCACCGCAGCCTTGTCTGACCTCTGTGCCACGCAGGTCATTCTCCTGGATGAGTCTACGACAGTCATGCCTCCTGAACAGCACTACTCTTTTCGGCATTGCCTCAACAAAAGTTGAGGCCGAGCCATGATGATATGTGGAGTTTTGGAAGACGGAGTGAGGAGGAGCACTTACTTGAGCCACTGATGGCGCAAGGGCCAACTCGAATTTCAGATCGTCGAGGGAAGTGGGTGAGGTTGCCATTGTGATTTGTGTTTCTTGCTTATTGATGTTTTACTCTAGTTTTCAGGATTAAAACAGACGCAAGCTTAATGAGAGACCGGGTTAAATAGACTTCGGCTTCTGCGTTTGCTTTTTCTCGAATTCCTTTATTTCCCTAACGTTTTGCAGCGCGTGTTTTTAGATGGGGGAATTTTTTTTTTCTTTTACCTTCATGTTTTTTACTTTCACTTTCACTTTCCGTGTTTTCTGCTTATATTGAACGCTGCCCTCTCGCGTCGACACGTCCATTCCTTCTTTTATCCTGACCTTCCCTTTCCAGTTTTTGTTTTTATTATATATTTTTTTAAAAAAAAATAAAATTTTGGAAATGTGTTTATTTTTCTTTTTCTTTTATAACTTAATTTATTTTCTTTCCGAAAAAATAAATAAAATAAAATAAAATATTGGGCTTTCGTTTGGATTGGGTCCTCAATTGATTTGGAGGTTCCAATGGGCTGGATTTCTTCCTTTTGGGTTTCCGCGTGCGTAGAACTCGTTGTTAGGGCTTACTGTGGGGGCCGTTCCGTTTGATTTTGTTTCGTTTGATTTTGTTTTGTTTGATTTTGTTTTGTTTTTGCAACTAAATTGTAGTTTTGATTCTTGTTTGTTCTTTTATTTAATTGCTTTACTCCATTTCATTTCTTTATATAACTTTGTTGATGCTTAAATTCTTTAACATTGAGGACAATGTTTGATTTAGGTTTGGGGGTAAGGTTTAGAAGTTTTGTTTTTTAGGGTAGTTTTGTTTTTATTATTATTTTATTTCAACCAAAAAAAAAAAAAAGGTGTTATCTCTAGATTTTTATGCTTACTATCATCAAATTAGATTCAACACTCATGAATGATTTTTACGATTGGAAACATATGATTAAATTTTAAACCCATAATTTTAGTTTTTTTTCACTTATTTCTATTTAGTGGATAATTCTTGAGTTATACTTTGAATTCTCACATGCACATCAACACTTTAGTAAGAATGAAAGAAAAGATCAATTATAGTTAACTTTGTTGTTTTAAGTAGAGTTAGATGACATTGCTCTTGATTGACCTTGGCGTAAAAAAAAAAAAGAAAAAAGAATAATAATAATAATCAAATAATGTTAATTTATCCAGAGTTTTACTTAGTAACCGGGCCTCTTGCCTAAACAGCAACGAGTGTTCGCGTCAAACGGTAAAGTTTTGGGGTAAATACATTTTGTGACTAGTTTAGTTCTGAGCCTTTTTAACTTCGAGTTAATAAGCCCTTAGGGGTGTTTCTACACCTAATGCCTTAAAACCTTTGGTTTGAGAGTCGTTGGCCTAAATCTCGCGACATGGGTTAATTAGAAAGCTTAATAGAACTAAACATTGCACAGTCACAATTAAAAAAAAAAAAAAAAAAAAAAAAAAAAAATTGCATATATATGCCTTGGTTAGTTATTTGTACTGAATTTTGATAATGATTGAAATAATGAGGTTACTGTGATTGAAATTAACTTTTGTCTCTAAAATGTGTTGGTTCACTTAAACACCAAAGGGAACAAATGAAGAATTTACTAAATGATTATAAGTGATCAAGACTTTATGTGGGGATTAATTTGAAGCGTGTTTGCTCTTTTAAAAATTGTTCATGAATTTTTCAAATCCAATAGCTTTGATGATGGTTAAGCATTTGTTTAAATTTTCAATTTTGTTGTAGCTTAATTTGTTTTTTTTTAATCTCTCATTTCGATGTTTGTGGGTATCATCATGAAAGCCCTCACGAGACTATACTCGTCCACTAGGGTAACCTAGGGGTTTAAAGGCTTATTGCATATGCTAAATGCAATCGAGATCCCTCGAAAGTGGCTTAGTTTTTTTTTTTCTACTTAGTTTTTCTTTTCTTTTGCTCGAGGACTAGCAAAATATAGGTTTGGGGGTATTTGATGAGCACAAAATTAATACAAGTTTTATCCTTAAATTTATATTTGTTAGTACTTTCTTTTGTTTTATATAAATCTATTAGAATATTTATATTGTTTTTGTTTCCAATCTTTGTTTTTATATTTAATGAGTGGTTGTTTGTAGATATTAAGTGTCTTCCACCAATAGCATGATAAGAAGAAAGTAAAGGATGAGAAGAAATATGTGCAGCCAAAGTCAAGGAAATTTGCTCAAGACAACTTGTGCAGCAGCAAATGCAATTGAAGATAAAACAAATGAAAAGAAGAATCAATCAATTGCATTAATATGCTCTAGGACATGCATGCAAGCTTCCATCATTGAAGAAATATAGAGAGAAATGAATAAACAATGAAGGAGAAGCTCAAATTGACTACTTGCAACCAATGAATGCAAAGAAGAATGATAAAAGCTTGGAGCAAAGAAGCAAGTGTAGAGAGTGTGGAGAAATTCAAGAATGATACCCGAACAAAGAGAAGAAGGAAAGTATGGAAGTGCATGATAAAGTGTTCAAGTGGAAGAAAGTTTTGAAGAATTTGGAGAAGGAGTCATCATCACAATGAATTAATTAAAGGAAGCAAATTGGCAATTGGCAAGTGGAAAACATATTAAATTCATGAATAGAGGGATTTGATGAATTTAGAAATGCTCTCATCCTCCTATAAATAGGATAAGCTACGGCATTGTAAAAACTACACCAAGCTCCACAATCTTGAGCTTTTCTATCTTCCCTCCATCTTTCTAAGTTTTAAATTTCTGTTTTTAGTTTTATATTATTATGGAGAACTAACTCCCTAGCTAAGGCTAGGGAGAAAGCTTTTAATATAAGTGTGTAATTTTTATTAGTTTGATCCAAACTTAAGCTTTAATATAATTTTGTGGTTTTTGTTCAAATGGAATTTGTAGTGTTCTTTTTAATTAATTGATGAATGTTTGATAATCTATTTCATGGGTTCAATCATGTTTTTCCCATTGTGTAGTAAAAACTTTCATGCTTTTAAAAGAGAAGAGAATTACTAAAGATTAATAGAATTTTGATGAAGTTTATTTTTTGATAGTTTGTTGCCAATGGTACAAGTTATGCTTAGAATACTTCTAAAGGAAATTAAAAAGAGCTTTAATTATTTTGAACAACTACATTGGAAAATATTTTGTGGATCAAATTATTAAAAGTTGCATGTTTATGTTAAAAGTGGAATCCCAATGCCTTAGTGTTTTAATCAATCAAATTTTCTCTAAATCAAAACTTGCATAAATCTACCTCTCAATTACACTTGTTCTTTTCCATCTCTGTTATTTTTTTTACACTGCTCTCTGTGGATAAACATTTGGACTTTCGAGCTACACTATTATACGAACACCTTCCTTAGGTTTTGCAAAAGTGGTGTGAACAATTAACAGACTGACTGAAGCATGATTTTGTCATTTAGGTGTCCCAGCAATCCCTTAATGTCATATTGTCCTCACATCTGCATTGCATAAATAAATTTGGGCACTCCCACTTTTCTAAGTCATATGTGTGACACTTCACAATACTCATGGGCACAAGGGTGGAGCCAGAAATTTTCAAAAAGGTGGGCTAATATTTTGTTAATTGAAAAAATAAAGATAAGCCACATTGGGAATTGCTACTTTGGAGTTTTTTGGACTTCAAAGAGCTAGAAAAATATGGCTTCTGTGTGCTAGCTAGCTGTAAAAATGAAGAAACTACATACATTGGTGGCTAGAGTTGCAATATCCTAAAATGTTATGCTGTAAAAAGTATTTTGCATCAAGGTTGCACTGGGCTATGGTCCAGGGCAGCTAGCATGTAGCTCTGCCCTTGCGTGGGCAGTGGCATTGCATGTAACATTTTATCTTATTGTGGTTCCTGGGACTGATCTTTTCATTCCTTGTTGGTACCAGTATGACATGACTCTCTGTGCAAGGTGCTATGTTCGCGGGAATGATCAAATGGGTGTAACTTCTTCAGATTTCAGGAGGGTTGAGATCAATGAAGAGACAAGGAGTGATTGGGCATATAAAGATACTTTGCATCTTCTAGAAGCTCTCATGCATTATGGTGACGATTGGAGGAAGGTTGCACAACATGTCGGTCGAAGTGAGAAGGAATGCATCACTCATTTCATTAAAATTCCTTTCAGTGAAGAATTTATTGCTGATTTTGATTCTGGGAATTTCGACTACAAGAATAGTAGTCCTTTGAAAGACTCTGTGGATTCTGAATTTGGAAGGGAGAGTAATGGTACACTATCCCCAAGTAAAAGAATGCGTCTCACACCTCTTGCAGATGCAAGCAACCCAATAATGGCTCAGGTAATACAAGTCGAAATAAGTTCCCTTGCCTTTCTCTTAGTGAACTTAGTAAAGTTCTAAAATGAAAAGGCACAAAGCATATTTTCGTTAGGTCACCTTGAGCATATAATAAGTATTGATTTATTTTCTTTAATTAATAATACATGTGACTTCTCATTTCTTGCGTAAATGTGTTCTCTGAAATTTCTTTTTATTTTTAAGTTTTGCAAAATTCAGGTTACATTGATTTTTGTATCATCTCTCTTTCCTTTCAGGCAGCCTTCCTGTCAGCTTTGGTGGGTGTAGAGGTTGCAAAAGCTGCTGCTTGTGCGGCCGTAACAACCCTTTGTGAGGCGGATTATGAAAGACAGCATGGTATGCTTCTTGTTAAAAACTCTGCTCAAGCATAATGCTCAATTAGTTTATTGCATATGGACCCGAACTTGTTATGGGATTTTCTAAAATATTGAATTTACTAGCACTGGGATGACAATCCTATAAATTTACTTGGTGAAGAGAATTTTGTGACCATCAAACTCCAAGTAGAATAATGGCTTGCTTTCTTATGCAGAAGCGAATGCTGAATCCAATGGGGACACCAACCTAGATGAACTGGGAGATGCTTTTGTAGATGCAAATTCACAGCTTGAAAAGGAAGGGATGGATGTGGAGAGAGCAATTTCTGGGATTATAGAGGTGCAGGTATGTGAAATTCTGGGGTTAGTAGTACGGTACTCTTCTCTAGTTGTAAACTATTTTCTAACCATCAGAAGTTTTGCAGATGAAAGAGATTCAAGAGAAGATTGTTCGTTTTGAGGAGTTAGATTTACAGATGGAGAAAGAACGGCAAAAACTGGAGCAAATGAAAAACATGCTCTTTGTTGATAAGCTAACACTTTCAATTCATAAAACTTGTGCACAAAAAACTGAAGGAATGGAGAAGAATATACAAACAGATTGATTTTCTGTAGTTTATGTATGTTTATAATCATCTAGTTTTATGTTCAAAACACTGTCCATCTAGTTTCCTCTCTCTCCTCCCCTCTCTAAAGCAGAAAAGGAGAACAAAAAGGAAAACAAGACCGCTGCCCCCAAGTTGCCGTAGGGCTCCTCCAAATTAATTACCAGGATTTGATTCAATTGGAAATATTTGAGTGGCACTTATAGGCGTTTCTAGGAGAATATAAATCGAAAATCTGCCTGATTTTCAAACACGAGGCATGTGGTGGATACATGCGTTTAGGGTTTAATTTGTAAGATGTTGAAGTTGCACTCCAAAATAATCATCTTGCACTATTCATGAAACTGTTATTACATAGGAGAATAGAGCCAAGCTCCCAAGTCATAAACTTTTTATCATATTTGATGCATTATGCACATTGTTTCATATAATTAAATACGGCTGGGGCTCAAAACCGATATTAGACTGGTTCAACTTCAGTTCCCTGGGTATTTAGCAGCATCAGCTAGGATTATTACTCTTCCAAACGCAGATATGCATAACAAAATCTATAAATTTCCAATCAAATGAAGGTGATGCTACAATAATATCCAACTAAATCCGTCGTCAAATACGCAATCTGTATACATTTAGCAATCTTCTCTTGGCAGCTAGATGTTTGATTGAAATGTATTTCATTAGATTACCACAAAATATTGAGTGTAAAACTGACCCAACCAAAACCGGTAATCCAAAGTTTCAAACTCTGCCTGGAGCCTGGAGGTTATTTGTCAAATGAACGTGAAGGATTTGACAGCCTGCAAAACCAAACCAAACTTGGCACTATCAGTAAATGAATCAAACGTCGTCAGTCTGGTGTATCATCCTAGATAAGTGTCCAGCCTAACCTCTGCCAAACTACATATTTTGTCTATGCACAACATATACTTTTACTTTTAAACTCACCTTCTCAATATTGGAACTGTATTTATCTGATTCTTCCTCTACATACTGCAGCAAAACATTGCAATGTCAGCATTACAGGTTGGCAGGTCTAACATTATAAGAAACAGCGGATCCCGATTCCAGAACACAGTACAATTTAGAAATTAAAATGAAGATTTCTCTGCATATCTATCTATCTAGTATATAGTTTCTAGTGGAGGCAACTTGCGATTACCTGTCCGGTCACGGTGTATAGTCTGTTGTACCAGCCATTTGTTGCCATCCCAAGTGCTGAAAACAGGTGCTTCACACTTTCACCAGGTTTTTGTAGCGAATACTCGATGAAGTAAAGCCCTGATCATCATCATCATCAATTTCAAATCATTACGATTTTATGAACAATCTTCCAAAGTTGGTAAACTAAGTGATGCTTCATGCCAATACCTTTTGATGCTTTGCAATCTATAAGTTTTGCTGTCACTCCTGCTGGTCTTTGCCAGCTCCTGTCTAATCCGCTAACCTATGTTTGAAGACCATACAAAAGATTAATGCAAAACTAATGAGTAAATTAACAAGTTTCGTTCGCATTCCAAATGAGCAGAAAGTAACTAAACTGGGAGAAATGAAGCGCCTAGCTACTACTACCTACCAGAGTCTCAGCAAAGGCTTCAACTTTGCCAAAGGATTCCATCTTTGTAAAATCCGGACCAAGTCCCGTGATTACAACGCTAACTGAAGCAGTAGAGCAGTACACAAAGCAATTATATATAACCAAGTCCAAAAATCACAAGATTGGTCCAAATGAGATTGAGATTACCCACTTGAGCTATATCCCTCTTCCGGATAGAAAGCGGTTACTGATTTAAACCCAGTTGGTTCTCCAGCACCTACTTGCCAGTCTCCAAAACCAAAATACTAAAGCATTCAGTATATTAACTTGAGGTCTTGTGGGTTAAAGGAAACCAAAATTTTACTTAGAAAATTAGGTTCACCTTGGGGTATCAATATCTTGAATTTGTTCACATCATCAGTGTAAATGCGAAAACCCTCAGGCACATCTGAATTAACAAACTCCAAGAAAATTCTAAATTCAACTGAGTTACCAATATCAATATGGAGAGGGAGAGAGATGATCAACTATATGCTAAGAAGCACGGACACGGATACGGATACGGCGAGATACGATACGACACGAACACGGGATACGGCAAATCTCCAAAAACTAGGATACGATACGTCATGGATACGGCAATTAAAAATTTATATTAAAATATAATAATAACAATATATATAATTTAAAACATATTTTAATTAGCATAAAAATTCAAATTCAAATTTAAACTCTAGAAAAATTAAAAAAAAAAAGAAAAGTTTCAATCAACTACAATATTTGTAATGTCTTCTCCAGTAAATAAAGCAACCTCCAATGATGGTTCATCTAGAGAAAGGTTAGCAATTTCAAGCATCCCAACACCTTCTTCACCCAAGCTATCAAATCCATCTCCTCCAATATCCCACATTTGAGTAACACCTTCTTTGTAGCTTGGGTTCTTCCTTGATAAAAGACGTAGATTATTATGCACAAATACCAAGTCTTCAGCTCTTTGAGGTGTTAACTTGTTTCTTCTTAAAGAGTGAATGAAACTATATGTACTCCAATTTCTTTCACAACACGAAGGAGGAACAAGGTTGTCCAAGTAACTTCAAAGCTATGGATTGGAGATTTGGTGTTGAAGCTCCATGAACAATCCACCACACCATTGGTTCCATGTGAAACCTATCATTCATAGCATCAATAGCTCCAAAGTCATCTAAGCACATTGAAAAAGAGGCATACTCCACATTGATATCTCTTCTAGCCCGATCATCTGAAAAGTATTTCTCAAGACACTTCTTTCTTTCCCTTGTAATCTCAACATCTTGGTGTGGAGCAACACGACTAGGATCCTCTTGTAGCCATTCTGGACTATAAAACCTAAAAGTAAAGTGTGATATTATTTTATAAAATTATCACAGGTATGAAAAGTAAGATTAAATACTTTAAAAGGAAATAAGCACATAATACTTACTTAGGATTTAAAGAATGTGCCAAACAATGGAGTGGTGTGCTACTCTTAGTCCATCGCTCCACTATAATGTGATACAGCACATCAAAAAAGTCGCTTTGTTCATGCAGTTGCTTGTGCTCTTTCCTATAGATAGCTGCCTTCACCTTCTCTATCATGGTATCCCACCACTCATAAACCAAATGAAGAGAAGGTTTATCTGTGTCAGCCATCCTAATCATCTCATAAATAGAAGCTGTAAAGGAAAGTATATAATCAATCTCATCCCAAAAGTATTCATCCAATATCTTTTCCTTCACTGCTCTTGCTTTGCCAACATCATCCTCTTTATATAAAGACCAGTTTGGACTAATCACCATTTGTTCTAGACCTTCCTTTACTTCCTTAAATCTTCTAATCATCACAAGTGTAGAGGCAAACCTTGTTTCAAGCAATGGAGAGCAGCTTCAATTTGCAGTGGTCCTTATACATAGTCAATCTCATATTATGGTTCACAATAAAATTTTTTATGAACCCAACATCAGCAGCAATGTCTGAAATCCAACTACATTTATCATACCAATCATCATTTTGTTTTGGTGAACATATGCTCTTCAAAGCAAGATTAAGAGTGTGAACCACACATGGTGTCCAAAAGATATTGGGATATCTAGCCTCAACAAGTAATCCAGGCTTACAAACGGGCGCATTGTCAGTGATTACTTGAACCACATTTTGATAACCAATTTCCTTAATGGAGTCGATAAGAATGTTGGCAATATAATGTTTGTCCTTGTACTCTCCATCACAATTAATTCCCTTCAAGAACATAGGCCCGCTCTCACAAGTTGCCATAATGTTAATAAGTGGTCTTCTTTGTGAATCTGTCCACCCATCACTACACACACTTACACCTTTAGTGCTCCATGTACCCTTGATTGGTTGTAAACACCGCTCAATGTGCGTCTTCTCTTGTTGCAAAAGAGTAGTTCTTAGTGCATTGTAACCTGGTGGAACATATCCTGGAAGCGTAGAAGCACAAAAATAGGAGTTTCGATAATGTGGATTCCGTGCAAGGTGGAAGGACAATCCACCTGTATAAAACATCCTTGCAACTTCAGCATCACATTGTTCTCTAGCCTCATTTTGAAAAGCTCTATCAAGGGGCCCATTCATTCCCTTTCTCTTCTTTTGCTCAACATTAGACACAGAAGAACAAAGTAAAGAACCAATATTAGGTAAAGACACTTGTCTTGGAGCTGCACTTTTCAATCGATGTTCACATTCTCTCACAAGTTTTTTCATTTCCGAAAATACTTCATCAGTAACCTTTTTGCAAGATGCAATCCCATTGCCCGACATTTTCAACAAATGAAACTTGACTCTAGAGTAGGAGCCTTTGTAAGTATTATGACAATAATTGCATTCAAACATAGTATTTCCTCCTCCTTTTCCTAACTTGTCAAGCCTTTTAACATACTTCCACAATGGAGCATGATCATCTACTTCAATTTCAGGTATTCTAGTACTATTAACATTATCCGGATGACTCATGTTCCTGAACCTAAAGAAAATTCAACATATTAAATACAAATAAATTATAATATTATTAAATTATCTTTAACTGAACAAAACTTTTTTCTTTTTTCTAAACAAAAGCACGTGGGTTTGAAAACTTTAATAACTTTAATAATGAATTGCTTTTTAATAATGAATTGCTTTTTATAAATTGAAAGTTAATTGAAATTGAAACCGTCAGTAAACAAAAAGTCAAGGATAAGATTTGGACCAAAACAGAAAAAACAAAATAAAACATAAAACAAACCACAAAACTTGTTTCAAGAAGACAAACAGTAAGAAGCACGGAAGATTCAAGAAGAGAAATCAGAGAAGAACATACCCAGGCCAACGATGAAGAGAAATAAGAAGAAAATTCAAGAGCACCACAGCCACCACCACACCAGAAGATTCAAGAAGATTCAAGAAGATCTGACTATGGTGGTGCTGTGCTGGGTTTTGATATTTATATAGAAGAAGAGGAAGATTTTATTCCGAAAAGAGAAGCAGATCTGATTCCCAAAACAGGTAGGAAAGGACAATTCTTATCCTTGAAGACTTCCAATTTGTGCCGAATTTTAATTCTTTCTTCAAAAACGTATCCTTAAAATCGGATACCCGTATCTGTAGCGTGAGATACGCGTATCTGTTTGTCGTTGACCGTATCCTTTGACTTGGATACGTATCCAGTGCGTATCCGTACGTATCCATTGCGTATCGTATCCCGTCGCGTATCGGACACGGGATACGTACCTGAACTGCCGTATCCATGCTTCTTAGACTATATGTTACCATTCTCTGCCAATGCTTTTGAAATAAGTTCCGGAAACGAAAATGCAGCAAACGTCGTCCCAAGCAAAACTTGTCTTCTCTTGGCTTGACATTGAATGCCAAAACTGGAAAACAAAAGGACATGTGATGTAAAGGAAGCATGCTATATATTTCCTAAAGGGAAATTGAGTGTGATGACGCTTTATATATACCATGATTCTGGTTCTGGTTCTGGTTCTTTGTTTCTGCAACATTGCACGTAGCTTTTTCTACAGATGGCGATGCCTGAAGAAACAGAGAAGCAACAACTTTAGCTGATTAACTCTGACCTGCCAAGAGTAGAGTTAAGTGGGGAAATTCAGGGTCCATACGGGTGTGGAGCTGAGGTGAGCGGAAAGACCTGTGTTGTTCGACAGAGGTCGCATCAGAGGCAGAGAATACGAAGACGCAACGCACGCCATACCTTTCAGATTGCCTTCTGCCTGCCTTGTTAGTTACTTCATTTTTTTCAGCTATATTGTCGTGGGTGTTATAAATAGTGGAAGTGGAGCCCACATGAAATGATGAAGTTTGAAAATAAGGCAGAAGTTGCACTGTACGCTCACGAGAAACTTCAGGAAGCACCTATAGAATAGGCGTGTTCGATCATTTGTAATATATAACAGCAATAGGAAAAGAGAGAAGTGAATCAACGAAAATAATAGAAGAGCAGAGCATCTCTATCGCTATTCTCTAAATCCTCTCTCCACAATCTCTTTAGTTTTATAACACGTTCTAGCACGATTAATTCGCTTTCAAATATACCAAGCTAAATTCTCTGATGAAACCCAGATCTCTTATCCCTCACTCCTTCCATCCATCTTCTTCTGCAATTGCAAGTGTGTGGTTGTAAAGTAATCAGAGCGGGAGATGGTCTCTGTTCTTGCCCCATTTATGCATACACAAATGAAGTTTCTTACTTGCCACCAGAAATCAACAGCCTGAAGAACTGTCAATATGTCCACAAGCCCCTTGACAGTGCTTAGCCTCAACTGATCTGCCTCCTCCAAAATCTCTCACCATGGCTTGGCCATGCTCATCCAGAGCCTCCTCCACTTCTCTGTTCATCTCCCAAAATTGGCTCAAACCCTTTGCAATCATTTGCAATTGGCTGTTCTGCTATGTCCTTTCGAAGAGCTGCCAGCTCCACGCCAACCTCTCACAACCTTTTCTCGCCAATTTTGCCCATCAAATACTCCAGAGACCCAAGGCGTGTTGGAGCAGGATGAGTTGGAGCTTTTGCAGAAAGTGCTAAAGCATCTTTTGATGAGAACAGCAAACCCACCGAAGGATAAGCCCCCTGCCTTTGACCTTTTTCTATTATTCTATTATTTCTTTACAATATTTAATACATAACAAGATTAGTGCAGGTATACTGGTGATAGTGGAAAAGCACAGGCTTGGAATCAAACCTGCACATGAACCAATTGAACAAGACATGATATATGTTGGAAAGTTGTTTTGGTTTAATATATTATAATGATTAAAAAAAAAGGCAATTGACTGGACACAGGACAAAAGCAATTGAATTGGAAACTTGGAGCAATATTCTTTGCCACTAACCACTTTCTCTACTTTTCTGATTATATATTATTATGAGAATATATAATATAATAATATATATAATACTATGGATGGTTTTCACCTCCTATATTTTTAGTGGTGGTTTTATCCCCATATTTATTTTATTCACTGTATGGTGTAGATTTATTACCCATACGACAATATTTATTTAAAAGTGTGGCGCGGGTTTATCGTCCACATAGTTGCCTCTACTTTTATTTAAAAGTATGGAGCAGTATTAGTGCCCATACAAGCAATTTACTTTATCGCACATTTACTTTATTATTTAAGGTATGGTGCGGGATTAACGTCCATACATGAAGCAATTTAATTTATGAATTTACTTTACCGCACATTTACATTTATTTAAAGTATGGTGCGGGTTTATCGTCCATACCAGGTAATTTATTTTATGAGTTAATTGTGCTGTATGATGAGTTTTTACAGCATACAGAGATCAAGACCAGAAGTTCATTGATCCTCATCATACAACTACATCGGGACTTGAAGATCCTTGATGATGATAATGATATGAGAGCTGCAGGGTTTCCTGGACTATATTTGTAAACAAGAGATCGGACCTGAAAATCCTTGATCCTTGACATGTAAATAAGAACTTGGAGTTCCTTGATAATGTAATAGTACCATATTGGTTAATAGTACAGTACACATGAATAATAACTGTATTGGCAAATGTACTGGACACATAGATAGATATGTATTCATGACATGATAAATAATATTGTATACATGAATAGTGATGTATACATAAATATTAACCATTTTGGGTAAACCGTCACTATATGAGAAGGGAACCTGCAATTCCTTAAACTCATGAATGAGCAATTAAATGAGATGCCAGAAGTTCCTCAAAACATGAACAATTATGTAAGGGCCTGAAGTTCCAAAATATATACAGGAAATTATAAAAATGTTCACACCATGAAAATATGCGATTTTGGCTGAAGTTCAAAATCTGGCAATATTGAGAACTGAAGTTCAGCAGTTAAATGGACAACCCTTGAGGTATTATTGAAAATTGTGGAACACCACATATTTCTTTGGCATAAGAAAATGATGAATTTGATAAAGTTCGGTTCTGCTGCAATCGACACCTCAAGAAAGAAATATATTTTGTGAATTCCGTTGTTAAGAATACACCGTGAAATGGATAACATCAGGATAAACCTCAAAGGATGAATTGAGGCTCCTCGCATATTTTGGTATATTATATGATCTGGCCGGAAACCCATGGATCCAAATATATGAGAGATCCCGAACTTAAAGTTTTAGGTATATAGTAGTTAATGCTCCTCACTACTATATTGCAATATTATCATGGCTTTTACTCAATTCATATTTCATGCTCATTTGAAAAGGGCAAATAAATTATGAGGACGTATTTTAGCCCGGGCCAGAAGTTCCGCACTCACATGCATTGAAATATGTAAGTTGAGAAATTTGTTGTGGTTATTTGAACCTATAAGGCACAGGGTTCCAAACCGTCATTTTGAAAAGACGCAAAAACCACAAGGTGCAAGTTTAAAAAATTTGCCCAATTATTATAACAGAAAATGAGCATACAACAGATAGATTTTCTTCACCTGCAAGAAAGGAGCAGGCTCTGAAAATCTATACAATTCCATTATATTCTGGAAGCCTCTGGAGGAAGAGGACAACGCCTCTTAAGCTTAGCCATGAGCCACTCGTGTTCTTCCAGAATCTTTTCATTGGAAATCTCAGCATGTTAAGCCTTGTCTGCGTATCAGTGGAGTATGAACTCACTAGTTTCAACAAGGCATTATTCTCCTCTTTAAGTTTCTCAACCTCCTGCGAGACTCATGAAGTTTTTCTCTGAAGAGACGAATTTTCATGTTCAGCTCCTTAATCTCGTTTGCTCTAACACGCAAACGACTAGCCATGTTAGAAACAGAAGCAGCACATCAACGTTGAAAGCCATTGAATCATCAATAGCCTCTTCATCAGACCTCGATGATAACAGCATTTCATCCATAGGAATAAGAAGATTCCTAGCTACTGTGACAGCAATCGAATCATGCATCATCACAGAATCATTAACCGTGAGATGACGATTTTGGGATGCAAAGGATGGCTGCCAGATTTTAATATCACGAGTTGTTTTGGGGTCAACATTTAAATCAAGTTGATTTGGGCGGGAAGAAGAGGAAGCCATTTTTAGAAGGTTTTGAGGAAAGCCTTGGAAAAAACTGAACTTTCAGAGAATGAAAGGGAATTGAGTTGCAATGCAGTTACTCCAATGAAGATGTTGCAGATGCAATATCTATAGGTGGAAATGTGGCACCGTATTCAGGATCCCAATATTTCCCGGAATCCCCATATTCTCTTTTTCTTTCCCAGGTTCCAAAACTTCACGCGGCCTCCATTAATGTTTGTCGGCACTTTCGGCGTTTTCAGGATTGTTTCGTTAAAGCTGATCTTGCTTTGCGGATTTCACGGAGTTACTTTTTCAAAGCTCCGAGAATCTCGCAAATCTCTACGGTTAATTTGAAATTCACCGGATTTACTTATTCTTCTTATTTGTGTATAAATATGTTACTAACGAAATTTTCTTTGCAGAAGACATTCAGTTTTCTCCAGCTTTCTCCATATCTAGTAATGCTATATCCACTTGTTTTTCTTATCAGTGAGCACTCAATGTGCTTGAGAAGCGAGACTATCTATGATCATCTATTCAGGAAGTGAGATTATCCCTGATCATGTATCCTGCAAGATCAGGGAACTGTAAGGACGGCCACATACTCTGATCTCCAGAAGTTCTCCTAAGCTAAGAGAAATGAGAGTTTGTTGTCTGCTCCCACCAGCTTCCTTCCTTGATTGCTTACCTTACCTTGCAATCAATATCACAATTCTTGTATCTTTTCTTTCTTTTTATATCTCTCTGTTCATAAGGGATTTTATTTCTTTAGAATGAACATTCGAAGAAAGAATCCATGTAGTGATCCTAACATTGAGGGTTATTTTTGAGAAGACAGAAGAATTGTGATTTTTGCTCTTACAGGATATAACAAGATCATCAAGCGTCACGTTATATTTGCTAGCCGATACAAGCTTGAATGATACTTGAGAAAGGTTTCTCCCACCTAAGGATGTAAGCAATATTTGTATTATTTCATGCTTGTACTCTTGGTTTGATATTTTGTACTACATCCTTAAAAGTAATCAAATGAGGAGATAAGGCCGTTCCGGAAGAACGCCGTGCAAAGGACCATTCAAGAAGAATGCCTTGCGTTTTAGATCATTCCAGGAAGAACGACTTGTATTATGATCATTCAAGAAGAATGGCTTGTATCATTCTGATGTGTATCCATGAATTATTAATGAAAATTTCACAGATTGCAAGTTGGATACATTGATAATACACTGCAGAGATTAAAGTCCCGTAAAGAATAGAACATGGGTATTGCAGGAATCAATATGATGCACGCCTGTTGCGTAGCAAATGATATGGATTGAAGTCCCGGAAGGACAATCCTTTAACATGTCAATATTAATACAGTGAATGCTTGATGCATAGCAAATTATATGGTTTCAAGTTCCAGAAGGACAATTAATTGACATGTATGTATTAATCTGGCATGCCTATAGCATGAGAGATATATGGGTTCTAAATGTTCCAAATCCTTAAATGGAAATTATCCACACCTGACCTAAAATAACGCTCCACTGGAGGTTATGATCCACATTCTCACATAATTGATTCTATAAGATATGTCTGTCTGGAAAAAGACAAGCCCCCTGAAGTGGCTTGGGTACCCAAATGCAAAGAAAATCTTATAATTGATGCATGCGCATGCACATGAGAATGGTGGGATCATGAATTGATGAATGAAAATTTTGGTTTTGGAGTAGCTACTCAAATCATCAATTGGTTGTGTTGATTGGAACTACGTTCTATTATTAAATGTCGACATTATCATTGGCCAAAAATGGAAAGAGGCAATTCCATTACAGATGAGAATGAACGTGAAAGAACAAACCCATAGTACGAACCCCAAAAGATATTAATATTGAAAGTTATACTTGGGTGTTCGAAATAAAAGGAAATATACTCATTTTATATGACACAATGTTTCTGGCATAAACAGGAAATGTTGGGTTTCTCCATATTTTCAGATGCAATTGTGCTTCCCTATTGCACATCTACTGAGACCAACATATTATCTTTAAGGGTTATTAAATGCACGGAGCATATCGCCAGAAGCGATTCCCTAAAGATGTATAAGCAAAACAAATAGCTGGATATAAAGCTATATAATGTGTCATGAAGTATAATCTCTTAAATCCATGAAGGATTGAAATTGCATGAAGCAAGTCCTTGAAGGACGTGTGCCTGAAGCACAAATTTTGTACTCAATACTAATATGTATAAATTGCCTCAGTGAGTACACTAATTACGATATGGTTGCAACACATTACAGCTCTTGGAGAGCTGATAATTGATCAAAACTCCTGAAAAGTTCAAGTAACATTTGTCTCGGCTTGAAGATCGAGCATTATGCCAACGAGATTCTTGCTTATACTAAGAAAGTATTGAAGCATTTTATGTGGATTATCCGTTGGGCACTTAAATGATTTTCCGGAAATATCCTGGACCGGACATTTTATTTTCCAGATAGAGCTCAACTCCATCACCACCACTTTGGGATGATGTGAGGCATATTTAATGTTATCTCCGCATAACACCATATACGGGCATATTCTTTTCAGGTGAACTTACAAATAGCCCAGGTTTGTTAGATAAGCGGACTTTGGAAATTTCTATGGTTTACATAGAGATAGCTCACTGGAAATATATTTACTTACTCAACTACATGAATTGTTGGTGGCTACATCATTCACTCAATCTGAAAGATCTTTTCTCTAGAAAGATAGTCATGAAGATATCAGGGGGAGCATCCAACAATATTACAAGACTGACTCACAAAAGCAGTGTCAACTATGATATTTAGAGAGATGATTAGCAGTATGGCTTAAAGATATTTCGTCAAGCGCGAGGGGGAGCGTGTTGTCAATAAAGACCTTCACACACTGTACTCTTTTTCCTTCGTCCAAGTTTTTATCCCATTGGGTTTTTCCTGGCAAGGTTTTAACGAGGCAGTGTCGCACGCGCGTCAATATACACAGAATTTTATGTTACACATGGTTATGTACTCTTTTTCCCTTCGACCAGTTTTGTCCCACTGGGTTTTACTGGCAAGGTTTTTAACGAGGCATATTCCATAGTGGTCTCCAAGGGGGAGTGTTATAAATAGTGGAAGTGGAGCCCACATGAAATGATGAAGTTTGAAAATAAGGCAGAAGTTGCACTGGACGCTCACGAGAAAACTTCAGAAGCACCTATAAATAGGCGTGTTCGATCATTTGTAATATATAACAGCAATAGGAAAAGAGAGAAGTGAATCAACGAAAATAATAGAAGAGCAGAGCATCTCTATCGCTATTCTCTAAATCCTCTCTCCACAATCTCTTTAGTTTTATAACAGTGGGCCATTATTTCTTTTCTATCTTCTTGATATTTTGACAAGAGACAAATAAACCTACAACTATGTCACTTTGTATGGTTAGGCATCTCCAACTATGTTGCGGACAAACTCAAATTTTCACCCTCCAAAATATAACTATTTATATATTTTCATGATTCAAATTTTTTTTCTCCAATCTTGCAGACTCATAATTTGAGTCAGCAACTTTATTAAATTATTTAAGAATAATTAATCCCTATTTTTTTTTTTTCGTTAATTTTTCTTGACATGATTTTTGTTTCAATATTTGTAATTTAATTTTCTAAACATTTTAACCTAAAAAAAATTAAAATTCCAAAACATAATTGAACTTCACTTAAAAATAAAAACAAGTACAACAACATTTTATTTCATGGACTTTGATAGTAAAAACAAGTAGCACATGATTTATATTAAAAATAATGGAACCACATGATTTTTTTTAAGCGGCAGGAATCGCTGGAGTTGCTACTTTTGCGTATGTCCGGAATAATTCGAACCCTTTGTTGAAGCCATTGCCATAATTGTCTTCCATTTTTACTTTACTTTTACTCCATTGGATTCCTTTATTCTCATTCAATAATGTTATGAACTTTTGCCCACCTCCACTTGTGTTCTTCAATTATTTTCTGAACCCTTTCACATCCCTTATTGTCTTGTTTCAATCATATTTTGAACCATTGCTCAACTTTGTCCATCTCACTTTATTGGATTCCCTTATCTTTCCCTATCTTTTCCTACCTTCATTCAATTTATTTTCTGAACCATGTCCCATCTTGTCCTGTTTCAATCATGTTATGAACCATTGTTCATCTTTGTTCATCTCACTTTATTGGATTCCCTTATCTTTCCCTATCTTTATTCAATTATTTTCAAACATGTAGGTCATCTCATTCTCTTGTCTATTTAAGAAGTGTTATTCTACTGAATTGACCACACAATCTTCTTCAATCTCCTCATTTGTTCTTACACTTGGTCAAGAGTTTGAACTTGCTGATATGGGTCCGCTCTCTTATTTCTTGGGGCTTGAAGCCACCTCTACCACCTCTGGCCTCCTTCTCTCACAAACCAAATATATTGTTGATCTTCTCAAACGGCATTCCATGATTGATTGTAACCCTTGTAGTACTCTGATTTGTGCATCTTGTTAGCTATCCTCTCTTGACGGTGAGTTACTTTCTGATGCAACTGAGTATAGGCAGCTTGTGGAGTCCCTTCAATATCTCACTTTCACTATACCCGACATCTCCTTTTCCGTTCATCATACTACTAAGTGCATTTTTCATTATTTGAAGAGAATTCTTGGTTTTGGTCTTTCCTTTTGTCGATCTCTGAGCCCTCTTGCTCTTTGTGGTTTCTTTGATTCTGATTCTGGTTTCTCTGATTTTGATTCTGCTAGTTGTCATGATACCCGTTATTCGACCACTGGTTTCTGTGTGTTTCTTGATTCCAACCTTATTTCTTGGTGTGATAAGAAACAATCGACAATTTCTTGCTCATCTACTGAGGCTGAATATCGCTCTCTGGCTCATGTTTGTGTAAACACTACATGGATCTCTTATCTCCTTCATGAGTTGGCGCTTCCTCCTTCCTGGACCAACCTTATTGTTGTGTGACAATCTCAGCACTACCTATACGGCTTCCAATCCGGTGTTTCATGCTCACACTAAACATATTGAACTCGATTATCACTTCATTATAGAGCTCATTATCTCTAGCTCTCACCAAGTTCAATTTGTTTCCTCTTTTGATCAGCTCGCTGACATCCTCACTAAGGACCTTTCTACGCATCGTTTTTAGTTCATTCGTTCAAATCTCATCTCTTCCACTGTAAGATTTTTATGTCTTAGAAATCTCACTCAAGTGGTCTGCTAATCAACATAGAGTTCCAAACCAATGTGGAGACTAAGGAATTCGATTATAATTGGACTTGTAAGTCTTGGAGAGAAGTGTTTCAGTTTAAGTCCAAGACTGCTAAGGTTCCTAATTCATAGTGGATTAGAACTCCTAATTCTGATGCAATAAGGAGAGGTTGAGGACTCCTTGATGGGCAAGGAGTTCCGACTCTGATGCATATAAATACATAGCCCCTGCTCATATATCGAATCACCCAACTCTAGAGAGCTCATACCCCATCTGTGAGAGAGTACACAAAAATCGATATTGAGGAGAAGTGATGTGTGTGTCAAGTTGCTCAATCGATCATTCCAAATGGCTACAGAACAAGGTAGTGTTCTCTTATATGCAATCAATTTAGTTAACATGTGGTATCAAAGTGTAGATTGCATGTTTTAGAACCTAAAAGCAATTTAACCAAGCATGTTAACAAAGTCTTAATAATTGAAACGACACATAATTATGTTTTTAATAATCTAAGTTCAAGGTTTACTAGTATGTGTCTATTTTCACTCTTCTATTAATATAGATATGTTAAAGCATGTTTCATATATAAGGCTCTTGTCATCCATGCTTGAAAGCTTCATGATCAAGAATCCAAGAAATCACTATACCAAATTTCACTTTCAGCAACACTACATAGGTATCGGGAAACGAAAATCGATTCTATTAGAACATTAGGCATCAATTTTATAAATAATGATACTAAACAGGTACAAAGACATTAGTACGAAGTTTTGGTTTTTTATGACGATGCCTTTGATTCCCTTTAGCATCATCTCTCATAATTATAGATGCCTAAAGTGATTTGCCTTTTTTTTTATTTATTTAAGAGGGACATTTTTTAAAAAAAAGCCATCGATGCCTAAACGGTAGTCAACGCTAGTCCAAAAATTTTCACGCTCTCCCTCTCAAACTCTCGCCCTAACTTCCATCTCCCTCTCAATTTTTTCCTCTCCCTCTCAAACTCTCTCTTTCTTCTCTCTCCTCCATCACTCGCTTCTTTCTCTCTCAGATGTTCCGACCATGGGAGGTGCTTTCCTCAGGGCTAAAGCCCAGCCAGCCCTGCCCATCCCTCAGCGCGGCGAGCTTCGAAAGGTCGCCTTTGGTGCAAGAGAAAGCTTCAAATTTTAGTAGTCTTTCTAGTTTTCTCCTGGACACCTTTGGTGCGATGCCAAAAGCCAATCTGAGTCTGGATCTCATTTTTCTTCTTACGTGTTCCTATAAATGTTAAATATGCTTCTTCAGATTTCATGCTCAAAGAAAAAGTAGATATCTGGGATTTGGGTTGACAGAGAGATGGCCAAAAGATTGAGTTTCGCAGCTCTTCGTTAGCAGTATTCTCTCTTTCCCTTTCTTTCTCTCAAATCTATTTTTAGGGTTTTTTTGTTTAAAATGCTTGTTTTGATTCTTGGGTTTGTTGCTTAAGATTATCATCGTTCACTAATAATGAACAACTCAAGAGACCGTTTTCTTCTTTTGGAGATGTTACAGATGGTATTTCTACGTTTCTTATTAATTTGCTCCGATTATTTATTTATTTTCTTCTGTAATTTGTGGAAATTACTGACTGATTTTTACCTTTGTGATGATTTTGTTTAACTATATGTTTAGGTAGAATGGCTGTGGACCGTATAACTCAAAGACCCAAAGGATTCGGTTTTGTCACTTACAAGTCAGATGTTGAGGCACAAAAAGCTTTGAAGGCCATGAATGGCAGGGTAATTTCCTTCTTCCCTATGGTTAAAATTTTTAATTTTATTTTTATAAATGGGCAGGCCTCCTTCCTGTGATAAAGAAGGGGTCAAGAAAGGACCTTGGACTCCTGAAGAAGATATCATTTTGGTCTATTACATTCAAGAACATGGTCCTGGAAATTAGAGGGCTGTTCCTACCAATCAGGTTTATTTTCTTTTTCTTTTCTGTTTCTTCTGTTGCTTTTTGTTTGAGTAAAAATATACTTGGTTTTCACTTGATGTGCCATTTTTGTTAGCTTTTGTATAATTTTGAGATGAAAAGGCAGGATATTTCATTTTGGCGCTGCATTTAAATTATTAAAAGTACAACCATTTTGGTATTTTGTTAGTTAAGCATTAGGGTGCGGTGATCGTACTATTTTGGCATTCAACTAACACATCTTTGTTCTGATTTGGTAAATTGACTCATATTATAATTGTTTTTGTGCCAAATTGCAGATCATATAGCCCTTATACTTGCGCATTCTAATCTTTTATGTACTGAATATGTGTTTTTCGTTGATCAAATTTCCTAGTCTTTGTTTTTGTCATATGTTTTTAAATTGTATTTTTTAATGAACACCTTCAGTCTTGTTTTTCTCTTTTGAAGTTTTTGTTAAAATTTGTCCAAATGGTTGATGGGAGCCTGATTTTTGTTGAAGTTTCCAGAACTAAAAAACAGGAAGAGGATACCAAATCTAGATAATGACCTAATTTTTTCTCTATGTTACTTTTTAAGATTGAACACATATCAGATTACTATTGTATGCTCATCATTGCTTTGGTACTTCAAGTTTGAGAAATCTGAATACAGCTTCCTCTTGTAATGTTGTTTTTCCCATTAAAAAAGAAAAAAAAGGAGAAGAAATGATTCTAAATCCAGCTTCCTCTTTTGAATTTAATTTTCCATTTTTATTTTTTTAATCCTCTTCCTCTGCTGCCAAGGATCAACGCCACTTCCCCATGACCACTGACTGCTCCACATTTTGGTAAGAATTCTTTATTTTTCATTTCAGTTTTAATTTGTTTTGCTGTTTGGGTCGAATCTATCTTGGTATTGGTAGAAATTTAGGTTTTTAAAACTAACTAAATGAGAATTTCAATTCTATATATGTTTAATATTGATTGCTATTTAGTTTTTAGTTTTAGATTTGATCTTTGGTTCATGTTTATTTATGATGAGTTATACGCTGAAGATCAGCAAGTAGTTGGTTGAGTCCCTCTTTATTTTGTTAGAGGTCTGGTTTCTTATGAAAAAACATCTTGCAATTTGAAGATGACACAAATAGGGAAACACAAGCTTCATTATCAATCTGATTTCTGTGTACTGTGTTTCCTTGAACATAAATGAGGCTACTTTCTAAGGTTAAGTAAAGAAACCATGCAAACACAAATAAGCTTTGATTTACCAAAATTTACTTGACTGTATTGAGAACAAAAAGAACAAAAAAAGGACCTATCAAACAATTTAATGAAGATTTTGTCACAACTTTATGCTGTTGATGGGCATTTGTTTATTTGTTTTGAATTATTTTGTTTGTTCTTATTCTTCTGTTGTTTACTTCATCTGCGTAGTTTCATGTAAAATATTGAAAAGTTGTATATGTGATAAATGGGAGTTTCACTGCTCAGGTCTAGTAGATTTGCAAAGCTTCTAAAGATTCAATGCTAAATTGCAGGCAGGAATCTCTACATCAGGTTTGCTTGTAGAACTAGAGATGCCTGTTGGACAGATTTCACTCTATCTATTTCTCGCAAGTGCACGAACCAATTATAGTATAGGAATGCAAGCACGAGGTCGTTCCACAGAGACTTGGATGAAAAACACTTATTACTACTACTTAGACTCACAAGTAACCCTAAGACTAAACAGAATTTAAATGAAGTTGTGTTGAGTTTGTTGGAATGAAAACTGCAAAAAGGGAATGCAAAACAACAAGTGACCAGCAAGTAGATGTTTTAGGAATTTTAGAGACAAAGGAGACAAGCACTGGGGTTTCAACTTCACCATGACAATCCAATTTCAAGCTACAAGTTAACAATCACCTAAGTTGATTACAATTTCTGGAGTTCGTTCTTTCTTATGTATGATTATCCATATGGTGTTTGGTTTTAATCAAGTACTCAGAAAACACAACTTAGCTATGGTGTTTAGTTTAAGCTATGAATCTGAATCCATTAAGCTTAAGAAGAACACAAAAGAACCAAGTAAACATTTAAACATGGTGTTTGTCCTAAATGCATTACCCACTCATTCACTAATTGGTTCAAGAGTTATATGGTGTTTATGTAAACTTGAACTAGATAACCAACATACATGTGTTCATAGTGGCCAGTTATTTAAACATGCATAAAGATTCAACTAAGAACAAGTGAATGAGACCAGAAAATTAGAAGTAATCAACAAAGGATAACATTAACTTGAAAACATGAAATTGTCTTGTCAGGTTACATTGAAACCCTAGTTATGGGAATTAGTTACACTCCATTAATGGAAAATATATTTGAATCATAATAAACATGGAGAGAGTAAGAAAAACCCGTGAAGAACGAATTATGTTGTTGAAGAGCTCCTCAGAGCTTCCACCATGTATGTTGCAACCATAGATGAAGAGTGGTGTAGATGGTGTGGATTGTGTTTGGGAATTGATGGGATGGTGGAGGATGGAGTGATTTGTGGGATAAGTGTATGAGGCTGTGGTTGATGAATGTTTGAGAGGGGATGGTGCTGGGATGAGTGGTCTGCTAGGAATTGGAAGAGAGGGATTATGAATTCCAGGATTTTGTGTGTGTTGAATGTGGAATGGGAGTGGTATTTATAGGGAGAAAGGAGTGATAAATCTGAATTCAATATGGCTAATGCATACAACACTTGTATTATAAAATCTGAATTGGTTGGTGCACTTCACCAATAAATCCCACCAGCAGCCCTACCTCATCATCATATCAGCATGACCAAGCTTCCAACCAGAAACAATAGCTCATGCCTAGCTCACCATGACCAAGCATCCAATGAGCTCATCTGCGAGTCAGCATGATGAACAACTTCTTGGGCTTACGAATTGGGCTTGGCTGAATCAAATGACGACTTTAAGATGTCCATTGTGAAGTTCAGAATGTGTCTGATCCAACCACACAAGTATTGGCCCAATCCAAGCTCGGATGAAGAAGATAGGTCCGAAATGAAATTCTAACTCAGTCTCCAGTTTTTGCACGTTTTTGCTCCATTTTGCTTCAAATGCCTCAAGTGGTACCTAGAGCTCAATGAACTGAATAACAAACACAAAATGGATTAAAAGCACAAGTTTTATTTAAAAACATAACCAAACAATAAGGTAGAATGCTACAAAATTATACAGAATTATGCATTGATCAATACCCCAAACCTATATTTTGCTGGTCTTCAAGCAAAACAAAAACTTAAACATCACAAAACAACACACAAAACGAAACTTATTACACCATTTTCGTAGATGACACGATTGCATTGAGCATATGCAATAAGCCTTTCAACCTCTAGGTGTCCCTAGTAGGAGGAGTTGTGTCTCCTGAGGGTTTACAGTGATGACTCCCACAAACATCAACAAATTCTGCAAGACAACTAATAGTTAAAGAATCACTTTTAAACAAACTAAGGAAAACCAATGAATGCACAATCACACTTTCAAAACTAATGGTATGCCACTTCAGATCTTCACACCAGGGTGTATAGTGTATTGCCACTCAGAAAGAATTCCAGCATTGAAGTCACCGTACTCAAATACATAGATAGAAATCGCCTCAACTCTAGGTCTCACGGGTATCGCTCAAATCTTCACAAAGAACCTAGGGTTTAGTTTCTCAACAAGCATATGTGAGTGACATTATGTAAAGGGAAACAAGATTTCACATATGAAATAATCATAAAACAAAAGCACGATTTCTGGAAATAAGATCTCATGAAAGGAAATCAAATGCTAAGAACATAGAAAGAATACATTGCATACCAGCACTCATGAACCGGACTTCCCCAAAGATCAGTTAGGTCTTAATCAAGCTTGTAATGTCAGGCTGAGGGTAGGGGTTATGAAAAGAAGGGAAATGAAAACTAAGAACTCAAGAACATGCCAAGAGTGCTCCTTCTTGCTGCAAGGTAAATGGCTACATTATGTGAATCTTCAAGGCAATGACTTGTGCTCCATTGAACTGAATTTGAACTTTGATCAGAACATGTTCTGTTTTGTTTTGTTTTTTAAACGGATTTGGCATTCTTTTGCTTTTCTCCTTGAATTGCACTAACACACTGATTCTCTCCATTTGCTTGGTATAACCCCATCCTTGCTTCTTCATTTTGTTGAGATCTTGACATGTTCTCCAGTTATAGGGTATGGCTAAACAAGGGATGATATCTTAGATTAAGATACAAGGGTATGAGTAATGTGGGTGATGAAAGAAAGGCTTAAGTGTTTGGATGCAAAATTGGGTAAAGGAAGCACACAACAAGGAGGGATATCAAAGCCTTTTAGTGACTTAAACACACATAGCCTACATCATATCAATGGGTAGATCCTTTCCACAAATGTCAGCAAGCAACATAGCATCTGCAAAAGATCAAATAGTTCTTAGTATTCGATGAATATAATGAGATCAACATAAAAGGAATCTGGGAAGTTGTAAGAGTAGAAACAAGTAAAACCCTCTCAAGGAATTGAATAGGCTCAAATTAGCTCACTAGGGTAGTCTCCACAATTCTTCTAAAGATATCTGAGTATGGCACCTTCTTGACCGAAATTCCAATTGCATGACAGTGTGTACGGCAGAAATTCTGATGCAAATACTTCCATGGCAACACACTAGCAAAGAATTAGTGACAATGACATTGCATATACATCTTCATTAGTAAGCAAAAATAAATCTTTCACTAAGACTCAGAAATTCAACAACACACTCAAAAATTCAACAAGTTTCATCCCACACCCCAAACCTGAATGAAACATTGTCCTCAATGTTTTAAAAGAAAGGAAACAAAATGCAAAAACATACTAGACATAAAATGCACGAAAGGAAACAACTCTAACTAAAATAAAAACAACATAACCTGGTATTGCAAGCAGTTAGGGTGTGGTGAACTCAAGGGAGTCCACAGCTTGTGTTTCCACAACATCATCCAAGTATTGTTTCAATCGTTGCCCATTCACCTTGAAAGTTGTCCTGTCCCTTAGGTTCTCAATCTCAACAGCTCCATGAGGAAAAACTTGAAGCACCTTGAACGGCCCTAGCCATCTAGATTTCAATTTACCTGGAAAGAGACGTAAACGTGAGTCATATAACAAAACTTTCATACCTGGCTTGAATTCTTTCCTGAGGATGGCCTTGTCATGATAGCGTTTGGTCCTTTCTTTGTAGATTTTTGCATTCTCATAAGCTTCGTTCCTTAGCTCCTCCAATTCATTGATCTGCAATTTTCTAACATTCCCAGCTTCCTTGAGATCAAAATTGAACTTTTTAATTGCCCAATATGCTCTGTGCTCAAGTTCCATTGGTAGGTGACAAGCCTTTCCAAACACAAGTCGATAAGGGCTCATCCCAATCGGGGTTTTATAAGCTGTCCTATATGCCCAGAGTGCATCATTGTCGTAGTGCCCAATCTTTTCGAGTCGGATTGACAGTTTTCTCCAAAATGTTCTTGATCTCTCTATTGCTGATCTCAACTTATCCAGAAGTTTGAGGATGATATGGAGTTGACACTCTATGTGTGATATTGTACTTCTTCATTAAGGCCTCAAATGGTTTGTTACAGAAGTGGCTGCCACCATCACTAATGACAGCCCTAGGGGTTCCAAACCTAGTGAAAATCACATCTTTCAGGAATTTCAGGACAACTCTATGATCATTAGTCCTTGTAGCCAATGCCTCCACCCATTTGGATACATAATCTACAGCAACAAGAATGTAAGTATAACCCAAAGAGGAAGGAAAAGATCCCATGAAATCTATACCCCATATGTCAAACAGCTCCACCACCAAAATGTTGTTCAGTGGCATCATATTCCTCCGGCTTATGTTTCCCATTCTTTGACACCTATCACATTTAGAACAGAAATAAAATGCATCTTTAAAAAGAGAGGGCCAAAAGAAACCAGATTGAAGAACCTTAGCTGCTGTTTTCTTGGCACCAAAATGACCTCCACATGCAAATTCGTGACTAAACTTGAGTATACTTTGCTGCTCATTCTCTGGGATACACCTCCTTATGATTTGGTCGGGGCCATGTTTGAACAGATATGGATCATCCCAGGAAGTAATGTTTGGCTGTGGCAAGGAACTTCTTTCTTTCCTGAAAAGTTAGATCATCTCTCAAAACACCACTAGCAAGATAATTAACAAGATCAGCATACCATGGTTCTTGATCATGAATGGCCAATAGTTGTTCATCTGGAAAAGATTCATTGAGGGGCAGGACATCCTCAAACTTGTGGTTCCCATCGATGAGATGAGAGAGATGATCAGCAACAACATTCTCACACCCTTTCTTATCTCGGATTTCTAAATCAAATTCTTGCAACAGCAATACCCATCGAAGCAAGCGTGGCTTAGCATCCTTCTTGGTTAACAAGTACCTAAGTGCTGCATGGTCAGAATATACAATCACTTTAGAACCAACAAGATATGAACGAAACTTCTCTAAAGCAAAAATTACAGCAAGCAACTCCTTTTCCGTTGTTGAGTAATTGAGCTGAGCATCATTTAATGTTCGGCTTGCATAATAGATGACATGAGGGAGCTTGTTCACTCTTTGACCTAGAACTGCACCAAGAGCATAGTCAGAAGCATCACACATTAATTCGAAAGGTAAAGACCAATCTGGTGCCTTGATAATTGGAGTTGATGTTAGTTCAAGTTTCAAAGAGTTAAATGCATCTAAACAATCTTTATCAAAGTTGAAAACAGAATCTTTAGCCAAAAGATTGCATAGAGGACGAGTGATTTTGGAGAAATCTCTAATAAAACGACGATAAAAACCTGCATGTCCAAGAAAACTCCTCACACCTTTCATCTGAAGTAGGGGGTGGTAGATTAGAAATCAAATCAATCTTTACTTTGTCTACCTCAATACCTTTGTTGGAAATGGCATGGCCTAACACAATACCTTGCTTCACCATGAAGTGACATTTCTCCCAATTCAGAATCACATTAGTTTCCCGGCATCTTTTAAGCACTAATGACAAGTGGTTAAGACAATCATCAAAAGAGGATCCAAAAACTGAAAAGTCATCCATAAATACCTCAATGAACCTCTCTATCATGTCTGAAAAGATAGTCATCATGCATCGTTGAAAGGTAGCTGGGGCATTGCATAAACCAAATGGCATTCGTCTATACGCAAAGGTTCCAAAGGGGCACGTGAATGTTGTCTTCTCTTGATCCTCAGGGGCTATTGCAATTTGATTGTAACCTGAAAAACCATCAAGGAAACAATAATGTGAGTGACCAGCTAGCCTTTCAAGCATTTGATCAATAAAAGGCAAAGGAAAGTGATCCTTTCTAGTGGCAGTGTTTAGCTTCCGAGAATCAATGCAGACTCTCCATCCTGTGATTGGTCTTGTTGGCACCAGCTCATTGTCCTCATTCTTGACCACTGTGATGCCTGACTTCTTTGGGACAACTTGGATAGGACTCACCCATTTGCTATCTGAGATAGGATAAATGATTCCTACATCAAGTAATTTGAGTATTTCAGTTCTTACAACATCCTTCATATGTGGGTTGAGTCTCATCTGGGGCTCACGAGTTGGCTTGGCATCCTCTATCAAAATTCGATGCATGCACATTGTAGGGCTTATTCCCTTGATATCTGCAATGGTCCATCCGATGGCATTCTTGTGCTCTCTCAAAACTGTGATCAACTTATCCTCTTCTAATGGTGAAAGGTCAGAAGCTATAATGATGGGAAGGGTTTTTGTCTCACCAAGATAAACATATTTAAGGTGTTGTGGAAGAGGTTTTAGCTCAAGTTTAGGTGGCTTGACAATGGAGGGAACAAGTTTAGTGGTGGCAGGTTTAAGAGGCTCAACAATGGGTGAAATGGAAGAATTGAATGGTTTCAAAACCTCAAGGGCAGCTGCCACTTCAATGAACTCAGATTCATCATCAAGATCACCTAAAGGTTGTGTCAACACAATTTCTAAAGTATCATCAGATTGTGCCTGCACAAACTTAGACAAAACCAGGGAATCCAAACTATCAATGGAAAAACAATCAAGTGAATTAGAAGGATGAGTTAAGGATTCAAACACTTTGAATTCTATGGTTTGGCCAAGGACTGTCATTTTCAGAATGTCATTTTTCACATCAATAAGAGTGTTTGCTGTGGCCATGAATGGTCTTCCAAGCAAGATAGGCAGCTCACGGTCATGAATGGGTGCATCTTCCATGTCTAACACTACAAAATCAGCAGGCAATATTAGCTTATCAACTTGAACCAAAATATCTTTAACTATACCTCTAGGATATTTCACTAAGCGATCAGCAAGTTGTAAGCTGAGTGTGGTGGATTTTAGCCTTCCCAAACCTAGTTGCAGGTACACTGAATAAGGCATTAGATTGATACTTGCACCTAAATCCAACATGGCTTTCTCCACTCGTTTATCTCCAATGGTTATGCCGATGGTAAAACTGCTTGGATCCTTGAGCTTAGGAGGAAGTTTTCTTTGAAGGACAACACTCACATTTTCAGACACCAACACCTTCTCATGAGGGCTATACCTTCTCTTGTGTGAGTTCAACTCCTTAAAAAATTTAGCATAAGTTGGCTTTAAGCTCATAATTTCATACATATACGTACCCTATTTACTTACTTCTTTCGCTTAGTTTCTTCGATTTCTAAGTTATTTGCCTCTCTTTGTGTGTTTTGTAGGCCAATAGAGCAAGAGAGCATAATTCATGCAATTCAAGCATGTTAAGGCCAATGAAGCAATATGGTGCAAAAACGTGCAAAAGCTGGAGACTGAGGTAGAAGTTCATTTCGGACTTATCTTCTTCATCCGAGCTTGGATTGGGCCAATACTTGTGTGGTTGGATCAGAGACATTCTGAACTTCACAATGGACATCTTAAAGTTGTCATTTGATTTAGCCAAGCCCAATTCGTAAGCCCTTGAAGCTGCACATCATGCTGACATAAGGATGAGCTGATGGATGCTTGGTCATGGTGAGCTAGGCATGAGGTATTGGTTTCTGGATGGATGCTTGGTCATGCTGACATATTGATGAGCTAGGGCTGCTGGTGGGATTTGTTATTGGTGAAGTGCAACAACCATTTCTGATTATCTAATGCAAGTGTGTTAGGTGAAATTTGTGTGGTTGGTGAACTTAATTGTATAATCTGATTCACCTAACCCTTGTGCCTATAAATAGGGAGTCTCTAGAGAGCTAGAGAACCAGAATTTCATTCCATAATTTACACTTCCATTGTACACAAAGAGAGGGAAAGTTGAGAGTCCAGAGAGAGAGAGAAGGGAGAAGGCAGAGGTTGGGAGGCTTTGGCCTCCTGGCAGCCATGGAGATAATTCTTTTCCATCTCTAGCATGCTGTCCTTATCTTCTTCTCCTCCCTTTGTCTTTTATTTTCTTCTTGTATTTCCTTTGTTTTACTTTGTTTTTCTGTTATTAGTTTTAATAAACATCTTGCTAGTCTTGTATCATGGTTTGAGTTTATAAAGTTTGATTTCATTCATGAATTCTTCTTCACTATTTTAATGGAGCTGTTTTGCATCCTTTGATTGATCACCTAAGGTTTTATGCATTATGCTCTTGTTGGGAAGGTTTGGGGATCATCTTCATTCCATCCATTAGCAACTCATGTGATTTGGTTTCTAGGTCTCCTAATGTAAACACCATGCTTGGGGTCCTTGTGATGTTCAATACAATTTGATCCAAACACCATGGACTTATTTGTGAGCATCTTCATGAGTGAATCAATTTGTTTACTTGCTGCCATAACATGATTAGAACAATTAGGGTGGATTCTTAAACCTCACCATCTTGTCTTAGTTCTTTTCTTTCTTCTGTTTTGTTTCTCTTGTTTCCATTTCTGTTTTGTGTAGGAAAACTGAGTTGAATGTTCAATCACCAATCCCTGTGGAATAAACCTCGCACTTACATACGCTATACTACCAACGGCTCATGCACTTGCGAGTATCACAAGTTGAGGATGTAGCTGAATCCATTTTGGTGCGTAGATTCAGCTGCACCAAAATGGATTCAGCTACATCCTCAACTTGTGATACTCGCAAGTGCACGAGCCGTTGGTAGTTTAGCATATGTAAGTGCGAGGATCATTCCAGAGGGATTGGTGATTGAACGATTCAACTCAGTTTTCCTACACAAAACAGAAATGGAAACAAGAGAAACAAAACAAGAAGAAAGAAAAGAACTAAGACAAGATGGTGAGGTTTAAGAATCCACCCTAATTGTTCTAATCATGTTATGGCAGCAAGTAAACAAATTGATTCACTCATGAAGATGCTCACAAATAAGTCCATGGTGTTTGGATCAAATTGTATTGAACATCACAAGGACCCCAAGCATGGTGTTTACATTAGGAGACCTAGAAACCAAATCACATGAGTTGCTAATGGATGGAATGAAGATGATCCCCAAACCTTCCCAACAAGAGCAAAATGCATAAAACCTTAGGTGATCAATCAAAGGATGCAAAACAGCTCCATTAAAATAGTGAAGAAGAATTCATGAATGAAATCAAACTTTATAAACTCAAACCATGATACAAGACTAGCAAGATGTTTATTAAAACTAATAACAGAAAAACAAAGTAAAACAAAGGAAATACAAGAAGAAAATAAAAGACAAAGGGAGGAGAAGAAGATAAGGACAGCATGCTAGAGATGGAAAAGAATTATCTCCATGGCTGCCAGGAGGCCAAAGCCTCCCAGCTGCCGCCTTCTCCCTTCTCTCCCTCTGTGACTCTCAACTTTCCCTCTCTTTGTGTACAATGGAAGTGTAAATTATGGAATGAAATTCTGGTTCTCTAAGCTCTCTAGAGACTCCCTATTTATAGGCACAAGGGTTAGGTGAATCAGATTATACAATTAAGTTCACCAACCACACAAATTTCACCTAACACACTTGCATTAGATAATCAGAAATGGTTGTTGCACTTCACCAATAAACAAATCCCACCAGCAGCCCTAGCTCATCAATATGTCAGCATGACCAAGCATCCATCCAGAAACCAATACCTCATGCCTAGCTCACCATGACCAAGCATCCATCAGCTCATCCTTATGTCAGGCATGATGTGCAGCTTCAAGGGCTTACGAATTGGGCTTGGCTAAATCAAATGACAACTTTAAGATGTCCATTGTGAAGTTCAGAATGTCTCTGATCCAACCACACAAGTATTGGCCCAATCCAAGCTCAGATGAAGAAGATAAGTCCGAAATGAACTTCTACCTCAGCCTCCAGCTTTTGCACGTTTTTGCACCATATTGCTTCATTGGCCTTAACATGCTTGAATTGCATGAATTATGCTCTCTTCCTCTATTGGCCTACAAAACACACAAAGAGAGGCAAATAACTTAGAAATCGAAGAAACTAAGCGAAAGAAGTAAGTAAATAGGGTACGTATATGTATGAAATTATGAGCTTAACATTGGCATATTCCTGATCATATCAAGTAAAGGCAAGTTAACATTGACTTTGCTAAGTATATCATAAATTTACGTAAATGACTTATCCTGTTTGCTTTTAGCAAGACGTCCAGGGAAAGGAATTGGTGGCACATAAGGGTTCTCGGCCTTGTGCAATATAGGTGAACTTGTTGACGTGCCAATGGGAATTTCTTCTTTTGGTGTCGTCTCTTCCTTGTCTTCATCACCTGCATTCACAACATCATGATTAGTAACTTCTTTGCCAACTTTATTATCAATAACCTTACCACTTCTGAGAACTGAGATTGCTTTGGCTTGCTCATGATGCTTGGGATTCACATTTGGCTGGCTAGGGAACTTTCCAGGTTCTCTTTGGTTCAAACTATCTGCAATTTGCCCTAATTGAATCTCCATTTTGGTCAAGGCAGCAGAATGTTGTTGAAGAGCACCATTAGTAGTTTGCTGGAATTGCAAAGTATTTTGAGCCAACAACTTGACTGTGTCCTCCAATGAACTTGGTTTCGGTTGGAATGATGAACTCGCTTGATTTTGATTTTGATTGTTGCTCCAAGAGAAATTTGGGTGATTCCTCCAACCAGGATTATAAGTGTTCGAGAAGGGATCATTTCTTGGCCTTTGGTTGTAAGAATTCATCATGTGGGCTTGTTCTTGGACAAACTCAGGATAAGCATTACTAGCTGAACACATGTGAGTTGGGTGTCCTTGAACATTACAAATAGCACAAACTTCAACTTGAGGAGCTTTAGGTACCATATTGAGCATCGGAGTCAAGCTTCCTTTGTAAACCAGGAACCTGTAAAGCAAGCTCATTGTTAGGACTAATCTCATAGATACCAGCCTTACCTCTTGTATCTTTGTGTTGAGCATTGGATCCCAACATCTCAAATATGTCATATGACTCTTGAGCATTCTTTTTCTTTAAAGCTCCACCTGCAGCATTATTGACAGTAGATTGACAAGTTTCGGTTAGTCCATCATAAAAAATTTGCATTTGCAAGTATAGAGGTAACCCATGATGTGGACATTGCATTAGAGTTCCTTTGAAACGCTCCCAGTATTCGTTTAATGGTTCTCCATCATGTTGTGAGAAGTTGAAAATCTTGGACCTCAAGGTGGCTGTCTTTTGGGCGGAGAAAAACTTCTCCAAGAACTTCTTAGTAACAGCATCCCAAGTGGTTAGTGATCCAGGGGCTAACGACATCAACCAAGTCTTTGCTCTATCCTTCAAAGTGTAAGGGAAAACCCTCATCCTCAAATTTGCTTCAGATACATCCTTCAAAGGCAAAGTACAAACAACAGTATAAAATTCTTTAATGTGAGCCAAAAGATCTTCATTAGGTAAACCATAAAAAGAAGGAAGCATTTGAAAGTGAGAAGATTTAAGTTCATAGTTTCTAGCTTCTGTGGACAGCAAAATGCATGAAGGTGAATTTGGTATGATTGGTTGAGCAAGATCCTCCAAAGCACGTTGGTCATTAGCTGCCATCTTTTCTTCTTCTTCTTCTTCTTCTTGATCTGAGTTAAAGATGTTGAACAGAGAGTACTCTTCTGAGCTTGCTGAATTGGAGGTTTCGGCTTCTAAGGGATTGAGAATAGATTCAATGGCTGCCTCCCTTGCTTTAACAAGCCTTTGTTCAAGTTGAGCCAGTGATGGTTGTTGTGTACCACTGATTGGTTGGATCCTAATGGTTCCGGATTGAGAGTGTTTCTTGACCGCTGATACAACTTGTTCAAGCAATGGTTTGCTTGACATGCAATACCTGGAAACAAAGAAAAACTAAAGAAAGTAAGCAATAGTAACAAGACTCTTAATTAAGTCCCCGGCAGCGGCGCCATTTTCTTGTTGAACAGATTTCACTCTATCTATTTCTCGCAAGTGCACGAACCAATTATAGTATAGGAATGCAAGCACGAGGTCGTTGCACAGAGACTTGGATGAAAAACACTTATTACTACTACTTAGAGCATCTCCAACCGATATGTCAAAAGCGCCACATAGGTATTTAACGGCTAGAAATAACATATCACATCACTCTAACCGAATTGTCAAAGCTGATGTGGAATGAAGGCTGGAGGTTCAGCTTTATTTTTGACAGCCCAAAAGCAAGATGTCAAATGAATATTTTATTATTTTTTAAAGACAAGTGGCTGTAACTTTCATTTATTATTTTCCTTTTTTATTTTTTTCTTTTTTCCTCTTTCCAGTTTATTTCATACCATTGAACAATTGTTTTTAGAGTCCTATCGTACATTTAATTGTTTTTAAACGCACAACCAATTCCTCCTATGAGTCCTATCGTACATGCAATTTTTGTTTATCACCTCTTTCATTTCATTTTCTTCAAAAAGCTATATATATATATAACCAAGTCCTATCGTACATGCTATTTTTATTTTCTTTCAAGGTCATGCATGCATTGTTTCAATACAGATGCATTGTTTAGTTACTTGTGCATTGTAAATACTTGTGCCCGTTGGAATGTTTAAATACTTGTGCATGTTTCTTTTTCCCATTGTTCATTAAATTCAGACTCACATTTGATCTCTATATATACCACATTTTTTTTATTTGCTTGTGCATCCTCACATTCAATCTCTCAAATTTTCCTCTAGAAACATTATGGATTCTCAATACTCCGAATTGCCAAATTTTTCTACTCAACAATCTCAATTTTCAAAGTGAAGTATGTGATCAAGTCAATGTGGAAGTGTCCGAAAAGAAGAAGATTCGCGGTGCTGGCTTCAATTAATTGATTGTCTTTTAGTATTTTCTTTTCTTTTTAATTAAAAATATAAAAAATATATTCTAAGAATAGTAGTAAATAAATCAACACTGAAATGTAATAAAATAATAATTTAATTTGACATATCGGGTGGAGTGTAAAACTGTGTAAGATGTCAAATTGCCACATCAGCCATCAAATTTAAATTTGATGTTTGGTATTTGACATCTCCCTGGAGATGCTCTTAGACTCACAAGTAACCCTAAGACTAAACAGAATTTAAATGAAGTTGTGTTGAGTTTGTTGGAATGAAAACTGCAAAAAGGGAATGCAAAACAACAAGTGACCAACAAGTAGATGTTTTAGGAATTTTAGAGACAAAGGAGACAAGCACTAGGGTTTCAACTTCACCATGACAATCCAATTTCAAGCTACAAGTTAACAATCACCTAAGTTGATTACAATTTCTGGAGTTCGTTCTTTCTTATGTATGATTATCCATATGGTGTTTGGTTTTAATCAAGTACTCAGAAAACACAACTTAGCTATGGTGTTTAGTTTAAGCTATGAATCTGAATCCATTAAGCTTAAGAAGAACACAAAGGAACCAAGTAAACATTTAAACATGATGTTTGTCCTAAATGCATTACCCACTCATTCACTAATTGGTTCAAGAGTTATATGGTGTTTATGTAAACTTGAACTAGATAACCAACATACATGTGTTCATAGTGGCCAGTTATTTAAACATGCATAAAGATTCAACTAAGAACAAGTGAATGAGACCAGAAAATTAGAAGTAATCAACAAAGGATAACATTAACTTGAAAACATGAAATTGTCTTGTCAGGTTACATTGAAACCCTAGTTATGGGAATTAGTTACACTCCATTAATGGAAAATACATTTGAATCATAATAAACATGGAGAGAGTAAGAAAAACCCGTGAAGAACGAATTATGTTGTTGAAGAGCTCCTCACAGCTTCCACCATGTATGTTGCAACCAGAGATGAAGAGTGGTGTAGATGGTGTGGATTGTGTTTGGGAATTGATGGGATGGTGGAGGATGGAGTGATTTGTGGGAGAAGTGTATGAGGCTGTGGTTGATGAATGTTTGAGAGGGGATGGTGCTGGGATGAGTGGTCTGCTAGGAATTGAAAGAGAGGGATTGTGAATTCCAGGATTTTGTGTGTGTTGAATGTGGAATGGGAGTGATATTTATAGGGAGAGGGGAGTGATAAATCTGAATTCAATATGGCTAATGCATACAACACTTGTATTATAAAATCTGAATTGGTTGGTGCACTTCACCAATAAATCCCACCAGCAGCCCTACCTCATCATCATGTCAGCATGACCAAGCTTCCAACCAGAAACAATAGCTCATGCCTAGCTCACCATAACCAAGCATCCAATGAGCTCATCTGCAAGTCAGCATGATGAACAACTTCTTGGGCTTACGAATTGGGCTTGGCTGAATCAAATGACGACTTTAAGATGTCCATTGTGAAGTTCAGAATGTGTCTGATCCAACCACACAAGTATTGGCCCAATCCAAGCTCGGATGAAGAAGATAGGTCCAAAATGAACTTCTACCTCAGTCTCCAGCTTTTGCACGTTTTTGCACCATATTGCTTCATTGGCCTTAACATGCTTGAATTGCATGAATTATGCTCTCTTCCTCTATTGGCCTACAAAACACACAAAGAGAGGCAAATAACTTAGAAATCGAAGAAACTAAGCGAAAGAAGTAAGTAAATAGGGTACGTATATGTATGAAATTATGAGCTTAACATTGGCATATTCCTGATCATATCAAGTAAAGGCAAGTTAACATTGACTTTGCTAAGTATATCATAAATTTACGTAAATGACTTATCCTGTTTGCTTTTAGCAAGACGTCCAGGGAAAGGAATTGGTGGCACATAAGGGTTCTCGGCCTTGTGCAATATAGGTGAACTTGTTGACGTGCCAATGGGAATTTCTTCTTTTGGTGTCGTCTCTTCCTTGTCTTCATCACCTGCATTCACAACATCATGATTAGTAACTTCTTTGCCAACTTTATTATCAATAACCTTACCACTTCTAGAACTGAGATTGCTTTGGCTTGCTCATGATGCTTGGGATTCACATTTGGCTGGCTAGGGAACTTTCCAGGTTCTCTTTGGTTCAAACTATCTGCAATTTGCCCTAATTGAATCTCCATTTTGGTCAAGGCAGCAGAATGTTGTTGAAGAGCACCATTAGTAGTTTGCTGGAATTGCAAAGTATTTTGAGCCAACAACTTGACTGTGTCCTCCAATGAACTTGGTTTCGGTTGGAATGATGAACTCGCTTGATTTTGATTTTGATTGTTGCTCCAAGAGAAATTTGGGTGATTCCTCCAACCAGGATTATAAGTGTTCGAGAAGGGATCATTTCTTGGCCTTTGGTTGTAAGAATTCATCATGTGGGCTTGTTCTTGGACAAACTCAGGATAAGCATTACTAGCTGAACACATGTGAGTTGGGTGTCCTTGAACATTACAAATAGCACAAACTTCAACTTGAGGAGCTTTAGGTACCATATTGAGCATCGGAGTCAAGCTTCCTTTGTAAACCAGCAACCTGTAAAGCAAGCTCATTGTTAGGACTAATCTCATAGATACCAGCCTTACCTCTTGTATCTTTGTGTTGAGCATTGGATCCCAACATCTCAAATATGTCATATGACTCTTGAGCATTCTTTTTCTTTAAAGCTCCACCTGCAGCATTATTGACAGTAGATTGACAAGTTTCGGTTAGTCCATCATAAAAAATTTGCATTTGCAAGTATAGAGGTAACCCATGATGTGGACATTGCATTAGAGTTCCTTTGAAACGCTCCCAGGTATTCGTTTAATGGTTCTCCATCATGTTGTGAGAAGTTGAAAATCTTGGACCTCAAGGTGGCTGTCTTTTGGGCGGAGAAAAACTTCTCCAAGAACTTCTTAGTAACAGCATCCCAAGTGGTTAGTGATCCAGGGGCTAACGACATCAACCAAGTCTTTGCTCTATCCTTCAAAGTGTAAGGGAAAACCCTCATCCTCAAATTTGCTTCAGATACATCCTTCAAAGGCAAAGTACAAACAACAGGTATAAAATTCTTTAATGTGAGCCAAAAGATCTTCATTAGGTAAACCATAAAAAGAAGGAAGCATTTGAAAGTGAGAAGATTTAAGTTCATAGTTTCTAGCTTCTGTGGACAGCAAAATGCATGAAGGTGAATTTGGTATGATTGGTTGAGCAAGATCCTCCAAAGCACGTTGGTCATTAGCTGCCATCTTTTTCTTCTTCTTCTTCTTCTTGATCTGAGTTAAAGATGTTGAACAGAGAGTACTCTTCTGAGCTTGCTGAATTGGAGGTTTCGGCTTCTAAGGGATTGAGAATAGATTCAATGGCTGCCTCCCTTGCTTTAACAAGCCTTTGTTCAAGTTGAGCCAGTGATGGTTGTTGTGTACCACTGATTGGTTGGATCCTAATGGTTCCGGATTGAGAGTGTTTCTTGACCGCTGATACAACTTGTTCAAGCAATGGTTTGCTTGACATGCAATACCTGGAAACAAAGAAAAACTAAAGAAAGTAAGCAATAGTAACAAGACTCTTAATTAAGTCCCCGGCAGCGGCGCCATTTTCTTGTTGAACAGATTTCACTCTATCTATTTCTCGCAAGTGCACGAACCAATTATAGTATAGGAATGCAAGCACGAGGTCGTTGCACAGAGACTTGGATGAAAAACACTTATTACTACTACTTAGAGCATCTCCAACCGATATGTCAAAAGCGCCACATAGGTATTTAACGGCTAGAAATAACATATCACATCACTCTAACCGAATTGTCAAAGCTAATGTGGAATGAAGGCTGGAGGTTCAGCTGTTATTTTGACAGCCCAAAAGCAAGATGTCAAATGAATATTTTATTATTTTTTAAAGACAAGTGGCTGTAACTTTCATTTATTATTTTCCTTTTTTATTTTTTTCTTTTTTCCTCTTTCCAGTTTATTTCATACCATTGAACAATTGTTTTTAGAGTCCTATCGTACATTTAATTGTTTTTAAACGCACAACCAATTCCTCCTATGAGTCCTATCGTACATGCAATTTTTGTTTATCACCTCTTTCATTTCATTTTCTTCAAAAAGCTATATATATATATAACCAAGTCCTATCGTACATGCTATTTTTATTTTCTTTCAAGGTCATGCATGCATTGTTTCAATACAGATGCATTGTTTAGTTACTTGTGCATTGTAAATACTTGTGCCCGTTGGAATGTTTAAATACTTGTGCATGTTTCTTTTTCCCATTGTTCATTAAATTCAGACTCACATTTGATCTCTATATATACCACATTTTTTTTATTTGCTTGTGCATCCTCACATTCAATCTCTCAAATTTTCCTCTAGAAACATTATGGATTCTCAATACTCCGAATTGCCAAATTTTTCTACTCAACAATCTCAATTTTCAAAGTGAAGTATGTGATCAAGTCAATGTGGAAGTGTCAGAAAAGAAGAAGATTCGCGGTGCTGGCTTCAATTAATTGATTGTCTTTTAGTATTTTCTTTTCTTTTTAATTAAAAATATAAAAAATATATTCTAAGAATAGTAGTAAATAAATCAACACTGAAATGTAATAAAATAATAATTTAATTTGACATATCGGGTGGAGTGTAAAACTGTGTAAGATGTCAAATTGCCACATCAGCCATCAAATTTAAATTTGATGTTTGGTATTTGACATCTCCCCTAGAGATGCTCTTAGACTCACAAGTAACCCTAAGACTAAACAGAATTTAAATGAAGTTGTGTTGAGTTTGTTGGAATGAAAACTGCAAAAAGGGAATGCAAAACAACAAGTGACCAACAAGTAGATGTTTTAGGAATTTTAGAGACAAAGGAGACAAGCACTAGGGTTTCAACTTCACCATGACAATCCAATTTCAAGCTACAAGTTAACAATCACCTAAGTTGATTACAATTTCTGGAGTTCGTTCTTTCTTATGTATGATTATCCATATGGTGTTTGGTTTTAATCAAGTACTCAGAAAACACAACTTAGCTATGGTGTTTAGTTTAAGCTATGAATCTGAATCCATTAAGCTTAAGAAGAACACAAAGGAACCAAGTAAACATTTAAACATGATGTTTGTCCTAAATGCATTACCCACTCATTCACTAATTGGTTCAAGAGTTATATGGTGTTTATGTAAACTTGAACTAGATAACCAACATACATGTGTTCATAGTGGCCAGTTATTTAAACATGCATAAAGATTCAACTAAGAACAAGTGAATGAGACCAGAAAATTAGAAGTAATCAACAAAGGATAACATTAACTTGAAAACATGAAATTGTCTTGTCAGGTTACATTGAAACCCTAGTTATGGGAATTAGTTACACTCCATTAATGGAAAATACATTTGAATCATAATAAACATGGAGAGAGTAAGAAAAACCCGTGAAGAACGAATTATGTTGTTGAAGAGCTCCTCACAGCTTCCACCATGTATGTTGCAACCAGAGATGAAGAGTGGTGTAGATGGTGTGGATTGTGTTTGGGAATTGATGGGATGGTGGAGGATGGAGTGATTTGTGGGAGAAGTGTATGAGGCTGTGGTTGATGAATGTTTGAGAGGGGATGGTGCTGGGATGAGTGGTCTGCTAGGAATTGAAAGAGAGGGATTGTGAATTCCAGGATTTTGTGTGTGTTGAATGTGGAATGGGAGTGATATTTATAGGGAGAGGGGAGTGATAAATCTGAATTCAATATGGCTAATGCATACAACACTTGTATTATAAAATCTGAATTGGTTGGTGCACTTCACCAATAAATCCCACCAGCAGCCCTACCTCATCATCATGTCAGCATGACCAAGCTTCCAACCAGAAACAATAGCTCATGCCTAGCTCACCATAACCAAGCATCCAATGAGCTCATCTGCAAGTCAGCATGATGAACAACTTCTTGGGCTTACGAATTGGGCTTGGCTGAATCAAATGACGACTTTAAGATGTCCATTGTGAAGTTCAGAATGTGTCTGATCCAACCACACAAGTATTGGCCCAATCCAAGCTCGGATGAAGAAGATAGGTCAGAAATGAAATTCTAACTCAGTCTCCAGTGTTTGCACGTTTTTGCTCCATTTTGCTTCAAATGCCTCAAGTGGTACCTAGAGCTCAATGAACTGAATAACAAACACAAAATGGATTAAAAGCACAAGTTTTATTTAAAAACATAACCAAACAATAAAGTAGAATGCTACAAAATTATACAGAATTATGCATTGATCAATGCCATGGCATATAAAAAGAAAGTAAAAAAGATGTAGTTTGTGTTTTTGTTAATTTCTTTTCGCTGTTAAATTTTGAATTGTGAAGGGGTGGCCAGTCACATAACATATGTTTCTAGACGTTGAGTCTGGCTGGACCAATATCAAAAAGAGGGTGGCAACTTTTACTTTTATTGTTTCTTTTTGTATATTCGTTTTGGATAGTAATTACCTTCAAAAGGTTAAGAACTTGTAAACTTTTGGGTAAGTAATTATCTTCAAAATTTAAGAACTTATAAACTAAGTGTTGTCTTTTTATATTTATGTAACTAAAGTTAGTTCTAGCATATATGCCATGCCCTTGATCGCCGATATTAATAGGTACGGAAAGGAAAGTGTTTTGGCTTGAAACTTTGGGCATTTACTTGTGCATTTTGAGATCACCAAGGGGACTAATTATGGTTGGCATTTGAGTTAAATGTGTCTAGAATTGATTTGTGTGTTCTTTTTGTTTTTGTGCCAAATTTGCATATGCTATGTCTCTTTATATCTAAATGCATATCCTAATTCTTCTTATTATGTTTTTCTTCTTTTTGTTCTCACTTGATATGCTGAGGTCTGGTTGCATATGGTTCACCATTGACTCTTATCTTACTCTTAACAGAAAAATTTGGCTTACTCTCTACTCCATCACATAATCATTTAATTCCTATTTGAAACATGATGTGGGATCCATTTAATGACTTCTTGTTATCTAATTAGATTGGTTGACAAATTTTGTTTTTTTGGTAGTTAGGTCTGTGTTAATATGAACCTTGTGTAATTTATTTTCACAGCAATGTGCCTCTGTTTTTTTGGTAGTTAGGTCTCTGTCAATTCAGAAAAAATGCTAGCTGTGCTTGTCCAACTCTCTACCCCATCACATGATCATTTAATTGCTAGTTTAAACATGAAGTGGGATCCAATTAATGACTTCTTGTTATCTAATTAGATTGATTGACAAATTAGATTTTCTTGTTCACCAATATGATTTCGTAAATTTGCATATTGGTTCATTTGAAGTGCGAGAAGAATTGGATGAGGTGCGAGAAGAATTGGCAAGTCATGTCCTAGAATGGCTTTTTGATTAAGCTAAACATTCCTTCATTTTACATGTCTTTCTAGCTAGTATTTTGCTTATGCATAGACAAGTATGGATAATTTGTGGTGTAGGGCTGGTAAATTTGTGATTTGGATGTGACAAGTATGGATCATTCAATTATTTTGCTTATATATATATAGACAATTATGGATATACTTAAATTACTGTTGATATAATGTTTTTTTTATGAGCAATGGCAACACAACATGATTAGGAAATGAGGCCTTTCTTAAATACTATTACAGTAACTAAGTAAAGTGTGATGTGAAACAAGCAAAATACCTACCATTTCCTTACATAAATGATGCCTATTGTTTATAACAACTTCAGTTTTCCAGAAATAACTGAAGTTGAAAGATAAAAACAACAACCAGACATCTATTATCACTGATGCCTAAAACGAGAAGTAGCATCAGCATTTATGTAACCACCAGCACTATTGGAGGCTTTTCACGTCCGCAAAATAAAAAAAGCGATTATGTATAACATAATTCACAACACCATTATTTGTTTCTACGATGTTGTAATTGATAATATGCATCAGCATAATAGATATCACTGATGCTGTTAGACCTCTTTAGCCTCCTCCCTTTCAAAACTACTAATGATTTTAGACCTCTTTAGCCTCCTCCCTTTTGAAAGTACTGATGCTGTTTCAGGTTTAGGAGTCAGAAGTCAAACTTTTTTTGGCACTCGGAAATCATTTAGGCATCGGAGTTTACTTGATATCCGATGTAGTAAGTAATAAATAGCAACGGAGAATATCTGTTGCCTATTACATAGGAATAGGCAACAGTCACCAATACCACGGTATTTATGTGTAATAGGCAACGAATTTTATCCGATGCTAAAGCCCTTTTTTGGCATAGTGAATCTTGGATCAACCAAACAAGCTACGGCGTTTTGGTTGATTAAAGAATCTCGGATTCAAGAAAGATGATCAAGAAATCTTGCACAATGGACCATCGTAGTCTTGATTGCCTTCTGTCCACAGATGGTGGTTAATTATGGTTATGGTGATTCACTGTGGTGTGATGCAAAATATGGGATATATGAATTAAACAGTGATTGCTTTCAATCCACATATGTGAGAAATCATCCTGTGAAAGAAATTCATATATCAAATATTTTGGTGATCATTATAACATGTTCAATTATCAGCCCACATGCATAAATTGATAATGTACAGATTATTTGGGGACAGTTTTGATTTATACATCTGTTTGTTTCAATAAACCATTAGAGTTTTTTCTACCAACCTTAACACCATCGAAACCCTCAATGGATCAAACTACAAGAAATGGAAAAGGGATATTGAGATGACTTTGGGATTTCTAGACTATGACTTGGCTATAAGAGAGCAAGCTCCAGAAAAGCCTGCTGAAGGAGCAACTCAGAGGAAAAGGCTTACTTTGCCAAATGGGAAAAGGCCAATAGGATGGCCATTCTGATCATGCTCAAGTCCATGTCGCCAACTGTGAGAGGAGGTAGTCCACCTTCCAACAATGCTAAGGAATTCCTAGAGTCGATTAGTTTGAAATATAAGGAATCTGAGAAAGCTGAGATAGGATCCCTGATCAACAACTCAGACATGAGATATGCTGGAAATGGATGTGTTAGGGTGCACATTCTGAATATGATCGATATTGGTATGAATCTGAGGGGTTATGGAGTCAACATAGATGACAATATGTTGGTTCACCTTGCACTCAACTCACTACCTACAGATTTCAAACAAATCAAAAGCTCTTATGTTGCACAAAAGGAGTCATGGTTTCTCAATGAATTGATTGCAATCTGTGTTCAGGAAGAACAAAACATCAAGAAGGAGAAATCTCTCAATCATGTCAATCTGGTCCAAGACATGAAACCTATTTAGAAAGATGGATACAAGGAAAGAAATAAGGAAAACAATGCTGCTGGAAAAATCAAGAACAATGACAAAGGTTCAAAGGCAATAGGTGTGACTGGAATTAAGTGTTTTTTCTGCAAGAAGTTTGGACACATGAAGAAAGAGTGTCGCAGGTACAAGAGGTGGTTGGAAAAGAGGCAAGCTAAAGGTAATGAAATCCAAGTTTGTTTTGAATCAAATTTAATTGATATATCACACTATAGCTGGTGGCTTGACAGTGGGGCAACAATACATGTTTCTAATTCCTTGCAGGGGTTCACAACCAAGAGGGTGCCAAACAATGATGAACTGAAGGTGTTCGTTGGCAATGGAGTCCAAGTACAAGTGGAATTCATTGGAGTAGTCAAGATTGAGTTAGAGTCTGGTTTTATTTTGGATTTATTTGAAATAGCTTATGTACCTTCCATGAGAAGGAATTTACTGTCAGTGGCTAGGCTTGTTAAAGCCAAGTTCGAAGTAGTAGTTGTTGGGGTCTTTTTCCGTCGGAAGGCTCGTTCGGGCTTGTTGATTCTCAGACCGCCATAGAGTGGTGGATCAAGCCTTCGTTGCCCCTTCTCTCGAGTTAGCGAGGACTAGGTCCAAAGCATCCTGAAGGAGAAGCATGTCCCAAGGGAGTACTCTGTTCTTCTTCCAGCGGCTGCGTGTTTTGTGCTGACGTTTTCGGTAGCTTAACGAAGAGTTGAAGATGACTTGCTGTTGTTGGACTGAGATTATGTGAGCTTGGAGTGTGGGAGCTAAAGACCACAAGTTTAGCAAATTAGAATGCATATGCTTGGCTTGATATGGGATATGCTTGAGTTTGGGTGTTGATAATTTGTTGTTTGTGGTTATGACTATGTGGATTTAAGAGTTTCAAGAGGAAGATGGGATGAAAAGCTTGAGATTTGAAGGCTATGGTGTTTATAGCTTGGAAGGAAGGAAAAGGTTGGGGTTATGCTTGGTGAGGCTTTATGGATTTAAGAGTTTCAAGAGAATGATGATGGGAGGAAAAGCTTGATGCTTGAAGGCTATGGTGTTTATAGCTTGGAAGGGTATAAGGAGGAAGGAAAAGCTTGGAGTTATGCTTGGTGAGACTTTATAGGAAAGATGGAGGATTTCAAGGGTGAGAAAGTAGGAAACGTGGTTGTGATGGTTGAGGAATGGCTGGGATGACCGCTGGAATGCTTGCAGCAGCTGAAAGGAGGAAGGAAGATGAGTTCTCATGATTGCTGAGAAGCTTGCAGCAACCAAGAGAGACTGATTTTGGCTGGGCAAATGCCTCCCAATTTATAGAGAGAGGGTTTTCCTTTATCTCCAATAGGTAAAGGGAGGTGCTGGAACCAGCTTATTTCTAATGGTTGAAAAGGAGTACTGGGGCATGCTATTTTCTAGTAGGTAAAACTAGGCATTGGAAAATGACTATTTCCTATGGGTAAAAGGAAGTGTTGAAATTGGCTTGTTTCCAGCAAGTAATATGGAGTGCTGGAAAAGGCTTGTTTCCAATGGGTAAAGCTAGGTATTTGGAAAATGATTATTTCCTATGAATAAAAGGAAATGCTTGAAAAATATCTCATTTGCTTACCCACATTGGAGAACTCTAAGTAATGGGCTTGGACTTTGGTGCTCCCAAGTAGCTAGCCCAAAGTCTCCATTATCCAAGAGCTTTCGTGGGCCTTGTGGACCTCCGTAACCTTCCACACCACAATCCCTCATGCAAGCCCCATAACCACATGACTTGGGTTCATGTGAGCTTGATAGGTGATTAACATATGAAAAATGTATTATTGGCTTCACATGGCATGAACACTATTATTTATTTAATGAATTAATTCCCAAAATACAGCTTGGATTAACGCATAACCAAAATTATATGTTATATTGGTCCTTAAACGTCTTTGGGCTTCCCGTGACTTTTTTGGGCTTCAACAGTAGTCAATGATGTTGGATTTTCTATTTTGAAGAATAAAATTTCAGTTGGTAATGGAACTCTTGTGAATGGCATGTTTTCTTTAAATATCAAAGATCTGAGCATATTATGAATGTTGCAAGCACCAACAAAACACAAAGCAAAAATGAATGACCTAATTTATGGCATAAGAGACTTTGTCACATTTCTAAAGATAGAATCAGAACCCTCTGCAATGAACATGTGTTGCCACCACTTGACTTGGATGAATTGAATGAAATTTGCATTAGTTGTGTAAAAGGAAAACTCACAAATGCAAAGAAGAAATGGGCAATTAAAAGTACCAATATGTTAGAAATCATTCATACTGATATTTGTGGTCCTTTTCCAACACAAACTCACGATGGTTTTAAGTACTTTATCACTTTTACAGATGACTTATCACGTTTTGGATATGTGTATTTGATAGCAGAAAAATCAAATGCTCTAGACGTGTTCAAAGTGTTTAAAGCAGAAGTTGAAAACCAACTTGATCTTAAAATCAAAGTAGTTAGATCGGATAGAGGGGGTGAGTTTTATGGCAGATTTGATGAAGCTGGAAGAAATCCTGGACCCTTTGCAAGATTTCTTCAACAAGAAGGCATTGTGGCTTAATATACAAACCCTGGAACTCCACAACAAAATGGAGTCTCTGAGAGAAGAAACAGAACCCTCAAAGATATGATGAAATCCATGATTTCAAGTACAAATCTTCCTATTTTTCTTTGGGGAGAAGCCTTGAAAACAACAAATTATATTCTCAATAGAGTACCAACTAAGAGTGTGAATCAAATACCCTTCGAGCTTTGGAACAAAAGAAAACCGAGTCTAAACCATATAAAAGTCTGGGGATATAAAGCTGAAGCCAAGTTGTATAACCCTTTGGAAAAGAAATTAAATGCTAGAACAACTAGCTGCTTTTTCATGGGATATCCAGAGAGGACGAAAGGATATTGATTCTATTGTCCAAATAATACAACCAGATTTGTTGAAACTAGAAGAGCAGTTTTTATTGAAGAAAAAAGTGAAACCATTGAAGATAGGATGCTGGATTTTGATGAACTAACAGACAGCAATACCATGCAGTCTAATGAAATTGAAGAAGAGGACTATATAGTTCTACCAAATATTGTTTTGCAAAATGAAGAAACAGCACCTCAAGAAACAGTGCCTCAAATGCACCAAGTTGATGTTAATGAACCAGTTGAGATGAATATTAACCAACTAGAAATCCATGCACAGCCACAAAACCAAGATAATTTACAAGAAGAGCAGGAAGTGAGAAGATCAAAAAGAGCCAGAAGATCAGCCATGTCCAGCGACTATGTTTATCTTCAAGAATCTGAGCAAAATGATCCATGCCGGGAAGAACCTATGACCCTTAAACAAGCTTTGACAAGTTCAACAAATGAGCATTGGTTGCAGGCAATGAAATCTAAGTTAAATTCAATGGAGAAAAATAAAGTATGGGAATTGGTTCAATTGCCTCAAGGATGTCGACCTATAGGGTGCAAATGGATTTACAAAACGAAAAGGGATTCTGATCAATGCATAATTCTGTATCATTTTGTAACACTCTACCTTATTGTTTGGTTATGTTTTTAGGTAAAACTTGTGCTTTTAATCCATTTTGTGTTTGTTATTCAGTTCATTGAGCTCTAGGTACCACTTGAGGTATTTGAAGCAAAATGGTACAAAACGTGCAAAAACTGGAGACTGGGTTAGAAATTCATTTCAGACTTATCTTCTTCATCCGAGCTTGGATTGGGCCAATGCTTGTGTGGTTGGATCAGAGACATTCTGAACTTCACAATGGACATCTTAAAGTTGTCATTTGATTCAGTCAAACCCAATTCATGAGCCCATGAAAATACACATCATGCTGACATGAGGATGAGCTAATGGTGCTTGGTCATGGTGAGCTAGGCATGAGTTATTGGTTCTGGATGGAAGCTTGGTCATGCTGACATGAAGATGAGCTATCGCTGCTAGTGGGATTTATTGGTGAAGTGCAGCAACCAATTCTGATTTTCTAATACAAGTGTTGTATGCATTAGCCATATTCAATTCAGATTTCCCATTTCCTTCTCCCTATAAATATCACTTCCATTCCAAACACTTTGAACACACAAATCCTGGGATTCACAACCCCACAATTCACTCCAGCCATCCTCAAACACTTCCACAAACCTAAACACTCCAGAAATCACCCCAACACTCTAAACTGCCTCAAATCACCAAAACAGCTCCAGCAAACCTTCCTTCCATTTCCCTACGAATTTCCTCTTTCTCTACCACCCAAACTCATCCCAAATAATTTCCTTGGCTGTCATATATCCTTCTAGATATGGGAAAGCATTTGCAAAAGCATTAGACGTGGAGAAGCACTTGGAGAAGCCTTGGATAAGAACTTCAGAAAAAGGGTTTTTCTACTCTAATTGCATTAATTATGTTTTCTCATTTCTATCTTAGTTTCTTTCCCATTATGAGTAGCTAAATCCATAGCTAGGGTTTCAATGTAACATGACAAGACAATTTCATGTTTTCAAGTTATTGTTACCCTTGTTGATTACTTCTAATTTTCTGGTCTCATTCACTTATTCTTAGTTGAATCTTTATGCATATTTAAATAACTGGCCACTATGAAAATATGCATGTTGGTTATCTAGTTCAAGTTTACATAAACACCATATGACTTTTGAACCGATTAGTGAATGAGTGGGTAATGCATTTAGGACAAACATCATGTTTAAATGTTTACTTGGTTCCTTTGTGTTCTTCTTAAGCTTAATGGATTCAGATTCATAACTTAGACTAAACACCATAGCTAAGTTGTGTTTTCTGAGTACTTGATTAAAACCAAACACCATATGGATAATCATACATAAGAAAGAACGAACTCCAGAAATTGTAATCAACTTAGGTGATTGTTAACTTGTAGCTTGAAATTGGATTGTCATGGTGAAGTTGAAACCCTAGTGCTTGTCTCCTTTGTCTCTAAATTTTCTAAACATCTACTTGCTGGTAGCTTGCTATTTTGCATTCCCTTTTAGTAATTTTTAGTCACTTGTTGTTTTGCATTCCCTTTTTGTAGTTTTCATTCCAACAAACTCAACACAACTTCATTTAAATTCTGTTTAGTCTTAGGGTTACTTATGAGTCTAAGTAGTAGCAATAAGTTTTTTTTTCATCCAAGTCTCTGTGGAACGACCTCGTGCTTGCATTCCTATACTATAATTGGTTCGTGCACTTGCAAGAAATAGATAGAGTAAAATCTGCCAAACAGATTCCAAGGGTCTCATTGACAGATACAAAGCTAGGCTAGTTGCAAAAGGTTTCACACAGCAGGCAGGAGTTGATTACAATGAGACTTTTTCTCCAGTCTCTACAAAGGATTCGTTTAGAGTCATGATGGCTTTGGTAGCTCATTTCAATCTCTACCTCCATCAAATGGAAGTAAAGACTGCGTTCTTGAATGAAGACCTCTATGAAGAGATCTACATGCAGCAGCCTGAGGGTTTCATTCAAGAAGGGAGAGAAGATCAGGTTTGCAAATTAAGGAAATCCATTTATGGATTGAAACAAGCTTCTAGACAATGGTATTTGAAATTTGATGAAGTGGTGAGGTCTCATGGTTTCAGTGAAAGCCCGGTGGATGAATGTATATATATTAAAGTCAGTGGGAGAAATTTTATTTTTCTCATACTTTATGTGGATGACATTCTCTTGGCAAGCAAAAATTTGACCTTACTGCATGATACCAAAGTTTTTTTTGTCAAAAGTTTTTTATATGACAGACATTGGAGAAGCCTCTTATGTACTTGGTATTGAAATCAGCTGTGATAGGGAGAGAGGATTGCTTGGATTATCCCAAAAAGGTTACATAGAGAAGGTGTTGAGAAGATTTAATATGGAGAATTGTGCAGGAGGAGATGTTCCCGTCTCAAAAGGTGACAAACTGAGTATGGAACAATCACCTAAAACTGAACAAGAAAAATTAGAAATGGTTGACAAGCCCTATGCCTCACTTGTAGGAAGTTTGATGTATGCTCAAGTCTGTACTAGACCAGACTTAGCTTTTGCAATAAGTGTTTTGGGGAGATTTCAATCTAATCCAGGCCAAGCGCATTGGGTGGCTGCAAAGAAAGTTTTAAGATATTTACAGAGAACCAAAAGTTACAATTTGGTTTATAGGCAAGTTGAGAATCTGGAGTTAGTTGGTTATGCAGATGCAGATTTGGGAGGATGTGTGGATTCTTTAAAGTCCACTTCTGGTTATGTATTCATTTTTGGAGGAGGAACTGTCTCATGGAAGAGTGTGAAGCAAACCCACACTTCAACATCAACTATGCAGTCTGAATACATTGCATGTTATGAAGCTGCAAGTCAAGCTATTTGGCTCAAGAACCTTATCACAAGTTTGAGGGTTGTTGACTCAATTGAAAGACCAGTTCATATTTGGAATGATAATAGTGCTGCAGTGTTCTTCACCCAAAGCAACAAAAGATCATCAGGCACTAGACATTTGAAGTTTAAATATCTCTCAGTTAGAGAAAATGTCAGGGATGGTCTTGTGAAGCTCGATCATATTGGTACACATTTCATGATTCCTGATCCGCTAACTAAGGGTATGCCAAATGGTGTTTTTCATGGACATGTTAGAAGCATGGGATTGGTGTCCAGTTTTGATAGGGAGGACTAGTGGGAGTTTGTTTTAAAATCTAGTCTTCATTTTGGTAGCTTATTTTTATTATTTAGGAACCGTGATTGATTTTTAGTTAAAGTGCTGTTTTCTTATTAGTTGATTCTGTGTTTAATTTTGTTTAAACAAGTGATTTCAGTTGGTATCAAGTGTAGACAAGCTAGCTTCAATAACTACACTAGATACTCACTCACGAAAGAGTTATTTTGGAAAAGGAGATCTTGTAATCTCTTAAAGAAGTGGACTACAGAAGGTAATGACATATAAAGCATTTTCTAAAGAAATGTCATCCTTTCTTCTAATCTTGACGGAAGCTTTATGTGACTATGCAGAGAGGTATATGTGATTATAAAGGTCCTGGATGTTTTATATTTAAGTGATCAGTGCATATTTACATATCATTTTGTACCCTTCTAACTTATGATTTAGTTATGTTTTTGAGTTAAACTTGTACTTTTAATAAGTTTTGTGTTTGTTTCAGTGTAATAAGCTTGAGACTCACTAATTGCATTTTGGAGACAAATTACCTCAAAACGGTGTCTGCAGATCAGTCAACTTCACAGATTGGACTGTACTTACTCAAGAAGAACCAGATAATGACCCATACATAATTGGAAATATACAGAAGTCTATTTTCTGTAGAATTTTACGGTTCATGATTCCGAGTCTTCTAGAGAAAGTTATACATGTTTTGGCAACTTAAGGTCAAATTCGGCAGCATCTGCGTTACTGGGCCAAAAATCACATTTGAAGGCCTTTCCGATTTTTCCTTGAGCTGGGCTGCATATGCTTGGAAAGATAATTCAAAGAGCTTCAAGATACATATTTTTCCAGATTTTTCAGAATGGAGCCACAAGCCCAAAACGAGCCCACAAGCTGGCTACAATGCATTGTCATGCATGACATATGCATGATGAAGTGTTGTTGATTGTGGGAAAGTTTGGTGAAGCATATTCAATACCTATATTTGAGTGGAAATTTGCAGCAGCCAAATGAGCCAAAAGATGATGAAGTGGGAGTTGCAACACTAAGCCTAAAGACAAGAGGAATTGTTTTCAAATGTAATAGTGTGTTAGGTGAATTAAGTGTTGTAAGTTGGTGAAGTGAGTGTGGTAGGTAAACCTATTGTATAATTCAGATTTTCACTTCCCCTAGGCCTATAAATAGGGAAGTTCTCTAAGCTTGTAATCACACCCCAAGGGGGGGAGCTCTCAAACACTTATCTAGATTTTCTTTGTAATCTCAAACACTTGTAATCTCAATTGTTGTAATAAGATCATTCTACTAAATTTTCTTTGTATTAAATCTCAAACACTTTTCCTTTCTCTTCTTCTAAATTCTTCAAACACTCTCTTCTCCAAACACTTCTCCCATTTCCTTCATCAAATTCTCTAAAGCTTTCAAACACATGTTCTTCCAAAATCCACAAAGTTCTCAAACATCTCTCTACTTTCTTCTCTAAAAGTCTCCATGTCTCAAACACTTCACAAACACATTTCTCTCCCTTCCCTAAGTTCTCAAATTCTCCAAGTTCACAAACATCCTCCAAGTTCTCAACCACTCTCTTCCAAATTCTCTAAGTTCTCAAACACTTCCCAAACACCTTTCTCTTCTCCAAGTTCTCAAATACTTTCTTCTCCCTCCTCAAAGTTCTCAAACACTTCCTTTCTTCCTCAAAGTTCTCTTAGTTTCCTTAATGTTTTCTTAGTTGTAATTTATTTTTCTTGTAATGTACATTCTTTCTTCTTGTTTTGTTTCTTTTGTTTTCATTTTTGTTTTGTGTAGGAAAATTGAATTAGATCATTCAATCACCAATCCCTGTGGAATCGACCTCGCACTTACATATGCTATACTACTGAACGGCTCGTGCACTTGCGAGTATCACAAGTTGAGGATGCAGTTGAACCCATTTTGGTGCAACTAAATCTACGCAACAAGTTTTTGGCGTCGTTGCCGGGGATCGGTAACATTGCTTGATTCTATTTGGTTTTCCTACTTTTTATTTATTTTTATCTTTGTTATAACTAGACAGTTTCATGTTTTAAAGTTAATGACGTTAATTGACAAGTTGTGTTTGTAGTCCAACGGACAAGGACAATTGCCTGACAAGCAAGAGAACTGGGTTTGAGTCCCAGCTTACACAACACAAGAAAAAGGTTCAAGTAGCATGTTGATTATTGCTAGTTTCTGGTTTCATTCACTTGTTCTTAATTAAATATCTTGTTCAAGTTTACATAAACACCATATGACTCTTGGACTGATTAGTGAATGAATGGGTAGATATTGAAGACAAACACCATGTTTAAATTCTACTTGGTTCTTTATTGTTCTTCTTGTTCTTAATGGGTTCGGAATTTGTGTTTAGACTAAACACCATAGCTAAATGCTTTTTCTGAATACTTGATTAAAACCACACACCATATGGATAATCATATTTGAGAAAGAACGAACTTCATAAACTAGTTTAATTTACCTTGCTGCTTACTTTGAAGCATGGAATTGGATGTGTGTTTTTCATTTTATTTCCTAATCCTTTTAATTCCATTTCAAGTTTGTGTGTTTGTTTTAGCAATTTATGACAGCTTAATAAAAATGGAGAGAGATGGCAACCTCAATCATACGAATGGGAAGTGTGGAGTAGTGGGAGAAGTCGCGACCTCCAAATGCATCCATACTCGACCTAATCGCTTCAAGGGGGAGCATTTCAATCATTTCTCTTCTTTAAATTCTGTTTATTTCTTGGTTTGTTTCTTTTAGTACAACAATTTATGTCATTTGTTTGAGTTTGTTTAGAGTACTTAGTTCATTTTCATTTATGGTTTGTTGTCTCATTTTATCTTAATTTGTTTTTTTTCCTTATCTTAAAAATTAAAAATTAAAAATTAAAAAAAAACTTAAAAATATTTTTCATATGAGCTGACTTATAGTAACTCCAGGTAAGCACTTCCGTCGAGGAGAGTGTCTAGGAGTTCTTTAGGCGACACCTTCGGTGTCTAAGAAGTTTGGGTTTTAAGCGGGACCATTGTGACCCCTCCAACCTTCCCGGATCCCCTGGCTGTGTTTTCTGAGGCCCTTAATTGGTTATCCGTGAGTTGCTTGTATATTCATGTGTTTTTAAATTAAGTTTTTTTTTATTCCTTTATTTTCCTTTTCTGTTTAGTCTTTGTTTTTGTTTTGTTTTGTTAAGTTAGTTTTTGTATTTATTTTGTTTAGTCGTTGTTTGTATTTTGTTTTTATTTTATTTTTGTTTTTATGGTATGATTAGTTAGTTTATTTCTGAGTGTTAAAAACACATTTTTATTTCACTTCAAACTCTGCATTACAAACAAAAACAAAAACAAAAACATAAAAAACAAAAAAAAACAATAACAACAACTTCTTCTTCTTCATCATCTTCATGGCATGCCTCTATTCTCTCTTACTTGCAGAATTTGCAGCAGCTCCACATGATCCTCATTTTTTTCTGCAGTGCTTCCACATGCTGATTGGCACAAGGTAAAGCCGCTTCTCCGAGTCCGCCACCATAGCCTTCAAGGAAGCTACTTCCTCGCTGAGAGCTGTGCACTCCCGTGTCCTAGCCAAAACGCATGCCCAAATTGGTAGCCGAGACCGCTTGGAGCACAGTTAAATCGTGGGACTCATCCACCGCCATCTTTTCAGACCTACGTGCCACATGCAGATGATCTGCTGGAGTGAGTTTCCTGCCAATCAATGTTCCAGGCAGCACTGGTCTGTTCGGCATTGCCTCAGAAAGGTTCGGTATTGCCTCAACAAAGTTTGAGGCCGTGCCGTGATGATATGAAGAGTTTGGGAAGACAGGGTTTGGAGGAACCCTTATCTGGGCATTCGGTGGTGCAAGTGAGAGCTCAAGGTTGAGATCATCAAGGTGAATGCATGAGGATGCCATTTGTTTTGCTTCTGAATTTTTTGATGTTTTTCCTTGAGTTTGCAGGAAGAAATGCTGGGTATCATCCGCTTGCAGAGATGTGGTTTAAATAGGCATATGCTGATGAGAGAGAGCCAACACCATTTCGGATTTCCCGGGCATGCTCGACCTAATCGCTTCAAGGGGGAGCACATTAACTTTCACTTTACTTTACTTTATTATTTTTTTACGTGTTTTCAGGTGTTTTATGTTTTTGCCCGTTACTTTGATTTTCTAGTGTTTTGTGTTTTTCCCTTTCGGCTATCACCTTTATCTTATTTTAGTTAGGGAACTGTGCTTTCTTTTTCGTTTATTATTTTTGTTTTATTTAAGTTTGGGAAGTGTGCTTTCTTTTCCATTTGTCGTTTTTGTTAGATTTAAGTGGGAAGTGTGTTTTCTTTGTCTCTTTCTTTTTCCTTCTGCAACTTTACTCTTTTATTTCTGAAACCAAAATAACAAAAACAAAAACAACCAAAATAATAAAAACAGTAGAAATCATTTCTTCATAGCGCTAGGTGTCTCGACCATAGGAGCTTTGAGTTTGGCCCACTGGCTGTCCTCGTCCGGGGCTTCACGTACAGCCTCTTGGGGCTCACCACTTGAGCTCCCAAAGATCGCAATCTTAGCTTGAGCATAACTACTCTCGCGATCTGCATGCTTGCGTTTACCTGGTCGGTCTAGGTCCTCTAGCTGCTTTCGCATGTCACGAGAATACAACTCTACCATCTTTGATAGGTTTTTATTCTCGTCCCGCAATACTTCTAGCTGGTGTCGATTCACCTCCACTATCCTTGCCCTCTCCCTTTTTAAGCTTTTTATAGCACTCTGACACTCTTCAACCATACTTCGCTCCGCCGCTAACTGACCTTTCAGAATCCCTACCTCATGGGACTTCGCAAGTAGGCGATGACCCAAACTTGCAACACATGCTGTACTCTGCACGCTCAGTGCCAGGGCATCACTCGTGACCCGGTTGTCATCCCTTGTCCCGAACACACGTATATCTTTAGGAGTTACCAAATTTCTGCCAACTCCAATGGCAACATCGTTGTCCAGGAGTATTGAGTCATTGACGGTCACAGGCCCCCTTGCGGAGGCAAAGTAGGGTACCCATCCTGGTGCCGCTGCTTGGCCCCATGTCTGAGTCGGTTGAGCTAAGTTCAGATCCAACGAAAATGGGTAGGAAGAGGCCATTTGATTTCTCCTTTTTTTCTTTTTCTTGCTTCTTTTCTCTTTTGTTTTTCTGAGTTTGTTTTTTCCCTTCTTTTTCTTTCTTATAGATGTAGTCTTTGACAAACCCTAGTCATTGCAGCGTCTAACCATTTTCTGAATCTCTAGCGTTCCTCGAGTCCCACAACCTTCGCATTTTCCAATTGTACCCAACTCATTTATCACTTTACTTTGTCTAAACGGACGCGTTCAACAAAGTCTTTGCGCCTTTCCATGAGCCCGTAATTTCCGCTTGTGAAAAATACGGTGCCTCTACTTGTCAACACGTGTCTCGCTCTCTCGAAACATTAAGGACCACATTATCTCTTTTCAGAAATCCCGCCTTCGCGCTTCGAAAAAAAATAATAAAAATAAATAAATGTAAAAAAAAAAAAAATTTGAAACGTGTGGACTTCGGATTTCATTTTGGGTCGGTTTTTTGGGTTTCAAGGTGGGTTAATTTCATTGTGGGCTTTGGGCTTTCAAAAAAATAAAATTGGGTTTTAGTTTGCGTAAGACTGTCTGTTTAGGGCTTACTGTTTCGTTTTATTTTTTTTATTTTTTTTATTTTTTTTATTTGATTGTTTGTTTTGTAATTTTTATTATTTTTGTATTTTTGTATTTTTTATTTGCTTTAATACCTTCATTTGTTATTATGACATTGCTTGTGGCTAATTTTTAAACATTGAGGACAATGTTCATTTCTAGGTTTGGGGGTGTTGGAGTTTAGCAAATAAATTTGGTTTTTCCTAAATTTTTTTAAAAAAATTATATATTAAAAAAAATTAAAAATTATTGCTTGTTTTTCTTTTGAGTCTTGTTTTGTTTTGTTTTGTTTTTGAGTCACTTTCCGAACACATATGATGTGATTGTGATAAATGTTGCATGACTTAAATGAAAATTGGATTTCATTTTATTTTATTTTTTTTAAAAAAAATTATTTAAAAAAAAAGTAAAAATTTAAATTGAAAATAAATAAATTTGGCAATGTTCTAGCATGATATGTTTAAAACCTTCTTTACACTTGCCATTTGTTTCATAATTTTCCAATTAAAGGATTTGCATGATCTAAAGAATTGTATGAAGCATAAATTAGACTTATATAACCAACCATATAAAGTGAGCTTTTGAGCCTTGTACTTCATTTCTTGAGTGTTATATACACATACTCTTATTTTCTTGTCATCTAAGTTGTTGTTTGATCTCATTATTTATTGATTTGGTTGAACACTTAAAAGTCATTCATTCTTATACAATTTGATTTCATGACATTTAAGAAATGATATTAAGGCCCTCTTTGGATTGTTTGTGCCTTTCAAGCTAACCTTATGCATGCTTAAGCATGATTTTCCATTGTTAACCATTTTGAGCCTACATGTAAACCTTTTCTTTCATTTACCAATTTTATTTCCTCACCTTAGCCCGAAAAACAAATATTTACCTTTCTAAGGAACTCATGAGCTTTAATTGGGATGTGTTTTTCATGCTAAGTTTGGGAAGAGGTGTTACATTTCAAAAAAAAAAAGGAAAAAAAAAATTCACACAATTTGTGAAAGAAAAGAGAAAAGTGGTAGTTGATTGAAAATTCATTTTTGGGCCTTCAAAATAAATTGGTGATTGTTCAATAAAGGAGTGAATCATTGTAAATGAAGGTATAAGGAGTTTTGATCATGTAAAAATAAATTATCATTGTGATGATTCGAAGTCTTGTAAACAATTGTTTTATGCTCTTATATTTTGAGTTCCTTGGACTTTGTTTTATCCATATCCTTCATTTCTCACTCACCTTACACCCTTGGCCCCATTACAACCTATGTTAAAGACCTAAATTGATCTTAAATGTCATGTGGTTGAATTGCATTCATTTTTCTACTTTTAAGTGTTTGACATCCTTCTTGAGATCATATTAATGCAAGTTCTTCATCTTTCTATTTCGAGTTAAGTCCTTATGGTTTAACTCTAATCTCATGTTTATAACTGAGTGTTGCATTATAGCCCTCTTCCGAGTGATTCATTTGTGGGAGGACAACTTTGGTGAGATTTGAAGTTGAACTTATGCTTTGTATGATTTTTGAAATTGTGTGAAAACTAAGATTGGGGAATTTGTTGCATTTGGTAATCACACTACTACACTTTGAGCATATTATGTTTTGAACTTTGCCACCTTGTGAATAATGTCTAAAATTGAGTTTTTGTTGTTAAAACGTTTAAGTCATGTGCATGAGTCATTTCTCTTCGGAAATGTTCGGAAAGATTGTTTTGAGTTCTTTTTATTTTTGTAATTGTTTTTTTTGTTTTTTGTTTGTTTTTGTTTGTTTTTGTTTTGTTTTTGTTTTGTTTTTGTTAATGTATTTATGTTTTTTTTTGTTTTGTTTTGCTTAAAGACTAACAAATCTATTAAGTTTTCAAACCTCTTTGTTTTGTAGAGTCAGGTAAAACGTTTGTGGGTATCGTATATCTGTTAAACCCTCAGGAGACACAACTCCTCCTACTAGGGATGCCTAGAGGTTTAAAGGCTTGTTGCATATGCTAAATGCAATCGAGTTACCTACGAAAGTGGTCTAGTTAACTTCTTGTTTTATTTTTATCTTTATTTTCCTTTTGTTTTGCTCGAGGACTAGCAAAATCTAGGTTTGGGGGTATTTGATCAGTGCATATTTACATATCATTTCCTACCCTTCTAACTTATGATTTAGTTATGTTTTTGAGTTAAACTTGTGCTTTTAATAAGTTTTGTGTTTGTTTCAATGTAATAAGCTTGAGACTCACTAATTGCATTTTGGAGACAAATTACCTCAAAACGGTGTCTGCAGATCAGTCAACTTCACGGATTGGACTGTACTTACTCAAGAAGAACCAGATAATGACCCATACATAATTGGAAAGATACAGAAGTCTATTTTCTGTAGAATTTTACGGTTCATGATTCCGAGTCTTCTAGAGAAAGTTATACATGTTTTGGCAACTTAAGGTCAAATTCGGCAGCATCTGCGTTACTGGGCCAAAAATCACATTTGAAGGCCTTTCCGATTTTTCCTTGAGCTGGGCTGCATATGCTTGGAAAGATAATTCAAAGAGCTTCAAGATATATATTTTTCCAGATTTTTCAGAATGGAGCCACAAGCCCAAAACGAGCCCACAAGCTGGCTACAATGCATTGTCATGCATGACATATGCATGATGAAGTGTTGTTGATTGTGGGAAAGTTTGGTGAGGCATATTCAATACCTATATTTGAGTGGAAATTTGCAGCAGCCAAATGAGCCAAAAGATGATGAAGTGAGAGTTGCAACACTAAGCCTAAAGACAAGAGGAATTGTTTTCAAATGTAATAGTGTGTTAGGTGAACTAAGTGTTGTAAGTTGGTGAAGTGAGTGTGGTAGGTAAACCTATTGTATAATTCAGATTTTCACTTCCCCTAGGCCTATAAATAGGGAAGTTCTCTAAGCTTGTAATCACACCCCAAGGGGGGGAGCTCTCAAACACTTATCTAGAGCTCCTGTTGTCACCAAAAGCGGTGTCTTTTAAAATTTATAAACTCGCAAGCGCACGAATCGAATATAGCATAAATGTGTAAGAGCGAGATCGTACCCAAGGGATTGCGTGTAAAGATAGAAAACCAATTATACCCAAGTTAATTTCATTGCCAACCTAGTTGATTCAAATGGTGATTTGTTTGTTGATAAAGAAAATTAAATAAAGCATGAAACAAATATGGAAATGACAATAAACTGAAATTAAGATTTAAATTTATGAGAAAAAATAACTAAGGTATTAGAATCCACACCATTATTCCATAAGATCCTAATTATTTATCTTTCAATTCCCATGGAGTAGCAATCTAGAAATCAATCTACTGCTTTCTCAAGATTTATCAATTAAGCTTGTACTTTAGATCATAAGTAAATTTTCCTTCCCTTCATAAGTACAAATTCTAAGCATAATATGTAAACAAAATTATTTAACTACAAAGGATCAAAGTTTCCTAAGCATCCTATGTGAAAAAGTTTATTTGAATAACAAAATATCAAAAAAATTTGTTAACTAGAAATATAAACCAAGGATAAATTAATATATTAATCCAAACTCTTAACTACCACAAATACATGTTATATGTCACAATACATTATAGAAGTGGTGAAAAGAAGATTAATCTATTAATCATGTGAAGTGAAAATTATAATCATTGAACACCACAATATTTGAGAATTGAAGATAAAAACTAGAACTTTATTTAATAATGGTGTTTCATCCAACCTTAGTTAAGTATTTTAGCTAGACATAATTAAGAATTAAAACAAAACAAAGAAACTAAAATACATGAATTAAATGAGAACTAAGAAAGGTGAAGAACAATTTTAAGAGAGTTATTAGCTCTCGGTTATTTCCTTTCCATCCTTGTTCTCTTTCTTTCTCACTTTCTCTCTCTCTTTCTCTCTTCCTTTCTTTCCTTCTGCTGTGTATCACTCTTGAATTTCTGCACCCTTTCTCTCTTGAGTTGTTGCCTATTTATAGAAGCATGAAGTCCCTTTCATTCCAGCTGCATATGCAAGCTGTCTTCTAGAACCTGTCTTGGTGTGTGACAGCCTGTGGATTGAGTTTTTATCCAATTGCTCCAAGGTTTGGATATGTTTTAGTCGACATATTATTGAACAAGTTTCATGAAGGATATTTATTCATTTGAGCATGGGAAAATTCGTTTTTCAGGTCTGCAAATGGACTGTACAGCATGAGCTGTAAAAGGCAAAGTCATGAACCTGTCTTGGTGTTTGACAGCCTGTAGATTGAGTTTTTATCCAATTATTCCAATTTTTGGATATGTTTTAGTCGACATCTTATTGAACAAGTGTCATGAATGATATTTATTCATTTGAGCATGGGAAAATTCGTTTTTCAGGTCTGCAAATGGACTATACAGCATGAGCTGTAAAAGGCAAAGTCATCAAATCCAAATTGAGTTCTTCCTCTCTTTTTGCAACACATTGCTTATTCCTCCTCCTCCTCATGCCATTGGTGGAAGACACTTAATATCTACATACAACCACTCATTAAATACAAAAACAAAGATTGAAAATAGCCAATACAAATACTCTAATAAATTTACATAATACAAAAGAAAATACTAACAAATATAAATTTAAGGATAAAACTTGTATTTATTTTGTGCTCATCAAATACCCCCAAACCTATATTTTGCTAGTCCTCGAGCAAAAGAAAATAAAAACTAAGTAGAAAAGAAAACTAAACCACTTTCGCAGGGATCTCGATTGCATTTAGCATATGCAACAAGCCTTTAAACCCCTAGGTTACCCTAGTGGACGAGTATAGTCTCGTGAGGGCTTTCTGTGATGATACCCACAAACATCAAAATGAGAGATTAAAAAATTTATGCTACAACAAAATTGAAAATTTAAACAAATGCTTAACCATCATCAAAGCTATCTGGATTGAAAATTCATGAACAATTTTTTAAAAGAGCAAACACGCTTCAAATTAATCCCCACATAAAGTCTTGATCACTTATAATCATTTAGTAAATTTTTTCATTTGTTTCCTTTGGTGTTTAAGTGAACCAACACATTTTAGAGACAAAAGTCAATTTCAATCACAGTAACCTCATTATTTCAATCATTATCAAAATTCAGTGCAAATAACTAACCAAGGCATTTATATACTTTTTTTTTTTTTTTTTTTTTTGAATGTGACTGTGCAATGTTTAGTTCCATTAAGCTTTCTAATTAACCCATGTAGCGAGATTTAGGCCAACGACTCTCAAACCAAAGGTTTTAAGGCATTAGGTGTAGAAACACCCCTAAGGGCTTATTAACTCGAAGTTAAAAAGGCTACAGAACTAAACTAGTCACAAAATGTATTTACCTCAAAACTTTACCGTTTGACGCGAACACTCGCTGCTGTTTAGGCAAGAGGCCCGGTTACTAAGTAAAACTCTGGATAAATTAACATCATTATTATTATTTTATTTATTTATTTATTTATTTATTTATTTATTACGCCAAGGTCAATCAAGAGCAATGTCATCTAACTCTACTTAAAACAACAAAGTTAACTATAATTGATCTTTTCTTTCATTCTCACTAAAGTGTTGATGTGCATGTGAGAGTTCAAAGTATAACTCATGAATTATCCACTAAATAGAAATAAGTGAAAAAACTAAAATTATGGGTTTAAAATTTAATCATATGTTTCCAATCGTAAAAATCATTCATGAGTGTTAAATCTGATTTGATGATAGTAAGCATAAAAATCTAGAGATAACACCTTTTTTTTTACTTTTTTTTTTGAAATAAAAACAAAACTACCCTAAAAATTTAAAAACAAAACTTCTAGACCTTACCCCCAAACCTAAATCAAACATTGTCCTCAATGTTGAAGAATTTAGGTATCAACAAAGTTATAACAAGAAATGAAATGGAGTAAAGCAATTAAATAAAAGAACAAACAAGATTTAAAACTACAATTTAGTTGCAAAAACAAAACAAAATCAAACGGAACAAAACCAAACCAAATACAACAGTAAGCCCTAACAACGGTTCTACGCACGCAGAAATCCAGCCCATGAGAACGTCCAAATCAATTTTAAAACCCAACCCAAACGAAAGCCCAAACACTTCTTTTATTATTATGATTATTATTTATTATTAATAAAAATTAAAGAAAACAAAGAAGTGTTGTCAGAAGCGCAAGGAACAAGATTTCTGAAAAGAGAGAAGGGGGCCGGATGTCTCGTTTCCTGATAGGTCACAGGCCAAAAGAGGTGAGAGACATGTCAGCGTGCAGAGGCCGCTTTCACATCCTCCAAGCCAGAATTATTGGCTTCGTAGGAAGGCGCGACGACTTTTTGTTTCTTGAAAGCGCTGAAAGGCAGAAATACAATTAATAGGGTTGGGGGACGGGTGCGGCAGATGGAGATAAGCCGTAGGGGTGCGCGAAACTCAGAAGCACAGCGGCTAGGGTTTAAAAAAAAAAAAAATCTATAAAAGGCAGAGAAAGAGAAAAAAAAATGAAAAACACAAACTCCTAAACACACAAAAGAGAAAAGAAAGAAAAAAAAAAAAAAAAAAAAAAAAAAGAAGAAGAAAAGAGTGAGAAATCAAATGGCCTCTTCCTACCCCTTTTCCTTGGATCTCAACCTAGCTCCACCGACTCAGACATGGGGCCAAGCAGCGGCACCAGGTATGGGTGCCCTACTTTGCCTCTTCACGGGGGCCTGTGACTGTCAATGACTCAATACTCCTGGACAACGATGTTGCCATTGGAGTTGGTAGAAATTTAGTGACTCCTAAAGATATACGTGTGTTCGGGACAAGGGATGACAACCGGGTCACGAGTGATGCCCTAGCACTGAGCGTGCAGAGTCCAGCATGTGTCGCAAGTTTGGGACATCGCCTACTGCGAAGTCCCATGAGGTAGAGGTGCTGAAAGGTCAGTTGGCGGCGGAGCGAAGTATGGTTGAAGAGTGTCAGACTGCTATAAAAAGCCTAAAAAGGGAGAGGGCAAGGATAGTGGAGGTGAATCGACACCAGCTAGAAGTATTGCGGGACGAGAATAAAAGCCTAACAAAGATGGTAGAGTTGTATTCTCGCGACATGCGAAAGCAGCTGGAGGACCTAGACCGACCGGGTAATCGCAAACAAGTAGATCGCGAGAGTAGTTACGCTCAAGCTAAGATTGCGATCTTTGGGAGCTCAAGTGGTGAGCCCCAAGAGACTGTGCGTGAAGCCCTGGAAGAGGAGAGCCAGAGGGCCAAACTCAAAGCTCCAATGATCGAGACACCAACAACCGAGAAGAAATGATTTCTACAACATGATTGGTGTTTTTATTTTATTTTGTGGTTTTTGGTTTTTGTTATTTCTTTTTTTCGGAAATAAAAGAGTAAAGTTGCAGAAAAAAAAAAAAAAAAAGAAAACACACTTCCCAACTAAAATAAGACAAAGATGATAGCCGAAAGGGAAAGGTAAAAACACAAAGCACTGGAAAATGAAAGTAACGGGCAAAAACATAAAACACAAGAAAACACGGAAAAAAGTAAAGTAAAGTGAAAGTAAAGGTGCTCCCCCTTGAAGCGATTAGGTCGAGCATGCCCGGGAAATCCGAAATGGTATTGGCTTTCTCTCATCAGCATATGCCTATTTAAACCACGCCTCTACAAGCGGATGATACCCAGCATTTCTTCCTGCAAACTTAAGGAAAAACATCAAAAAATTCAGAAGCAAAACAAATGGCATCCTCATGCACTCACCTTGATGACCTCAACCTTGAGTTATCACTTGCACCACCAAATGCCCAGATAAGGGCTCATCCAACCCCTGTCTTCCCAAACTCCACATATCATCATGGCACAGCCTCAAACTTTGCTGAGGCAATACCGAACCTTTCTGAGGCAATGCCGAACAGGTCAGTGCTCCTGGGAACATTGATTGGCAGTAAACTCACTCCAGCGGGTCATCTGCATGTGGCACGTAGGTCTGGCAGGATGGCGGTGGATGAGTCCCACAATCTCACTGTGCTCCAGGCGGTCTCGTCTACCAATCTGGGCATGCGACTCCTGGCGAGGACACGAGAGTGTGCAGCACTGAGTGAGGAGGTGGCCTCCTTGAAAGCTCTGGTGGCGGACTCCAGAAACGGCTCACCGTGCCAATAAGCAAGTGGAAATACTGCAGGGGAAAATTGAGGAGCATGTAGAGCTGCTGCAGATTCTACAAGTGCGAGCGGATAGAGGCAATTAGCAGAAGCCTCAGCTAGCTAAGAATCTGGAAACAAACATGTGATTGAGAAATTTTATGTATGCATTTTCACATTTGTGTATGTAATCACATGTTTATGAAATGAATAAGTTTTTGAGCCAAATTTCCGTGTGTGCAATCATGAAGCAATCTACTTCCTAAACTTAAAACAAATTAAAATACATAAAAAAGTAAAAGAAAGAAAGAATTACAGTAATAAAAGCAAAGAGAGACAAGAAATTCTGAATTACCTTAAAAATAAATAAATAAATAAAAACAAAACAAAACTTTTAAACCTTACCCCCGAACCTAAATCAAACATTGTCCTTAATGTTTCAAAATAAAAGCATAGCAAATGTATGAAATAAGAGGGTAAATGATATAGAAAGATAATACCTGGAAAATATGCGTGTCAATCCCTTGGTATTTATCCATTGCAGAATCAAAGACAATAAATATATATATAAAAAATCCAAGCAAAAATAAATAAAGACCAAAATGAATCAAAACACACAAAAAGAAAACTAAAATCTATACAACACACAGAAATAATAATCAGTCGTGACAAAAAAAATACAAAAATAACCACACAAATAAATAAGCAAAAAGTATATTGTTTTTATTTCTTTTCTTTTATTTTATTTTTAAACACTCAGTAACTTATTTTAAAAACAAATAAATATACAAGCAACTCATGGATGACCAGTTAAGGGCCTCAGAAAAATACAGCCAGGGATTAGGGGAAGGTTGGAGGGGTCACAATGGTCCCGCTTAAAACCCAAACTTCTTAAACACCGAAGGTGTCGCCTAAAGAACTCCTAGACACTGGCTCATATGAAAAATCATTTAATTTTTTTTTTATTATTAAAGAAAAATAATAATAACAAAACAAGAAGAAAAAAAAAAAAAAAATTGGAATGCTCCCCCTTGAAGCGATTAGGTCGAGTATGGATGCATTTGAAGGTACAAACAAGCACATAAAGTTCAAGCAAAAACAAGCACACAAATTGACATAAAGAAAAAGAAATGAACTTTCTTAAAATAAAATAAAATATGAAACTTCTTCCAAGTCCAAGGTTACACCAAAAGAAGCTTAGATGATACAGCTGAAACAAAGAAACGAAAAATTAATACACAGTGATATTACAATAGAAAACAAGAGATTTGACAAAATCTGAATTTTTTTTTTTTTTCGTTTTTTTTTTATAAATTTTTTTTTTAAAGTTTAATATATATTACAATAGAAACAAGATAATTGACAAAATCTAAATTTTTTTTTTTTTTTTATAATTTCATCTTTTTAAAAAAAAAAATTCTTTTTTATATAAATTACAAAACTAAATTATAACTAGTGGAAGAATTTAATTAACCAAAATTTGATTAGTTTTCCGTTGCAATCCCCGGCAACGGCGCCAAAAACTTGTTGTCACCAAAAGCGGTGTCTTTTAAAATTTATAAACTCGCAACGCGCACGAAATCGAATATAGCATAAACGTGTAAGAGCGAGATCGTACCCAAGGGATTGCGTGTAAAGATAGAAAACCAATTATACCCAAGTTAATTTCATTGCCAACCTAGTTGATTCAAATGGTGATTTGTTTGTTGATAAAGAAAATTAAATAAAGCATGAAACAAATATGGAAATGACAATAAACTGAAATTAAGATTTAAATTTATGAGAAAAAATAACTAAGGTATTAGAATCCACACCATTATTTCATAAGATCCTAATTATTTATCTTTCAATTCCCATGGAGTAGCAATCTAGAAATCAATCTACTGCTTTCTCAAGATTTATCAATTAAGCTTGTACTTTAGATCATAAGTAAATTTTCCTTCCCTTCATAAGTACAAATTCTAAGCATAATATGTAAACAAAATTATTTAACTACAAAGGATCAAAGTTTCCTAAGCATCCTATGTGAAAAAGTTTATTTGAATAACAAAATATCAAAGAAATTTGTAAACTAGAAATATAAACCAAGGATAAATTAATAGATTAATCCAAACTCTTAACTACCACAAATACATGTTATATGTCACAATACATGATAGAAGTGGTGAAAAGAAGATTAATCTATTAATCATGTGAAGTGAAAATTATAATCATTGAACACCACAATATTTGAGAATTGAAGATAAAAACTAGAACTTTATTTAATAATGGTGTTTCATCCAACCTTAGTTAAGTATTTTAGCTAGACATAATTAAGAATTAAAACAAAACAAAGAAACTAAAATACATGAATTAAATGAGAACTAAGAAAGGTGAAGAACAATTTTAAGAGAGTTATTAGCTCTCGGTTCTTTCCTTTCCATCCTTGTTCTCTTTCTTTCTCACTTTCTCTCTCTCTTTCTCTCTTCCTTTCTTTCCTTCTGCTGTGTATCACTCTTGAATTTCTGCACCCTTTCTCTCTTGAGTTGTTGCTTATTTATAGAAGCATGAAGTCCCTTTCATTCCAGCTGCATATGCAAGCTGTCTTCTAGAACCTGTCTTGGTGTGTGACAGCCTGTGGATTGAGTTTTTATCCAATTGCTCCAATTGTTGGATATGTTTTAGTCGACATCTTATTGAACAAGTGTCATGAAGGATATTTATTCATTTGAGCATGGGAAAATTCATTTTTCAGGTCTGCAAATGGACTGTACAGCATGAGCTGTAAAAGGCAAAGTCATGAACCTGTCTTGGTGTTTGACAGCCTGTGGATTGAGTTTTTATCCAATTATTCCAATTTTTGGATATGTTTTAGTCGACATCTTATTGAACAAGTGTCATGAAGGATATTTATTCATTTGAGCATGGGAAAATTCGTTTTTCAGGTCTGCAAACGAACTGTACAGCATGAGCTGTAAAAGGCAAAGTCATCAAATCCAAATTGAGTTCTTCCTCTCTTTTTGCAACACATTGCTTATTCCTCCTCCTCCTCATGCCATTGGTGGAAGACACTTAATATCTACATACAACCACTCATTAAATACAAAAACAAAGATTGAAAATAGCCAATACAAATACTCTAATAAATTTACATAATACAAAAGAAAATACTAACAAATATAAATTTAAGGATAAAACTTGTATTTATTTTGTGCTCATCAGCTCCCTTCCCTTCTCTCCCTCAAATTCTCTTAGTTTCCCTTTGTAGTTCTCAATTGTTGTAATAAGATCATTCTACTAAATTTTCTTTGTACTAAATCTCAAACACTTTGCCTTTCTCTTCTTCTAAATTCTTCAAACACTCTCTTCTCCAAACACTTCTCCCATTTCCTTCATCAAATTCTCTAAAGCTTTCAAACACATGTTCTTCCAAAATCCACAAAGTTCTCAAACATCTCTCTACTTTCTTCTCTAAAAGTCTCCATGTCTCAAACACTTCACAAACACATTTCTCTCCCTTCCCTAAGTTCTCAAATTCTCCAAGTTCACAAACATCCTCCAAGTTCTCAACCACTCTCTTCCAAATTCTCTAAGTTCTCAAACACTTCCCAAACACCTTTCTCTTCTCCAAGTTCTCAAATACTTTCTTCTCCCTCCTCAAAGTTCTCAAACACTTCCTTTCTTCCTCAAAGTTCTCTTAGTTTCCTTAATGTTTTCTTAGTTGTAATTTATTTTTCTTGTAATGTACATTCTTTCTTCTTGTTTTGTTTCTTTTGTTTTCATTTTTGTTTTGTGTAGGAAAATTGAATTAGATCATTCAATCACCAATCCCTGTGGAGTCGACCTCGCACTTACATATGCTATACTACTGAACGGCTCGTGCACTTGCGAGTATCACAAGTTGAGGATGCAGTTGAACCCATTTTGGTGCAGCTAAATCTACGCAACATTAAGGCACCTTGATAATTTGATGCTTGTTTTCATAGTTGACCAAGAGCTTGTTTAGGACAGTTTAATTGATTTCCATGGCCATAAAGTAGTTGAAACATGGTTTTGTTGATTATAGACCAAGTGGGACAATGTAAGATTTTTATGTCTTAGAAATCTCACTCAAGTGGTCTGCTAATCAATATAGAGTTCTAAACCAATGTGGAGACTAAGGAATTCGATGATAACTGGACTTGTAAGTCTTGGAGAGAAGTGTTTCAGTTTAAGTCCAAAACTGCTAAGTTTCCTAATTCATAGTGGATTAGAACTCCTAATTCTGATGCAATAAGGAGAGGTTGAGGACTCCTTGATGGGCAAGGAGTTCCAACTGATGCATATAAATACATAGTCCCTACTCATATCGAATCACCCAACTCTAGAGATCTCATAGCCCATCTGTGAGAGAGTATACAGAAATCGATATTGAGGAGAAGTGTTGTGTGTGTCAAGTTGCTCAATCGATCATTCCAAATGGCTACAGAACAAGGTAGTGTTCTCTTATATGCAATCAATTTAGTTAACATCCACATCATTGGATTTGCGCGGGAGTGTTAGACAACATCCTGATGCATAGCTAATTGATGTATACCGTTTATATCTCTCCAGTCAATTATATTAATTGTCAATCCCTATAGACTAGGAATTCCTTTATATATATCTCCTATTGTAACGTTAGCTTGGCTGTATATATACTTTCCTCCAATAGTAAAAAGAATAAAAATTTAGATTTCACAAACTTACACTTCTAAAAAACTGGCTTGGCTAACAATAAGAAGAGGAGGAGGACTTGCTGTTGTTTTGGGTATGCCCAGGAATAATTCAAACCCTTCATTGAAGCGACGTTTTGGAGCATTCAACTACGGCATTGTATTTACCGACGTCTAAAAGTGAAGTAAAATTGAAGAACCACGACGGTATTATGAAACAGTCATTAACGATATCACGTCGGGGAAGCATAAAGAGCCTGAACCGACGTCTAAAAGGCGAGATATCGAACCTGAACTAGTTCGTAACAACCTAAAATTCGTCGTCTTATATTTTTACCACGTCGCTTCTTATGTCATAAACGATGTGAAAAATAAACAATCCACGACATTATTTGAAATCCAGGGGACAATTTGTCGACGTAAATTGATATTGGACGTCGTTCTTTTAAAAAAACAACGTTATATGGGAAAATTCTGTTGCGTAGATTTAGCTGCACCAAAATGGATTCAGCTGCATCCTCAACTTGTGATACTCGCAAATGCACGAGCCGTTGATAGTTTAGCATATGTAAGTGCGAGGTCGATTCCACAGGGATCCCGGCAACGGCGCCAAAAACTTGTTGCGTAGATTTAGCTGCACCAAAATGGATTCAGCTGCATCCTCAACTTGTGATACTCGCAAGTGCACGAACCGTTGGTAGTTTAGCGTATGTAAGTGCGAGGTCGATTCCACAGGGATTGGTGATTGAATGATCCTGTTTAGTTTTCCTACACAACATAGAAATGAAAACAAAAGAAGCAAAAAGGGTTTTGTACAACACTTGAAAACATTGAGACTTTTGGAAGAGAGGAGAGATGTGTTTGAGAAAGAGAATGGAGGAGTGTTTGGGAAGTGTTCAAGAACATGGGGGCTTTTGGAGAAGAAAGTAGAGAGGTATTTTGAGAACGTTGAGGATTTTGGAAGAGAATGGGAATTGTGTTTGAAAGCTTTGTGGATTTTGGAAGGGAAGAGACATGTGTTTGTGAATTTGGAGAATGTTTGTGAACTTGGAGAATGTTTGTGAACTTGGAGAATGTTTATGAACTTGGAGAATTTTAGAACTTAGGGAAGGAGAGAAATGTGTTTGTGAAGTGTTTGAGACATGGAGACTTTAGAGAATTTGAAAGAGAATAAAGAAGTGTTTGGAGAATTTAGAGGAAAGAAAATTTAGTAGAATGATCTTATTACAACAATTGAGAACTACAAAGGGAAACTAAGAGAATTTGAGGGAGAGAAGGGAAGGGAGCTCTAGAGAAGTGTTTGAGAGCTCCCCCCTTGGGGTGTGATTACAAGCTTAGAGAACTTCCCTATTTATAGGCCTAGGGGAAGTGAAAATCTGAATTATACAATAGAGTTCACTAACCACACTCACTTCACCAACTTACAACACTTAATTCACCTAACACACTATTGCATTTGAAAACAATTCTTCTTGTCTTTAGGCTTAGTGTTGCATCATCCACTTCAACACCTTTCAATTCATTTGGTTGCTGCAAAATTCCACTCAATTATAGGAATTGAATATGCTTCACCTAACTTTCCCACAATCAACAACACTTCATCTTGCATATGTCATGCATGACAATGCATTGCAGCCAGCTTGTGGGCTCGTTTTGGGCTTGTGGTTCCATCCTGAAAAATCTGGAAAAATATGGATCTTGAAGCTCTTTGTCTTATCGTTCCAAGCATATGCAGCCCAACTCAAGGAAAAATCGGAAAGGCCTTCAAATGTGATTTTTGGCCCAGTAACGCAGATGCTGCCGAATTTGACCTTAAGTTGCCAAAACATGTATAAATTTCTCTAGAAGACTCGGAATCATAAACCGTAAAATTTTACAGAAAATAGACTTCCGTATCTTTCCAATGATGTATGGCTCATTATCTGGTTCTTCTTGAGAAAGTACAGTCCAATCCGTGAATTTGACTGATCTGCAGACACCGTTTTGAGCTAATTTGTCTCCAAAATGCAATTAGTGAGTCTTAAGCTTATTACACTGAAACAAACACAAAACTTATTAAAAACACAAGTTTAACTCAAAAACATAACTAAATCATATGTTAGAATGGTACAAAATGATATGTAAATATGCACTGATCAAATACCCCCAAACCTAGATTTTGCTAGTCCTCGAGCAAAACAATAGGAAAATAAAGATAAAAATAAAATAAGAAGTTAACTAGACCAGTTTCGTAGGTAACTCGATTGCATTTAGCGTATGCAACAAGCCTTTAAACCTCTAGGCATCCCTAGTAGGAGGAGTTGTGTCTCCTGAGGGTTTAACAATACGGTACCCACAAACGTTTTCCTGACTCTGTAAAACAAAGTAATTAGAAAACTTAAAAGATTGTTAGTCCTTAAGCAAAACCAAAAACAAAAACAAATATAAATACATTAACAAAAACAAAACAAAAAAACAATTACAAAAATAAAAAGAACTCAAAACAATCTTTCCGAACATTTTCTGAAGAGAAATGACTCATGCGCATGACTTAAACGTTTTATTAATAAAAGCTCCATTTTAGACATTATTCACAAGGTGGCAAAGTTCAAAACACAACATGCTCAAAGTGTGGTAGTGTGATAGCCAAATGCAACAAATTCCCCAATCTTAGTTTTCACACAATTTCAAAAATCATACAAAGCACAAGTTCAACTTCAAATCTCAGTAAAGTTGTCATCTCACAAATGAATCACTCGGAAGAGGGTTATAATGCAACACTCAGTTATAAACATGAGATTAGAGTTAAACCATAAAGACTTAACTCGAAATAGAAAGATGAAGAACTTGCATTAATATGATCTCAAGAAGGATGTCAAACACTTAAAAGTAGAAAAATGAATGCAATTCAACCACATGACATTTAAGATCAATTTAGGTCTTTAACATAGGTTGTAATGGGGCCAAGGGTGTAAGGTGAGTAAGAAATGAAGGGTATGGATAAAACAAAGTCCAAGGAACTCAAAATATAAGAGCATAAAACAATTGTTTACAAGACTTCGAATCATCACAATGAGAAATTATTTTTACATGATCAAAACTCCTTATACCTTCATTTACACCTTTATTGAACAACCACCAATTTATTTTGAAGGCCCAAAAAATGGATTTTCAATCAACCACCACATAATCACAACTTTACTTTTTTCTTTCACCAATTGTGTGAATATATATATTTTTGAAATGTAACACCTCTTCCCAAACCTAGTATGAAAAACACATCCCAATTAAAGCTCATGAGTTCCTTAGAAAGGTAAATATTTGTTTTTCAGGCTAAGGCGAGGAAATATAATTGGTAAATGAAAGAAAAAGTTTACATGTAGACTCAAAATGGTTAACAATGGAAAATCATGCTTAAGCATGCATAAGGTTAGCTTGAAAGGCACAAACGATCCAAAGAGGGCCTTAATATCATTTCTTAAATGTCATGAAATCAAATTGCATAAGAATGAATGACTTTTAAGTGTTCAACCAAATCAATGAATAATGAGATCAAACAACAACTTAGATGACAAGAAAATAAGAGTATGTCTATAACACTCATGAAATGAAGTACAAGGCTCAAAAGCTCACTTTATATGGTTGGTTATATAAGTCTAATTTATGCTTCATACAATTCTTTAGATCATGCAAATCCTTTAATTGGAAAATTATGAAACAAATGGCAAGTGTAAAGAAGGTTTCAAACATATCATGTTAGAACAATGCCAATTTTAATTTTTTAATTTTTTTTAAAAAGTTTTTTTTTTTTAACAATAAAAAGTTACAAAAAGAAAAATAATAAATAATAAATAAATAAAATTCAATTTTCATTTAAGTCATGCAACATTTATCACAATCTCATCATATGTGTTCGGAAAGTGACTCAAAAACAAAACAAAACAAAACAAAGCATGACTCAAAATAAAAGAAAAACAAGCAATAAATTGTTTTTTAAAATTTGCTTTAATTTTTAATTTTTTTTAATTTTTTTTTTTTTAAAGACAAACCAAAATTACTTGCTAAACTCCAATACCCCCAAACCTAGAAATGAACATTGTCCTCAATGTTTACAAATTAGCCACAAACAATGTCATAACAAGAAATGAAAGGTACTAAAGCAAATAACAAAATACAAAAATAAAATAAAAGAAAATAATTACAAAAATAAAAATTACAAAACAAACAATCAAATAAAAAAAATAAAACGAAACAGTAAAACACTCAAAACAGGTAAGCCCTAAACAGAACAGTCTTACGCAAACTAAAACCCAATATTTTTTTTTTTTTGAAAGCCCAAAGCCCACAATGAAATTAACCCACCTTGAAACCCAAACAACGGTGAAAACCCGAAGCCCACAATGAAGTCCGAAGCCCACATGTTCAATTGATTTTTATTATTATTATTATTATTATTATTATTATTATTATTATTTTAAAAGAACATGGGTCATGATGTCTCGGTTTAGTGTAAGGGACCAAGCTGGCAGGACGAGACACGTGTCGACGCGTAGAGGCGCCGCAGACTCCACAAGCACAAATTACGGGCTATGGAAAGGTGCGAAGACGACTTTGCTGAACGCGTCCGTTTAGAAAAAGACACGTCGTGATAAATGAATTGGGTATGGTTGGAAAGAGAGAAGGTGGTGGGACTGGAGGAATGCTGGAGATTCAGAAAATGCTTACAGCCCAATGGCTAGGGTTTGTCAAAGACTATGTTTATAAGAAGGAAAAAGAAGGGAAAACACACAAACTCAAAAACACAAAAGAGAAAAGAAGCAAGAAAAAAAAAAAAGTGAGAAATCAAATGGCCTCTTCCTACCCATTTTCGTTGGATCTCAACCTAGCTCCACCGACTCTAGACATGGGGCCAAGTAGCGACACCAGGTATGGGTACCCTACTTTGCCTCCGCAAGGGGGCCTGTGACCTGTCAATGACTCAATACTCCTGGACAACGATGTTGCCATTGGAGTTGGCAGAAATTTAGTAACTCCTAAAGATATACGTGTGTTCGGGACAAGGGATGACAACCGGGTCACGAGTGATGCCCTGGCACTGAGCGTGCAAAGTACAGGCATGTGTTGCAAGTTTGGGTCATCGCCTCTTGCGAAGTCCCATGAGGTAGAGATTCTGAAAGGTCAGTGAGCGGCGGAGCGAAGTATGGTTGAAGAGTGTCAGAGTGCTATAAAAAGCTTGAAAAGGGAGAGGGCAAGGATAGTGGAGGTGAATCGACACAGCTAGAAGTATTGCGGGACGAGAATAAAAGCCTATCAAAGATGGTAGAGTTGTATTCTCGTGACATGAGAAGAGCTGGAGGACCTAGACCGACCGGGTAAACGCAAGCAAGCAGATCGGGAGAGTAGTTACACTCAAGCTAAGATTGCGATCTTTGGGAGCTCAAGTGGTGAGCCCCAAGAGGCTGTACGTGAAGCCACGGAAGAGGACAGCCAGAGGGCCAAACTCAAAGCTCCTATGGTCGAGACACCTAGCGCTCTGAAGAAATGATTTCTACAGTTTTTATTTTTTGGTTGTTTTTGTTTTTGTTATTTTGTTTCAGAAATAAAAGAGGAAGGTTGCAGAAGGAAAAAGAAAGAGACAAAGAAAACACACTTCCCAAACTTAAATCAAACAAAAACGACAAACGGAAAAGAAAGCACACTTCTCAAAATAAGACAAACGTGATAGCCGAAAGGGAAAAACACAAAACACTAGAAAATGAAAGTAACGGGCAAAAACATAAAACACCCGAAAACAAGGAAAAAAAACAGAAGAGTAAAGTGAAAGTTAATGTGCACCCCCTTGAAGCGATTAGGTCGAACATGCCCAGGAAATCCGAAATGGTGTTGGCTCTCTCTCATCAGCATATGCCTATTTAAACCACATCTCTTGGAATCGGATGATACCCAGCATTTCTTCCTGCAAACTCAAGGAAAAACATCACAAAATTCAGAAGCAAAACAAATGGCATCCTCATGCACTCACCTTGATGATCTCAACCTTGACCTCTCACTTGCACCACCGAATGTCCAGATAAGGGCTCATCCAAACCCTGTCTTCCCAAACTCCACATATCATCACGGTCCTGCCTCAAACTTTGCTGAGGTAATACCGAATTTTTCTGAGGCAGTGCCGAACGGGCAGTGCTGCTGGGCAGCATGATTGGCAGTAAACTCACATCGGCAGATCACCTGCATGTGGCACAGAGGTCCGACAAGGCTGCGGTGGAGGAGTCTCACAAGTTAACGGTGCTCCATGCGGTCTCGGCTACCAATTTAGGCATGCGATTGTTGGCGAGAACATGGGAGTGTGCCGCGCTAAGCGAGGAAGTAGCTTCCTTGAAGGCTATGGTGGCGGACTCCAGAAGCGGCTCTCCTTGCCAATCAGCACGTGGAAGCACTGGAGAGAAAAAATGAGGACCATGTGGAGTTGCTGCAAATTCTGCAAGTAAGAGAGAATAGAGGCAAGCCATGATGATGATGATGATGATGATGAAGAAAAAGAAGAAGAAGAAGAAGAAGAAGTTTATTATTTTTATTATTGTTTTTGTTTTTGTTTTTGTTTTTGTTTTTTGTTTTTTGTTTTTTTTAATGCAGTGTTTGAAATAAAATAAAAATGTATTTTTAACACTCAGAAATAAACTAACTAATCATACCACAAAAACAAAAACAAAATAAAAACAACGACTAAACAAAATAAATACAAAAACTAACTTAACAAAAACAAAAACAAAAACAAAGACTAAACAGAAAAGAAAACAAACAAAATAAAAATAAAAATTAAAAAAAAAAAAAAAAAAAGAGTAAAAAAAAAAAAAAAAAACTTAATTTAAAAACACACGAATATACAAGCAACTCACGAATGACCAGTTAAGGGCATCAAGAAAACACAGCCAGGGGATCCGGGAAGGTTGGAGGGGTCACAATGGTCCCGCTTAAAACCCAAACTTCTTAGACACCGAAGGTGTCGCCTAAAGAACTCCTAGACACTGTATTGACGGAAGTGCTTCCTGGAGTTACCATAAGTCAACTTATATGAAAAATCTTTTTGAATTTTTTTAATTTTTAATTTTTAATTTTTAAGATAAGAAACAAAAACAAATTAAGATAAAATGAGACAACAAACCATAAATGAAAATGAACTAAGTACTCTAAACAAACTAAAAAAAATGACATAAATTGTTGTACTAAAAGAAACAAACCAAGAAATAAACAGAATTTAAAGAAGAGAAATGATTGAAATGCTCCCCCTTGAAGCGATTAGGTCGAGCATGGATGCACTTGGAGGTCGCGACTTCTCCCACTGCTCCACACTTCCCATTCTTATGATTGAGGTTGCCATCTCTCTCCATTTTTATTAAGCTGTCATAAATTGCTAAAACAAACACACACAAAAACTTGAAACAGAATTAAAAGGATTAGGAAATAAAAGGAAAATCAACACACATCCAATTTCATGCTTCAAAGCAACAAGCAACAAAGTAAATTAAACTAGTTTATGAAGTTTGTTCTTTCTCAAATATGATTATCCATATGGTGTGTGGTTTTAATCAAGTATTCAGAAAAAGCATTTAGCTATGGTGTTTAGTCTAAACACAAATTCCGAACCCATTAAGAACAAGAAGAACAATAAAGAACCAAGTAGAATTTAAACATGGTGTTTGTCTTCAATATCTACCCATTCATTCACTAATCAGTCCAAGAGTCATATGGTGTTTATGTAAACTTGAACAAGATATTTAATTAAGAACAAGTGAATGAAACCATAAACAAGAAATAATCGACATGATACTTGAACCTTTTTCTTTTTGTGTTGTGTAAGCTGGGACTCAAACCCAGTTCTCTTGCTTGTCAGGCAATTGTCCTTGTCCGTTGGACTACAAACACAACTTGTCAATTAACGTCATTAACTTTAAAACATGAAACTGTCTAGTTATATACAAAAAATAAAAATAATAAAAAGTAAGAAAACCAAATAGAATCAAACAATGTTACCGATCCCGGCAACGGCGCCAAAAACTTGTTGCGTAGATTTAGCTGCACCAAAATGGATTCAGCTGCATCCTCAACTTGTGATACTCGCAAGTGCACGAACCGTTGGTAGTTTAGCGTATGTAAGTGCGAGGTCGATTCCACAGGGATTGGTGATTGAATGATCCTGTTTAGTTTTCCTACACAACATAGAAATGAAAACAAAAGAAGCAAAAAGGGTTTTGTACAACACTTGAAAACATTGAGACTTTTGGAAGAGAGGAGAGATGTGTTTGAGAAAGAGAAGGGAGGAGTGTTTGGGAAGTGTTCAAGAACATGGGGGCTTTTGGAGAAGAAAGTAGAGAGGTATTTTGAGAACGTTGAGGATTTTGGAAGAGAATGGGAATTGTGTTTGAAAGCTTTGTGGATTTTGGAAGGGAAGAGACATGTGTTTGTGAATTTGGAGAATGTTTGTGAACTTGGAGAATGTTTGTGAACTTGGAGAATGTTTATGAACTTGGAGAATTTTAGAACTTAGGGAAGGAGAGAAATGTGTTTGTGAAGTGTTTGAGACATGGAGACTTTAGAGAATTTGAAAGAGAATAAAGAAGTGTTTGGAGAATTTAGAGGAAAGAAAATTTAGTTGAATGATCTTATTACAACAATTGAGAACTACAAAGGGAAACTAAGAGAATTGAATATGCTTCACCTAACTTTCCCACAATCAACAACACTTCATCATGCATATGTCATGCATGACAATGCATTGCAGCCAGCTTGTGGGCTCGTTTTGGGCTTGTGGTTCCATCCTGAAAAATCTGGAAAAATATGGATCTTGAAGCTCTTTGTCTTATCGTTCCAAGCATATGCAGCCCAACTCAAGGAAAAATCTGAAAGGCCTTCAAATGTGATTTTTGGCCCAGTAACGCAGATGCTGCCGAATTTGACCTTAAGTTGCCAAAACATGTATAACTTTCTCTAGAAGACTCGGAATCATGAACCGTAAAATTCTACAGAAAATAGACTTCCGTATATTTCCAATGATGTATGGCTCATTATCTGGTTCTTCTTGAGCAAGTACAGTCCAATCCGTGAAGTTGACTGATCTGCAGACACCGTTTTGAGCTAATTTGTCTCCAAAATGCAATTAGTGAGTCTCAAGCTTATTACACTGAAACAAACACAAAACTTATTAAAAACACAAGTTTAACTCAAAAACATAACTAAATCATATGTTAGAATGGTACAAAATGATATGTAAATATGCACTGATCAAATTCCAAGTCTCTTTTTTACTCTTATGTCATTAAAAATATTTTCCACGGCGATTAGCTGACAAACTTCCCCGTCTCAGATATTTTATACGACTATTATTTTGGTAAAGACGACGTATAAATTTATAAACACGGTTGTCTTTTACATGATGACGACGTTGTATACCTATACAACGTCCTTTATAGAAATAAATGTGTCGTAAGTCATGAGCCTAAAATATTTTCTACGTCGTTTATTTTAAGATCATGTCGTCAATATAAATTTAAACGGCGATCGACTGGAAATTTATGCCATTTCAAAAATATTAAACGACGATTTTTTTTTATAAAGATGACGTATAAAGTCTAAAACACGGTTGTCTTTTAGTTGTTGACGACGTCGTTTGTTAAATATAACGTCGTTTTTAGAAATACATGTGTCGTAAGTAATTACTCTAATCGTTATTTCCACGTCAATATTAATGGAAAAAACGAAGTGGAAAAACTTTTTCACGACGGTTATAGAAATAGATAAGACATAGTATGTATGAATAACGTCGTGTTTAATTTATTTAAAGACGTATTGTATTTATTTACACGACGGTTTTTGTGTAAAAACGAAGTGGACAAATTATTTTACGACGCTTATATAAATAGATGGGACGTACTATGATGAAATAACGACATATTTTATTTCTTTAAAGACGTATTGTATTTATTTATACGACGATTTTGGTATAAAAACGAAGTGGAAAAACTTTTTCACGATGGTTATCTAAATAGATAGGACGTAGTATATCTTAATAAAGTCGTATTTTATTGATTTAAAGATGTATTGTATTTATTTAGACGACGGTTTATGTATAAAATAGGTCGTCTATTCTTATCCTTGACAATTTTTTGGCTCATTTTTCAGTATACAGACGTCGGTTGTTATTAGTTAATGACATGGTTTCTTCATACAACGGCGGTGATTTACCGTCGTGGTTTTACTTTGGAATAGACGACGGTCGATTTCACGACGGTTTGAAAAACCCGAAACACGACGGTGAATTCCCGTCGTCTTTTGCCTTTTTTGTAGTAGTGTACTGACTTCCTAGAAGAATTAAACAACTGACAACGGTGGTATGGTGGTGTTTTCGATTTTGTCTCCCTTCTAACAGTCGTTGGTAGGCGGTATTAGCCATTCAGTTCGGTTACCTAACCGAGCCCAAACCTAGTCTTGAGTATCTTATAACGAAGAATGGAAGTTTGTGTAAAGAGTCCTACATTGAAAAATAAGTATATCCCAAAAGATAACTTCAATTTTTTTTTTTAATACATGCAATAGTCTAAACTATTAATCTACTCAGCAGAAGCGGAATTTGAACTTGAGTGTAAGAGGAGGCTCACTGCCCTGACGTAACTTTAGTTTTTATAGTTTACTTTATTTTTGTGTTATTTATCTATTAATTTCAATCAAGATCTGTAACTGTTGACTCCTTGTGGTTTAGATTGGATTTAAGCTTGTATTGAATTTACGGTGCTTATTCCCTTTATATATTTTATCTTAATTCAATTCAACTAATGTCTCAACTGCTAGCGAGATCCTAGCTTAATTAGGATATTTATTTCCTAGTCTATTTGGACTTTATTTCTTTCCTTTTTGTACAGACATTGCGTAATTAGGATTTTATCTTATTTCGTTGTATAACCCTATTAGGGTTACAACCTTGTATTATAAATACCTCATTTTGGATAATGAAATATATCTGAAAATATTCTACCTATATTGTTTGACTTGGTATTAGAGCCAACTTTTTTGGTGACCTGTGTGTTGTGCCCACCTGTGTTCTAGCCCCATATATATTTTTTTTCTACTTGTGCTGTGTGTGCCTTCCTGGTTTTGTGTATAGTGTTGTCGTGGTCGTGCCTCTACTATGTTCGTTCCTGTGCTATGTTCCGATGTGTACTCTATCATGATCTATTGAGATTCTGCTGTAATCATGGGTGATAACTATATTGTTGGTGCTATTGCTGCTGCTTCCGCAAATTTGTGTGTTTTTGACTCTATTCTAGGTAATGGCTCCAATACTTGGATAATTATCATTGGTGCTTATGATTATATGACTTATGATGCTAATTTTTTTGATGAGTTGTCTAGTAACACTCGTGACCCCTACATAACTAGTGCTAATGCTAGCCCTCTCCCGTTACTAGCGAGGGCACAATCTCTCTCACTCCTACTATGTCCTTGTCTCGTGCGTTACTCGTTCCCAATATCCATTGTAACTTGTTATCTGTTGGTCGATTACTTGATACACTTAATTCTTCTGCTACTTTCTATCATACACATTGCTCTTTTCAGGATCTCAAGACTCATGAGGCGATTGGGAATGGTAAAACTGGATGAGGGGGTTATATTATTTGACATTGCCTTCTGCACCAGTTGATGATCGTGTCATTAATCCTGTTCAAAGTTGCAGTGTCAAAGACAAAAACAAATTTGGTTACGGCATCATCACTTGGGACACCCGTCATTTGGCTACCTTAAGTGTCTGTTTTCATCTTTATTCCATTCTTGTGATGAGTCCAGTTTTAAATGTGAGACGTGTATTTTGGCCAAGAGTCATCGCATTGTGTTTCCTTTAAGTGACAGGTAACGCTGCAAAGTCTTTTGGTTTAGTGCATTATGATGTGTGGGGTCCAGTGTAACACCCGACCCAATTTTAATTATTTGTTTAATTAATTTAATTTAATTAATTATGAATTTATAATTTTGCAGAAGGATTTTGGGGAATTGAATGGCACCATGACGTAGATCGCGTCGAGATGAGTCCGTAGACATGTAGTGGGCTCAAACTGAAGTAGTAACAAGAAAGTTACAATCAAAGGAAGCATAGTGGCAAAACCCTAAATATTTCGAATGGGTTTGTTAAATATCAGATTTCTGTGTTTGGTAACTCGATTTATCACTTAAAGTTTGGCCAGTTTTCGGCTCGTGATTCCAGCATGTTCCGGTCACTTTTTGGCCATGGTCCAAGAACATGAGTTGCTCTACTCATTGTCCTAATAATGTAGGTATAGGTCTTGACCAGCGGTTTGGGGGTTTTTGGATCATTGGAATTTCTCTAGACACCTACGCCCTGCGGCTCATGTGGCGGTGCGTGGGCACTATTTGGGTGGCCCATTTGGTCCTAAAATGATCCTCATGTCGTCCCGAGCATGAGGTGGTGCATTGCAATGCCTTGATGAAGATCGAGTTCGGTTGGCCTCCTTCCTCCTGAAGGGAAATGCTTATCATTGGTGGAAGACTGTTCGGAGAGGGTATGCTGATCCTATTGCCATCACTTAGGCAGAGTTTTAGTGCGTTTTTTAAGCAGTTCTACTTGCATTCGTACCGGAATGCAAAGAAGTTTGAGTTCCCACATCTGAAACAAGGGTCAATGTCTGTGCTAGAGTACGAGTACAAGTTCAACGAATTATCTACATTTGCTCTTGAGCTGATACCCAATGAGGAAGATAAGTACAGAAGCTTTGAGGAGGGTTTGTGGCTAGACATTCAAGCAATGGTCACTGCCACCACATATCCTACTATGAGGGCACTGGCCCAAGCGGAAGACAAAGTAGAGAAGAAGTTCAGTGCAGGTGCAGGTAGGCGTCGCATGGACGCATCTGGCTTTGTTGGACTGAGTCAGGGTCCATCAAAGAGAGGCGGATCCAGCTCCAGCTCAACGGGGGCAGTGGATGGTCTGGAGGACGTGGGTCCAGTTATGGTAGTGGGAGATCTGGGCTTAGGCCAGCTTGGAGTCAGCGGTCTATGGCCAGGACGGCCAAGGATCCTTCTTAAGAGACGGGCACCCCTTGTCATAACTGTGGACATGTAGGACATTTTAGGATAGATTGCCCATAGCTTGGGCGGAGTGGTGGTACCAGCCAGAGGAGCAGTGAAGGATGTTTTTACTGTGGTCAGGTGGGGCACTTTAAGAGTGAGTGCCCTCTTGTTTCTCTTGGTGGTACGGCTAGGAAAGAGACTTGGGGCCCAGTGAGGGTAAGGTAGTTGAGGCCAGAGCCAGAGCCAAAGTCAGAGTGGTGCGTCTTCTTTTGTGGCAGGTTTTTTATCTAGCAGTGGGGTTCAGTCCACCTTCTATGGACGAGGTGGTAGACACCAAAGGGGTCAGTCTGGTGTTAAGCTCATAATTTCATACATATAGGTACCCTATTTACTTACTTCTTTTGCTTAGTTTCTTAGAATTTTGAGTTATTTGCCTCTCTTTGTGTGTTTTGTAGGCCAATAGAGCAAGAGAGCATAATTCATGCAATTAAAGCATGTTAAGGCCAATGAAGCAATATGGTGCAAAAACGTGCAAGATCTGGAGACTGAGGTTGACGTTTATTTCAGCGTTATCTTCTTCATCCGAGCTTGGATTGGGCCAATACTTGTGTGGTTGGATCAGAGACATTCTGAACTTCACAATGGACATCTTAAGGTTGTCATTTGATTCAGCCAAGCCCAATTCGTAAGCCCTTGAAGCTACACATCATGTTGACATAAGGATGAGCTGATGGATGCTTGGTCATGGTGAGCTAGGCATGAGGTATTGGTTTCTGGATGGATGCTTGGTCATGCTGACATATTGATGAGCTATGGCTGCTGGTGGGATTTGTTGGTGAAGTGCAACAACCATTTCTGATTATCTAATGCAAGTGTGTTAGGTGAAATTTGTGTGGTTGGTGAACTTAATTGTATAATCTGATTCACCTAACCCTTGTGCCTATAAATAGGGAGTCTCTAGAGAGCTTAGAGGGCACAGAATTTCATTCCATAATTTACACTTCTATTGTACACAAAGAGAGGGAAAGTTGAGAGTCACAAAGGGAGAGAAGGGAGAAGGCAGGCAGCTGGGAGGCTTTGGCCTCCTGGCAGCCATGGAGATGAATCTTTTCCATCTCTAGCATGCTGTCCTTATCTTCTTCTCCTCCCTTTGTCTTTTATTTTCTTCTTGTATTTTCTTTGTTTTACTTTGTTTTTCTGTTATTAGTTTTAATAAACATCTTGCTAGTCTTGTATCATGGTTTGAGTTTATAAAGTTTGATTTCATTCATGAATTCTTCTTCACTATTTTATTGGAGCTGTTTTGCATCCTTTGATTGATCACCTAAGGTTTTATGCGTTATGCTCTTGTTGGGAAGGTTTGGGGATCATCTTCATTCCATCCATTAGCAACTTATGTGATTTGGTTTCTAGGTCTCCTAATGTAAACACCATGCTTGGGGTCCTTGTGATGTTCAATGCAATTCGATCCAAACACCATGGACTTATTTGTGAGCATCTTCATGAGTCAATCAATTTGTTTACTTGCTGCCATAACATGATTAGAACAATTAGGGTGGATTCTAAAACCTCACCATCTTGTCTTAGTTCTTTTCTTTCTTCTTGTTTTATTTCTCTTGTTTCCATTTCTGTTTTGTGTAGGAAAACTGAGTTGGATCATTCAATCACCAATCCCTGTGGAATCGACCTCGCACTTACATAAGCTAAACTACCAACGGCTCGTGCACTTGCGAGTATCACAAGTTGAGGATGCAGCTGAATCCATTTTGGTGCAGCTGAATCTACGCAACAAGTTTTCGTGTACTTGCTAGGTTCTTTGTGAAGATTTGAGCGATACCCGTGAGACCTAGAGTTGAGGCGATTTCTATCTATGTATTTGAGTATGGTGACTTCAATGCTGGAATTCTTTTTGCAGTGGCAATACACTATACACCCTGGTGTGAAGATCTGAAGTGGCATACCATTAGTTTTGAAAGTGTGATTGTGCATTCATTGGTTTTCCTTAGTTTGTTTAAAAGTGATTCTTTAACTATTAGTTGTCTTGCAGAATTTGTTGATGTTTGTGGGAGTCATCACTGTAAACCCTCAGGAGACACAACTCCTCCTACTAGGGACACCTAGAGGTTTAAAGGCTTATTGCATATGCTCAATGCAATCGTGTCATCTACGAAAATGGTGTAATAAGTTTCGTTTTGTGTGTTGTTTTGTGATGTTTAAGTTTTTGTTTTGCTTGAGGACCAGCAAAATATAGGTTTGGGGTATTGATCAATGCATAATTCTGTATCATTTTGTATCAATCTACCCTATTGTTTGGTTATGTTTTTAAATAAAACTTGTGCTTTTAATCCATTTTGTGTTTGTTATTCAGTTCATTGAGCTCTAGGTACCACTTGAGGCATTTGAAGCAAAATGGAGCAAAAACGTGCAAAAACTGGAGACTGAGTTAGAATTTCATTTTGGACCTATCTTCTTCATCCGAGCTTGGATTGGGCCAATACTTGTGTGGTTGGATCAGAGACATTCTGAACTTCACAATGGACATCTTAAAGTCGTCATTTGATTCAGCCAAGCCCAATTCGTAAGCCCAAGAAGTTGTTCATCATGCTGACTTCCAGATGAGCTCATTGCTTGCTTGGTCATGGTGAGGTAGGCATGAGCTATTGGTTCTGGATGGAAGTTTGGTCATGCTGACATGATGATGAGGTAGGGCTGCTGGTGGGATTTGTTGGTGAAGTGCAACAACCATTTCTGATTATCTAATGCAAGTGTGTTAGGTCATTGCTATATTCAATTCTGATATCCCCTTTCCTTCTCCCTATAAATACCACTCCCATTCCACATTCAACATACACAAAATCCTGGAATTCACAATCCCTCTCTTCCAATTCCTAGCAGACCACTCATCCCAGCTCATACACTTCTCCCACAGATCACTCAATCCTCCACCATCCCATCAATTCCCAAACACAATCCACACCATCTACACCACTCTTCATCTCTGGTTGCATCATATATGGTGGAAGCTGTGAGGAGCTCTTCAACAATTCGTTCTTCACGGGTTTTTCTTACTCTCTCCATGTTTATTATGATTCAAATGTATTTTCCATTAATGGAGTGTAACTAATTCCCATAACTAGGGTTTCAATGTAACCTGACAAGACAATTTCATGTTTTCAAGTTAATGTTACCCTTTGTTGATTACTTCTAATTTTCTGGTCTCATTCACTTGTTCTTAGTTGAATCTTTATGCATGTTTAAATAACTGGCCATTATGAACACATGTATGTTGGTTATCTAGTTCAAGTTTACATAAACACCATATGACTCTTGAACCAATTAGTGAATGAGTGGGTAATGCATTTAGGACAAACACCATGTTTAAATGTTTACTTGGTTCCTTTGTGTTCTTCTTAAACTTAATGGATTCAGATTCATAACTTAGACTAAACACCATAGCTAAGTTGTGTTTTCTGAGTACTTGATTAAAACCAAATACCATATGGATAATCATACATAAGAAAGAACGAACTCCAGAAATTGTAATCAACTTAGGTGATTGTTAACTTGTAGCTTGAAGTTGGATTGTCATGGTGAAGTTGAAACCCTAGTGCTTGTCTCCTTTGTCTCTCAACTTTCTAAAACATCTACTTCCTGGTCACTTGCTACTTTGCATTTCCTTTTTGCAGTTTTCATTCCAACAAACTCAAAACAACTTCATTTAAATTCTGTTTAGTCTTAGGATTACTTGTGAGTCTAAGTAGTAGTATTAAGTGTCTTTCATCCAAGTCTCTGTGGAACGACCTCGTGCTTGCATTCCTATACTATAATTGGTTCGTGCACTTGCGTAGATTCAGCTGCACCAAAATGGATTCAGCTGCATCCTCAACTTGTGATACTCGCAAGTGCACGAGCCGTTGGTAGTTTAGCTTATGTAAGTGCGAGGTCGATTCCACAGGGATTGGTGATTGAATGATCCAACTCAGTTTTCCTACACAAAACAGAAATGGAAACAAGAGAAATAAAACAAGAAGAAAGAAAAGAACTAAGACAAGATGGTGAGGTTTTAGAATCCACCCTAATTGTTCTAATCATGTTATGGCAGCAAGTAAACAAATTGATTGACTCATGAAGATGCTCACAAACAAGTCCATGGTGTTTGGATCGAAATTGCATTGAACATCACAAGGACCCCAAGCATGGTGTTTACATTAGGAGACCTAGAAACCAAATCACATAAGTTGCTAATGGATGGAATGAAGATGATCCCCAAACCTTCCCAACAAGAGCATAACGCATAAAACCTTAGGTAATCAATCAAAGGATGCAAAACAGCTCCATTAAAATAGTGAAGAAGAATTCATGAATGAAATCAAACTTTATAAACTCAAACCATGATACAAGACTAGCAAGATGTTTATTAAAACTAATAACAGAAAAACAAAGTAAAACAAAGAAAATACAAGAAGAAAATAAAAGACAAAGGGAGGAGAAGAAGATAAGGACAGCATGCTAGAGATGGAAAAGATTCATCTCCATGGCTGCCAGGAGGCCAAAGCCTCCCAGCTGCTGCCTTCTCCCTTCTCTCCCTTTGTGACTCTCAACTTTCCCTCTCTTTGTGTACAATGGAAGTGTAAATTATGGAATGAAATTCTGTGCCCTCTAAGCTCTCTAGAGACTCCCTATTTATAGGCACAAGGGTTAGGTGAATCAGATTATACAATTAAATTCACCAACCACACAAATTTCACCTAACACACTTGCATTAGATAATCAGAAATGGTTGTTGCACTTCACCAACAAATCCCACCAGCAGCCATAGCTCATCAATATGTCAGCATGACCAAGCATCCATCCAGGAAACCAATACCTCATGCCTAGCTCACCATGACCAAGCATCCATCAGCTCATCCTTATGTCAGCATGATGTGTAGCTTCAAGGGCTTACGAATTGGGCTTGGCTGAATCAAATGACAACCTTAAGATGTCCATTGTGAAGTTCAGAATGTCTCTGATCCAACCACACAAGTATTGGCCCAATCCAAGCTCGGATGAAGAAGATAACGCTGAAATGAACGTCAACCTCAGTCTCCAGATCTTGCACGTTTTTGCACCATATTGCTTCATTGGCCTTAACATGCTTTAATTGCATGAATTATGCTCTCTTGCTCTATTGGCCTACAAAACACACAAAGAGAGGCAAATAACTCAAAATTCTAAGAAACTAAGCAAAAGAAGTAAGTAAATAGGGTACCTATATGTATGAAATTATGAGCTTAACATCTGGGCGTTCTACTACTCTGGCCCGTGTATTCTCGATGACTCGCAGGAGGCACAGGCCACACCCATTGTTATTACCGGTATGATTCCTGTTTTTGGGTATTTTGCACGTGTTTTGATAGATCCCGGGGCCACACACTCATTCATTGCACATATTTTCGTGTCGTATGCAACTGCTAGACCTACACCAATTGTCTGGAGCTTTAGCATTTCCTTACCTACGAGGGATGTCCTTTTTGTGGACATGGTATTTAGAGATTGTTATGTCCAAGTGGGTGTCAGACCTAGCTGGTTGCTCCCTCGGAAAGTAGAAGCAGGAGTGAATTGGGTGCAACCAACTAGTGTGACGAAAGTATAGAGTTTTCTAGGGTTGGCAGGTTACTATCATCAATTTTTGGAAGGGTTCTCTACGATAGCTGAACCTCTTACTCGGCTAACGAGGAAAGGAGTGAAGTTTTTGTGGACGGATGAGTGTGAACAGAGTTTTCAGGAGTTGAAGAAGGTTAATTACCGCACTTGTTTTGGCTCTTCCTGACAACACGGGGAAGTTTGTGATCTACAGTGATGCATCATTACAAGGTTTGGGATGTGTATTGATGCAATATGATCAGGTGATTGCTTATGCCTCGAGGTAACTCAAGAAGCACGAGTAGAATTATCCTACCCATGACTTGGAACTTGCTCCAAGTGGTGTTCGCCCTTAAAATTTGGCGACACCACTTGTATGGTGAGACTTGTCAGATCTTATCTGATCACGAAAGCCTCAAGTACTTTTCACTCAAAAGGAGCTAAACTTGAGACAAAGGCGTTGGTTAGCGTTGATTAAAGATATGATTGCACAATTGAGTATCATCTTGGCCAAGCGAATGTTGTGGCAGATGCTTTTTGTAGGAAGTCTAGTGGAAGCCTAGCTCATCTCAGAATGGATTATCTTCCATTACTGGTGGAATTGCAGAAAGATGGAGTAGAACTGGTAATGAGTCAACAGGTTGGGCTACTCGCTAGTTTACATATAAGGCCTATTCTAGTTGAGCGGGTGATTGTAGCTCAATTAGAGGATCCTACTCTTTGCATGATAAGATTGGACGTAGAGAATGGTACACGGACGGATTATGCAGGTAAGAGAAGATGGGGCCTTGGTAACTAGAACGCGTCTATGTGTACCCAAGAACGACAACTTGAAGAGAGAAATCATGGAAGAGGCTCACTGTTCAACCTATTCTATGCACCCGGTAGCACTAAGAATCGGACACTACGTGAGTAGTACTCGTGGCCGCATATGAAGGGAGACATTGCTAGATATGTGAGTAGGTGTCTGATTTGCCAACAAGTGAAGGAGGGGCAACAGAGACCATCTGGGCTTATGCAACCACTTTCGATCCCTGAATGGAAGTGGGAGCATATGACGATGGATTCCATTTTCATACTTCCACGCACTTTGAGAGGGCATGACAGAATTTGGGTGATAGTTGAACGACTCACCAAATCTGCCCACTTTCTACCTATCAAAGAAACTTACTTCTTGGTGAAGCTTGCTAAGCTATTTGTAGATGAAATTGTGAGGTTGCACGGAGCACCCAGGTCCATTGTGTCGGATAGGGATACAAGGTTCACATCTCATTTTTGGAAGTGTTTACACGATGCTATGGGTCCTGAGTTACGATTTAGTACCGTCTTTCATCCACAAACCGATGGACAGTCGCAAAGAACAATTCAGACCTTGGAAGACATGTTGAGATCTTGTGTATTACAGCTTAAGGATGGTTGGGATACTTATCTTGCCTTGGTGGAAATTGCTTATAATAATAGTTATCATTCGAGCATCGGAATGGCTCCATATGAAGCTTTGTATGGGAGGCAGTGTAGAACTCCTACATGTTGGAATGAGGTGGGTGATAGGAAATTGGAGAAGGTAGAAAGTATTCGAGAAACAACAGAGAAGTTGAAAATGATCCGAGGAAGACTTAAAGCTGCACAAGACCGACAGAAAAGTTATGCAAACAACAGGTCCAAATATCTTGAATTTGCAGTTGGGGATTGGGTGTTCTTGAAAGTATCTCCTTGAAAGGGTGTGATGAGGTTAGGAAAATGTGGGAAGTTAAGCCCTCGTTATATCGGACCTTATGAGATCACAGAATGCATCAGACTCGTTGTTGATCGGTCCATAATTGTATATCATTTTGTACCCTTCTAGCTTATGATTTGGTTATGTTTTTGAGTTAAACTTGTGCTTTTAATCCTTTTTGTGTTTATCTTTCAGTTAATTGAGATTTAGGTAACAATGATGGCTTTGGATAGGAAATGATGCAATCCATGCATGTTAGGGCCTGATTTGGGGTGAATGGAAGAAGAGCTTAAAGAGAAACTAATTTTGGCTTCAGCCCTTGCCAGCCCAGTTTCGTAGGTCAACTTCTTGGCCTTGGATCAGCATACTATGGGGCTCGAATGAGGTGATGATATTCATGAAACTTTTTCCAATGGGTGTCTACTACAACATATCCAACTTTCAGCCCAATTGGGCATTTGTGGAGTGCTCAGTCCGTCCAACACTCAACCTTACTCAAGAGGATTTCCAGCTGCCAGCTTTTTGCCATGTGCCTCCTTTTAGCCATGTGCCTCTCCCTAGCTATAATTGACTTTGTACTCAACATAATGAGTGAAGTGGGGAGGCATTCCAGCTATTAAAGAGAAAGCAAGAGCATATTTGTGAAGACAAAAATACATCATGGCAAAGGGGACAAGGAAGAGACAAAGGTTAAAGTGCCATGGTGGAAAGGAGAGAGAGAGAGAAGAAGGAGGAATGATGAGAGGCATTTTGCTTCAGCCTTTGAACATGGGAATTGAATTGGCAGATCACTTTGGAGTTGGAGATCAGCTTTTGAGCTACTAAAGAGAAGCATGTGCATGCATGTGAAGCAAAAGAAAGAAAAGAAATGAAATGAAGTCAATTCCAGTCCCTGTTTCGGCAGCCAATTTACAGTGGCCAAAACGTACACGTCTACTGCTCCGATGGGAATACTTTCTTCATAGTAGTTGTTCCAATGGGTGTCTAGTATAACATATCCAAATTTCAGCCCCATTGGATACGTTTTGAAACCTGTGGCCTTCCTACACCAAGTCTGGTTCAGAAGAATCGTTTTTCAGCAAGTAAAAGGCAACCACATGGGTTGGCAGCAAAAGAGCAGCCACAACTGATCACCTTTGAACCCATGTGAAGAAAGCTTGATCTGCAGCAGCAAATGATGAAGGATGGTGTGGGAATTCATCATGATGTTTGTTGCGTAGATTCAACTGCACCAAAATGGATTCAGCTGCATCCTCAACTTGTGATACTCGCAAGTGCACGAGCCGTTGGTAGTTTAGCATATGTAAGTGCGAGGTCGATTCCACAGGGATTGGTGATTGAATGATCCAACTCAGTTTTCCTACACAAAACAGAAATGGAGACAAGAGAAACAAAACAAGAAGAAAGAAAAGAACTAAGACAAGATGGTGAGGTTTTAGAATCCACCCTAATTGTTCTAATCATGTTATGGCAGCAAGTAAACAAATTGATTCACTCATGAAGATGCTCACAAATAAGTCCATGGTGTTTGGATCAAATTGTATTGAACATCACAAGGACCCCAGGCATGGTGTTTACATTAGGAGACCTAGAAACCAAATCACATAAGTTGCTAATGGATGGAATGAAGATGATCCCCAAACCTTCCCAACAAGAGCATAATGCATAAAACCTTAGGTGATCAGTCAAAGGATGCAAAACAGCTCCATTAAAACAGTGAAGAAGAATTCATGAATGAAATCAAACATAAACTCAAACCATGACAAGACAGCAAGAGTACAACAACAGAAAACAAAGAAAACAAAGGAAACAAGAGAAAAAAAACAAGGAGGAGAAGAAGAAAGGCACACGAGGAAAATACTCACCAAGCCAAGCCCCCCCCCCCCCCTGTACTCTACTCCCTCTTAGCAATGGAAGTGAAAGAAAAATTGCTCTAGCTAGACATATATAGGCACAAGGGATAAAAAGTTCACCACCACACAATTCACCTACCACCATAGAAAAAAGTGTCACTTCACCAACAATCCCACCACCCACAATGAGACCAACATCAACCGGTAAGCTTAGGCTATGGAGCAACAAGCACTAATCCATGGAGTTTCTCCAACCACCAGGCTAACACAAAAACAAACACCCCACTTCACCAATTGCATTGCCTACAGCTAGCAGAAGCCGTCATGCCACAAACACACAAAAGAGGCAAAACAAACAAAACAACAAAAAAAAAAGGAGAAAAAAACACAATCCTCCTCTTGCCCAAAAGAAGCCAGCTCAAACACACCCCAAGGGGGAGCCTACACCCACCCCTCCCCTCTCCACCGTCCTTTCAAGGCAATGTTGTAACAAAATGAGTTTACTAAATTTTCCTTCAAGTTTTCTTAGTTCCACTTTACTTTTATTTGTAATGTACATTCTTTCTTAAGTATTCAAGTTTAATTAGTTTCCAAGTTTCAATTATGATTTTTGTTCTTATTCATTATGCTTATAAGTTAATATGCTAGTTTGAATGATTGATCACCATTTAGGTTTGCATGTTAGCTATCTTGGTTTGAATTAAGAGTATACACCATGCTTTAGTTCGAATTGAACTATGAATAGGAAGAGTATGTATGGACATTCGACAACAGGGATTAGATACATGCTTGGTTGTTTAAATTGTTCTTCTATGCTTAATGGGTTCCTAATGCTTAATTTTAGGTTAGACAACAAATGATCAAATTAGGGAATTAAGAACACAAGGTTTTGACCAAACACCATGGCTTAATCATACTTTAGCTAGAATCAATCCATTAATCTAATTGAACTTGGGAACTTATTTGCTTGAGTTATTTCCTTTTTTTTTTCTTCTTGTTTTATTTATTTTCTTTTTCATTTCTGTTTTGTGTAGGGGAAATGAATTGGATCATTCAATCACCAATCCTCGTGGGATCGACCTCGCACTTACATATGCTATACTACCGAACGGCTCGTGCACTTGCGAGTATCACAAGTTGAGGATGCAGCTGAATCGAAGCAACAGTTGCCTATCGACTTGCCTTACCTCCAGAACTATCTCGGATCCATGACGTATTTCACGTATCCATGTTACGGAAGTATGTACCCGATCCTTCTCTCTCTCTCTCTCTCTCTCTCTCTCTCTCTCTCTCTCTCTCCCTGTGCGAAAAGGCCCTCCCCCCCTTATTGGGTGAGAATAGCCGGCCACCTTTTGTTTCGTCGCAGCCACGTCCGACCACCAATTCCGGTGGGACCAGGACCAAACGTCAAGCTCGACTTCTTCTTCCATTACAGACTTTGGATTTCACGTTGGTTTGACTTGACTATATACGTATAAATAAATATGTCGATTTTGAATGCTTATTGTTTTCAGCATCATTTTCTAAATGGTGGGGTTATATTATGTTGGTTTCAAATGTGAACTAAACTTTATTTTTGTCCACTCACACTTTTTTGTTTTGCGATCCCAGGCAATAGATCATCCTAATTTGGAACGGTCGTAGCAAGTCGTGAACCCAGAGACGAGTTTATATAGGATAAACTTTCAAATCCTTTCTCTTTTGTTGAGCGTTATTTTTGTTTGTAAATTGAATTATGTTGGATGTGCTCTGATGTTTAATTGCATGTATTTATCTTGTGCATGCTGCCTGTTGGGATGTTTAAGTGTGATTTTAACAAGTTGAGAATTTTGGAAATGTCCGTTTTTCAGGGTAGACTCTTCCGAAATTTTGGCAGAAAGTCTTGTTTCTTTAGTAAGCAGGCCGGCATTAGGGCGATGTCGGAACTTCCGTAGGATTTTTCCTGGATTCTGAGGAGTTCGGGGGCGGGGCGGGTCCTGCCTTTCGGCTTGCGTTACTTCGAATGGATTTCGTTGGTTCGTCACATTTATTGATGATTTTACCCGACCCACTTGGGTTTTTTGCTGAAAAATAAACATAATGTTGCTTCCATACTTCCAAAGTTTTGTACTATGGTGTCTACTCAGTTTCAAGCTCGGGTCAAAGTATTTTGGACTGATAATGGAGGAGAATATGTGAATAATACTTTGGCTTACTTCTTCCATGTTCAAGGTATTATTTACCAAACAACAACCCCTTTTACTCCTCGACAAAATGATGTGTCTAAAAGGAAGAACCAACAATTGCTTGAAGTTGCCCGCTCATTGATATTGGATATGTTTGTTCCCCATCATCTTTGGGGCCATGTTGTTCTGCCCGCTGCCTATTGGTAAACATGTTTTCCCTCTCTCTCTGCAAGTTGGCCCCTAAAGTTTTTGTGTGTGTTGCCTATGTTCATGTCTACTCTCATCAACGGAGTAAACTTGGTCCTTGTGCTCTGCATTGTGTATTTATTGGCTACTCTTCTACTCATAAGGGTTATAAGTGCTATTATCCGCCTACCCAGAAGGTGCATGTTAGTTTGGACATGACTTTCCATGAAGAAGTGACTTATTATGTTTCTCTCTCTTCTCCAATTCAGGGGGAAAATGGGGAGTGAATTGGAGAGTCTTGGATTAGAGAATGATGTGTTTGAAGATACTACTCTCGGGAAGAAAATGACTAGTCGCACTAAAGGAAACGACCGGTCGCCCATATCTGAAGATGAAACATGTGGTCTCTATGAAGAAATGACCGGTCGCCCTTTGGAACTCAATCGGTTGTCCATATCTAAAGATGAAGCAGGTGCTCTGTGTTGAAACGACTGGTCGAACTGAAGCAAGCAACCGGTCGCCTGTATATGAAAATAGTGACAGTGATTCTTGTATAGATAAGCTTGATGCAATACCCCCATCTGCCCTGCCAGTGCCCTATTCTACTCGTGATAGTGAATCAAGTGAGTTAATTTCTAATGATCTACCCGTGTCAACTTATTAGTTACCCCTACGAACCACTCGTGGAAAACCTAAAGTACAATATTCTCCTGATATACATGCCAAGTCTAAATATCTCATTAGCCATTATGTGTCAACTCATCGTTTGTCTAAGTCATATGCATCATATTTATGTCAATTATCTAGTGTATGTATGCCAACTAAGCTGCAGAATGTTAAGCTCATAATTTCATACATATACATACCCTATTTACTTACTTATTTTGCTTAGTTTCTTAGAATTTTGAGTTTTTTGCCTCTCTTTGTCTGTTTTGTAGGCCAATAGAGCAAGAGAGCATAATTCATGCAATTAAAGCATGTTAAGGCCAAATGGTGCAAAACGTGCAAGAACTGGAGACTGAGGTAGACGTTCATTTCAGCGTTATCTTCTTCATCCGGAGCTTGGATTGGGCCAATACTTGTGTGGTTGGATCAGAGACATTCTGAACTTCACAATGGACATCTTAAAGTTGTCATTTGATTCAGCCAAGCCCAATTCGTAAGTCCATGAAAATACAAATCATGCTGACATAAGGATGAGCTGATGGATGCTTGGTCATGGTGAGCTAGGCATGAGGTATTGGTTTCCTGGATGAATGCTTGGTCATGCTGACATAAGGATGAGCTGATGGATGCTTGGTCATGCTGACATATTGATGAGCTAGGGCTGCTAGTGGAAGTTATTGGTGAAGTGCAACAACCATTTCTGATTATCTAATGCAAGTGTGTTAAGTGAAATTTGTGTGGTTGGTGAACTTAATTGTATAATCTGATTCACCTAACCCTTGTGCCTATAAATAGTGAGTCTTTAGAGAGCTTAGGAAGCCAGAATTTCATTCCATAATTTACACTTCCATTGTACACAAAGAGAGGGAAAGTTGAGAGTCCCAAAGGGAGAGAAGGGAGAAGGCAGAGCTGGGAGGCTTTGGCCTCCTGGCAGCCATGGAGATGAATCTTTTCCATCTCTAGCATGCTGTCCTTATCTTCTTCTCCTCCCTTTGTCTTTTATTTTCTTCTTGTATTTCATTTGTTTTACTTTGTTTTTCTGTTATTAGTTTTAATAAATATCTTGCTAGTCTTGTATCATGGTTTGAGTTTATAAAGTTTGATTTCATTCATGAATTCTTCTTCACTAATTTAATGGAGCTGTTTTTGCATCCTTTGATTGATCACCTGAGGTTTTATGCATTTTGCTCTTGTTGGGAAGGTTTGGGGATCATCTTCATTCCATCCATTAGCAACTCATGTGATTTGGTTTCTAGGTCTCCTAATGTAAACACCATGCTTGGGGTCCTTGTGATGTTCAATGCAATTTGATCCAAACACCATGGACTTATTTGTGAGCATCTTCATGAGTCAATCAATTTGTTTACTTGCTGCCATAACATGATTAGAACAATTAGGGTGGATTCTAAAACAACACCATCTTGTCTTAGTTACTTTCTTTCTTCTTGTTTTGTTTCTTTTGTTTTCATTTTTGTTTTGTGTAGGAAAACTGAGTTGGATCATTCAATCACCAATCCCTGTGGAATCGACCTCGCACTTACATATGCTAAACTACCAACGGCTCGTGCACTTGCGAGTATCACAAGTTGAGGATGCAGTTAAACCCATTTTGGTGCAGCTGAATCTACGCAACAAGTTTTTGGCGCCGTTGCCGGGGATCGGTAACATTGCTTGATTCTATTTGATTTTCCTACTTTTTATTTATTTTCATCTTTTTTATAACTAGACAGTTTCATGTTTTAAAGTTAATGAGGTTAATTGATAAGTTGTGTTTGTAGTCCAACGGACAAGGACAATTGCCTGACAAGCAAGAGAACTGGGTTTAAGTCCCAGCTTACACAACACAAATAAAAAAGGGTTCAAGTAGCATGTTGATTATTTCTAGTTTCTGGTTTCATTCACTTGTTCTTAATTAAAAATCTTGTTCAAGTTTACATAAACACCATATGACTCTTGGACTGATTAGTGAATGGATGGGTAGATATTGAAGACAAACACCATGTTTAAATTCTACTTGGTTCTTTATTGTTCTTCTTGTTCTTAATGGGTTTGGAATTTGTGTTTAGACTAAACACCATAGCTAAATACTTGTTCTGAATACTTGATTACAACCACACACCAAATGGATAATCATATTTGAGAAAGAACGAACTCCATAATCTAGTTTGATTTACTTTGATGCTTGTTACTTTGAAGCATGGAATTAGATGTTTGTGGTGAAGTTGAATCCCTAATCTTGATGTTTTAGTTTAGTTTATCCTTTTCATTTATGTTCTGGTTTCCTAATCAAACAAATCTGAAATTTTGTTTCAAGTTTACTTGTCTTTCTTTAAGCATTTCTGAAGTAGCTCAATAAGAAAGAGGGAAAGAGAGGAGACAACCCAATCCATAAAAATATGGAGTATGGAGTAGCGCGAGAAGTCGACCTCCAGCTGCTATGGCCAACCACTCTCCAGCTAATCACTTCAAAGGGAGCATTCTGATCATATCTCTTTCATTTGTATAATAATTGCTACTCATGCTTAGTTTTTTCACATTTTCTGTTTTGTTTTTGTTAGGGTTTTCTTTTCCTTGATGTGGGAGAAACATGATGAGCAGCTGATCCAAATACTCAAAGAAGAACATGTGCTGCCATACTATGTGCATTTCCCTCTCATTGTCTTCAAGGGGGAGTTCTAAACTCTCTTTCTTTTATTTCTTTCATTCCTTTACCCTGGATTTTATGTGCATTGCATGCTTTACATGGATTCAAACATTAAGGACAATGCATCATTTAAGTTTGGGGGTGCTGGAAAGTTTTTTTTAGTTTTTGTGTTTGTGTCTGAAAACGTAGGCTTCTTCATTGCTACAAAAATTTTATTTTCTGCTACTGTTTTGAAAGTTTGGTCTGAGTTGTGTTCTTCATTTTTTCATGCTGAATCCAACGACATAAAGAACGTTAAAATTGACCAAGTGGTTTGAAAGTTACATGTCAAAACAGATTAGATGTTGAAATTGAGCAAAACAGCAATTTGAAACCTCACGTTTTTCTTTTTCTGTTTCTTTTCTTTGAGTCATTTTTAGTTTTCCTTCCCACACCAATGATAAATCTTGAGTCTAACTTCTAATATGGCTCTTAGGAATTTGATAAGCATTGTGTTAGGTCTGAATCTTATTCTTTTGCTAGCTAAGTCTCACATAATTTTGCTTGAGCTTTCTATGCACTTTAGCCATGATTATACAACTCTTGCATGTCTTACCCAATTGTATGCATTTTTGCTTGTGTGATTCACTGGAATGTTAAGTTATAACTAAGATATGATTTAGGCCATCTTTGTTAAGCCTCTTTCTTTTTCCTCCATCAACCCCTACAATACATATTCCATTGTAAACCCTTTTGTGCCCAAACACTTAGCCATTTCTTTCTATCACCTTATCATCCATTAAACATCCTACCATCTAGGGGACTTGTAGAGCATGATTGTATTTCAGATTGTAATGTACTCAAGGCAACAAATGAGCTAAAAAAAAAACGAAAACAAAAAGAGAAAAGAAGTGTGGCCAATGTAGTCACGACCCTAGGGTGAAGAGCCGCAAAATTGGGCCAAATATTACAAAGTGTGTAAATGTCAAAACCAAATTGTGAAGTGATTCAATTGCAAAATCTGGTGTTGTGAGCTTTTCATTTTCTGTGCCTTACATTTCAAACGTCCATGATCTTGTTTACATATTATGCTCTACTTTGTTCCTTAGACTTTGTGTTTTCATATCCATTCTTTGTCTAACCATTACCATAACCCCATTACATCCATGAGTAAAGTCCTATTGATTTTGGTTTAGCTAGGCAAACTTGTGCTCATTCTTGCAGGAATTCATATCGTTGTTTGAGAAGCATGAGTTGTATCTTCATGGCTACTTCACACACACACCTTCAGCATGATTTTTATGAGATTGTGGTAGCACTTGAATAATGTTTAGAACTTCCTTAGTGCTTGTTTTGTTCCTTGTTGAGCCATGTCTATGAAGTTTAACATTTTTGACCGGTTGGAAGGTTAACGTCTTTGTTTTTGTTTTTGTTTTTGTTTTGCTTAAGGACTAACAAATCTATTAAGTTTTCTAACCATTTTGTTTTGTAGAGTCAGTAAAAAACGTTTGTGGGTATCGTAATCTGTTAAACCCTCAGGAGACACAACTCCTCCTACTAGGGATGCCTAGAGGTTTAAAGGCTTGTTGCATACGCTAAATGCAATCGAGTTACCTACGAAAGTGGTCTAGTTAACTTCTTGTTTTGTTTTTGTTTTTCTTTTGTTTTGCTCGAGGACTAGCAAAATCTAAGTTTGGGGGTGTGTTAAGCTCATAATTTCATACATATACGTACCTTATTTACTTACTTCTTTTGCTTAGTTTCTTAGAATTTTGAGTTTTTTGCCTCTCTTTGTGTGTTTTGTAGGCCAATAGAGCAAGAGAGCATAATTCATGCAATTAAAGCATGTTAAGGCCAAATGGTGCAAAAACGTGCAAGAACTGGAGACTGAGGTAGACGTTCATTTCAGCGTTATCTTCTTCATCCGAGCTTGGATTGGGCCAATACTTGTGTGGTTGGATCAGAGACATTCTGAACTTCACAAATGACATCTTAAAGTTGTCATTTGATTCAGCCAAGCCCAATTCGTAAGCCCATGAAAATACACATCATGCTGACATAAGGATGAGCTGATGGATGCTTGGTCATGGTGAGCTAGGCATGAGGTATTGGTTTCTGGATGAATGCTTGGTCATGCTGACATAAGGATGAGCTGATGGATGCTTGGTCATGCTGACATATTGATGAGCTAGGGCTGCTGGTGGAAGTTATTGGTGAAGTGCAACAACCATTTCTGATTATCTAATGCAAGTGTGTTAGGTGAAATTTGTGTGGTTGGTGAACTTAATTGTATAATCTGATTCACCTAACCCTTGTGCCTATAAATAGTGAGTCTTTAGAGAGCTTAGGAAGCCAGAATTTCATTCCATAATTTACACTTCCATTGTACACAAAGAGAGGGAAAGTTGAGAGTCACAAAGGGAGAGAAGGGAGAAGGCAGCAGCTGGAAGGCTTTGGCCTCCTGGCAGCCATGGAGATGAATCTTTTCCATCTCTAGCATGCTGTCCTTATCTTCTTCTCCTCCCTTTGTCTTTTATTTTCTTCTTGTATTTCATTTGTTTTACTTTGTTTTTCTGTTATTAGTTTTAATAAACATCTTGCTAGTCTTGTATCATGGTTTGAGTTTATAAAGTTTGATTTCATTCATGAATTCTTCTTCACTAATTTAATGGAGCTGTTTTTGCATCCTTTGATTGATCACCTGAGGTTTTATGCATTTTGCTCTTGTTGGGAAGGTTTGGGGATCATCTTCATTCCATCCATTAGCAACTCATGTGATTTGGTTTCTAGGTCTCCTAATGTAAACACCATGCTTGGGGTCTTTGTGATGTTCAATGCAATTTGATCCAAACACCATGGACTTATTTGTGAGCATCTTCATGAGTCAATCAATTTGTTTACTTGCTGCCATAACATGATTAGAACAATTAGGGTGGATTCTAAAACAACACCATCTTGTCTTAGTTACTTTCTTTCTTCTTGTTTTGTTTCTTTTGTTTTCATTTTTGTTTTGTGTAGGAAAACTGAGTTGGATCATTCAATCACCAATCCCTGTGGAATCGACCTCGCACTTACATATGCTAAACTACCAACGGCTCGTGCACTTACGAGTATCACAAGTTGAGGATGCAGTTAAACCCATTTTGGTGCAGCTGAAACTACGCAACACAGGATACTCTTTCTGACCCCAAATGGGTGGATGCTATGAATGTGGAAATGGAAGCTTTGAACAAGAATGAAACTTGGGATTTAGTCCATTTACGAAGAGGGAAGAAAGTTGTTGGGTACAGATGAGTGTTTACTTTAAAGCATAAAGCTGATGGTTCCATTGACCATTATAAGGCTAGATTGGTAGCAAATGGTTATACTCAGACCTATGGAGTAGATTATTTGAAGATCTTTGCTTAAGTAGCAAAGCTCAATACTATGCGTGTGCTCTTGCCCCTGGCTGCTAATCGTGATTGGCCCTTGTTACAGTTTGATGTAAATAATGTGTTTCTACATGGTGACCTGATCAAGGAAGAAATATACATGTTCAAAACATAAATTACATGATAATCACGACACACTTCATAGATGGTGATTGGAACTTACATAAAAGAGTGTTGAACTTTTGTGTCATTTCCAATCACAAGGGGGACTCAATTGGTAAACTCCTTGAGTAATGTTTGCTTGATTGGGATATGAAGAAGACACTAACCATCACAACCGATAATGGTTCTTCAAACACAAAGTCAATAGATTACTTGAAGTAGAAAATGGGTCATTGGGGAAATGGTAGTCTTGTATTAGAGGGAAAGTACATGCATATTAGGTGTTGTGCTCATATTGTGATAGTTCGTGATGGGTTGAAAAAATTGGAGAAAAGCATCTTGTGTATAAGAAATGTGATGAAGTATGCAAGATCTTCTCCAAAAAGTTAGAGGACTTTAAAAGTTGTGTTAAGAAGGAGCAAATTGAATGCAAAGGGCTTGTGGTGTTGGATGTGCCAACTAGGTAGAATTCCATATATATGATGTTGGAAGCCACTTTAAAGTTTGAAAAAGCCTTTTGGAGAATGAGAGAAGATGATGAAGGCCCATATATTTCTTGAAGATGGGGTGGATATATCTCATTACTCTAAAAAGAGGGAAGGGCCACCAACTAATAAAGATTGGAATAATGCTCGTACCTTTATGACTTTTTTAAAGGTATTTTATGATACTACATTGAAAATGGGTGTCACTTCACATCCCGCTTCCCACACTACACTTCACGACTTGATTGCAATGGAAGAAGAAATTGAGGATTTGTTGATTTTCAATGAGGAAAATATTAAGTGAAACCCAAACCTCCAAGGTTTTGAAGGACATAACACTTAACATGAAGATGAAATTTAAAAATATTGGGGTGACCTTGATAAATTGAACCAAATTTTGATGGTTGCTCTTGTTCTTGACTCTCTATACAAATTGAGGAACTTGGAGTTTATCTTAAAGAGTCGGTTGAAAAATTCAGAAGATGCAAGTTATGTAATACCCCGAAAAATTCAAGGTGGATTTTCATATTTTAGTGAAAAATAATATTATGGTGGAGAATGATTATGAGTATTTTATCAAGTGATTTTGGATAAAGATTATTAAATTAAGTGTGTTTAATTTCAAATTGGACAAAATTACCAAAATACCCTTGTAGGCAACAAAACCAAAAACAAAAACAAAAAAAATCTGAAACGTGGAGGGCATCAAACCACCCTCGTCCCATTCTTCCCCCCTTGCCTCAAGATTTCAAATCCACCATTTATGAAAGGATGAGTCACCTATTCTAAATTGATGGCTCACCTAGCCTAAGATTCTTCAATCATGAATTTATTCTCATCCTCCCCATTCATTGTATTATTATTCTCTTCTAAATTGATGACTCGCCTAGCCTAAGAATCTTCAATCATGAATTTATTCTTATCCTCATCATTCATTGTATTGTATTATCCCTTTCTTCCTCGTTCACCATATTTTCATCCCTTTCTTCCTTGGAGCAGCCAAGAACTCAAATATAGAAAGCTCAAATGAGAAAACTTCCTTTATAAAAGTTGTTCATTTACGCGATTCCTATAACATGCTCTAATTTCACTTCAATCTGATTAGTATAGACTCCGAAAACTTGGTATGATCATAGTATGTTTACCATTTTCTGATTTCGCAGTAGTATGTTCGGTTTCAGTATGTTTCTATGATTTCCTTTACTTAAATGACTTTGATTCCTTCATTAAAATTGTTCGAAATTCTGCTATTATAACATATCAAACATTAAGACTGATCGGACTTCTTTAGCCACCTTGGGAAAGTTTAGAGTGGAACTTGTTAATTGATTTTATTGAATTTCTTGTTATAGATGTGTACTTTCTCTCGAATGGCTTGTTACTTGTCATTCAGTTGATCCAATTAGCCACTATCATCTCAAGCAAATGATTCCTTGAAGGTATGAAGCTCATCTTTTTATTGTCTCTTTGAGTACTAGTTGTAAATCAAGTGTTGGTTAGAATGCATCAATGACATATATCTATTTCAATGTGTGTTTCTGTGAAGTTCTAGATTATTTCGATGGGATTTTGTATCAATTTCATTCTGGGATTTTGTTACATCAAAATTGATATCTCAAGGGTTATTTCAAAGTTGGATTTGTGCCATTTGAATTTAAATTGATTTTTTTTTTTGTGAAATTTCAAAGTAGAGACTATGTTGTTGGAATTGTTCTAATTCTACTGCATGCCATGTTTTGTATACGTGTTTGAAAACTTCATGAAATTTTAGTATGTTTTACTTTCACATATTTTCTTCACAAAGTTTTATTCAGTTTGGTTGTAAATTGAAATTTTGGTGAGTTCTCAAAATAAAGTGTACAAACATTAAAAAAAAAAAAAAAGAACATTATGTAGCCTAGTCTGATAAGACCCGACCAAAATTCCACTTTGGAATCCGAGTTGAACCTTGTGAGTGTTCGACACACGGCAGGTGTCGGGCATAAATGACCTAATTGCCCTTCTAGTTAAAATTTCATTAAAATTTTGGTTCGAACTTCTGCCGAAAATTTGGCATAGTCTCCCCTGTAATTTGATCATCCCCAAAAATTTACACATGTCAAACAAGCATAAAATTATGAACACCAACTACCAACATGCAATATTTACATTCTAACAGTTAAATACAAGTTCTAAGGCTGTGGATACGGACGGAGAGTACGGGAAGCAAGAACTACCCTGTGGTGGCGTACTGAAGCACGTCTACTACCAGGGGGCGCAAAACATTTAAAATGTTAATGGACCAAAAACAAAGTTTTCTGAAAGTACATAAGAGCATACTAACCCCATTGTAAAAACAGTTATGAAAACTAAATCAATTTTTTCATCTATACTAATCCTGAAATCATGCATCCATATTTATATCTATAAAGCCAATCACATTCTTAAGCAAACATCATTTCATTGAAAGCATTAAAAACAACTCTAATCTACCACATAGGCGTACCCATTTTATTTCCGTCAATTCCTTAAAATTCGTCAATTTCATGTGTCACCATTGGCGACACAACCTCGCAGGTCTCGGTGACACAAAGTCGACCGAGCCGCAATTCTCGCAGGATTCAGGAGACGTTTAGTCTGCCCCTGATCCGCAATCCTCGCTCCCACGGTCCGGATATCCCTAAGACTCATGGAGCATGGTCAAGCATGCTGACCTAACTGAAGGCAGCAGGATGTCCGTAGACATCATCATAACCAAAGGCAACATATTTATATTTGGGTACCTAAGGTGGCTTAAAGAAAACATAAAATTCTGAAAAGATTTCATAAATGTACGAATTCCCATTTAACATGAAACTCTGCTGCCATTTTATCCGATACTTAATTAGATGTCCTTTTTCTATATCCTTTGGGCATATCCAACTCGGCAGCATATGAATTGAAATATTTAAAAGTAATAAATCGAATCATGAAAAAACATCGGTCATTTAAATAAACTTATTCAAGATCAAATAACGAAATTAAATTTCATAAACTCATTTATAAAAACAAACAGTTCGCTCATTGTTGGTCCGTGCTAGCTAAACCTTTCGAAGGTCCCTCCTCCAGGCCGGTCTGTGCCCGGGTGCCTGAATAACCATAATAATATTTTATTAATATAAATGCTCAATATAATATTTAATTAAAAACTCTGATCCCCAGCTCCTAGAAGTGCGTGCAAAAAATTTAAAGTCGTTCCTAGGCCCACGATAGCTTTTCTCATATTTGGAATGGTTAAGAAATGACTCGGGACTCGAAAAGCGATAAATCCCAAAAAATCAACCCAAGACCGCGTAGGGTCGACGACCTCAAAATTCTGATCCGGAAGTTCCTATAGGTTCCAAAATGCCTAGGACACATGTCCCGAAAATTTGGTCTCGGTCGGACGGCCGAATTACTCACGATCGCACGATCGGGAAGATTCCTAAAACCCTAGCCCTATGATTGGCATTTTCGGAGTATCGGGACTTCGATTTACGATCCGTCGAATCCTATATGATCTTGGGATTGCCTAGATCAACATATTCCAATTTGACTACGATCCAACAGTTCGAACCGTATTGAACCTGGAAATCGCGCAATAGGAGAGATCCGTTTGGGATTCAAACGATGTCCGAATTGAAATTCGTGAGTACCTAGGCACGGGCGCGCGCGGGTGTGCTGAATAAATTCCAGTGGCTAGAAATTCTCCAAACCGCCGACCCAACTCCTACCCTAGGTGTAATACCTTATTTGGAACCACTTTTGTTCTTGGACCTACCCCAAAAAGTGGCCGGAAGCGGCCGGAATTGCGATCCCAAAATCGGCCAAACCTTAACTCGAAATTTAACCTATCAAACCTAGAAATCTCTGAAATCCTGCCCAACCATCAGCTATAGCATGAAAAATAGCTAGAAATGTACACCTTATTTGACCGGATTAGTGGCCGGAGCACGCGGACGGACGAACGAAAATTCTGAACTGAAAATCGAACGGTTTTTGCGACTTTCCGTGGGATCTCTGCGCGGACTGCGGGGAAATGGCCGGGCTGAGGTGGCGGCGTGATGCTGGTATTTTCCTGATTGGTCCGGTGGGTAACGATGGTCGGTGGTGATGGTTCACGGGGGAGGGTGGCGTTGGACGCAATACAGGGGGTTATCAGGAGGAGGAAGAGAGAGAGAGAGAGAGAGAGGAGAGAGAAGAGGAAATAGGTTTTTAAAAATATATGCTCTACGCAACGGTGCAATTAGAATTTTCAGATTCCTTCTCAGTAAAAAAGTCAACTTTTTCCCTAATAAAATATTCCATGGGCAAAATTATATTTTTCTCTAATAAATTAATAATTAAATATTATTTAAGGATTGGGTGATTACATAGTGTATTTTGGTTTCTATCTCGACATGCTTCCTTAACCCTAATTTCCATCAAATTTTGACATTTTTAATTTTTCTATGTCCATTTGCGATCTGAAAAGTTTTACATTATTTTGATTTAAATTCAATATTTAGTGAATTTTCAAAGTTAACATTTTCCAACCTAAATGTTTAGCAAAACTAAAGTTTTTGTTTTAAATTGATGGTTTAAATTTTCTTTATGAGTCTAGAGCCGAACCACCTGATTTTAAACATCCCAAAGAGTAGAGCAATTATAGGAGGGGAATAGATTGGTTTTTCCTCGATGCTTGGTTCTATGCTTGTTTGAACGTGAGATTAATGGAGTAACGATCGGGTCGAACAACTTGTCAAGTGTATTTTGGGGCTTTAGGTCTACATGCACCAGTAGGGCACTCAAACATGTTTCTTTTTTTTTTTTCCCCGTGAATTTTAATCAGTAAATTATCTGAATTAGGTGTTCTACTTTGCGTACTTTCAAGGACGAACCCGCACAAGGTTAAGCTAGCTGGACATGTGGTAAGGTTTCCTGATTCTCGATGATTGTGCTATATCCCTTTTAATCTTGGCGCTTATATATAGTGCTATAAATATGAATATTATTGTTGCTTTGCTCAGTGAATATTATTTGATGTTTCTTCGTGGAAATTATTTGACGTTGGATAAATATTATTATTCATGTGATTAAATTTGAAATATTATTGTTATTATCTGTGTTATTATTCAGCAGAAATAAATGGTGTTTGCGCTGCATTACATATGCATCATAAATACTGTAGTGTTAAGGGTGTGTGTGTCGTTTGACGTATATCTAAGGGGTCGGAGAATGCCTTAGATACATATGAGTAAAAAAAATGTAGAATATATTCAGGTGACGGGAGCAGTGCTTGAATATATTGAGGTGATGGGAGCAGGGCCTCTAATAAAAAGTAGAAGTTGAGAAATTCGTAAACAAAAGAAAACTTGGTTAAGGGACATATGGGTGCTAATTCATATTTTAGGGTATTCGGAGCCGCAGTGGTAAAACGCATGGTATGGGACATGCAGGCTTGTTGCTCTAAGGTATGAATTAGTGGGATTAGAAGGGAGTGAGTTCATGGCATCACTGCATATGCAAATTTATTTATCTGGTATGGTTGCATAATTTATGTATCTTGTGTTCTTCGATGCATGACACATTGATTAACTGTGATAGTTGACCTTGAGGGGTTTGACGGTACTCTCCTGCGCATTAGAATGCTCATACCCTAATAGATTGTGCAGGATTCAAGGAGAAGTTCGAAGGGGTGGGTTTCAACCAAGCTACTAGGCTTTTGTTGTTGATTTGTGTAATTAATATTTGTAAGTAGTCAACCGTTTGATAAAAAACTTAGTGTGTATTTAACTACTACGATCTACCGCGACTCTAATTTCGTGTTGTTAATTAAATTTGTGTTATTTGTGGCTTTATTTCTCATCATATCATAGTTGTAGGATTTTATTCTTATGGCTATGGTATGACTCACACCATGATTCGGGAATATTCCTTATTTTCGAATTGAGTCGTGACAAGTTAAGAAGAAAAATGAGACCAAAGAGATTTTAAAGAAGTTTTATGAGGAGTATGCCAAGTCGCTGTCACCACCACCACCACCACCATCCACTCAAATTAGTAGTTATTGTTTCTAGTGATACTACTACCATGAATACTGTGGGAACCGAATTAAATCAAAACCCTAGGTCAGATAATTCCTTCCATTTAGGGATTATTTGACCTAATTGGGAGTTACTCAATTTAAATTGGAAGTTACCTAATTAAGTTGGGATTGATTTGATTCCTACCACAATTAGGGATTTGATTTAAATCAAATAAATCAAATAAATCAAATCCCTAATTAGTCAAATCTCGCTAAATTGGGGAGGAATAATTCTTTTCCATCTACGGAATTATTCCTCTGAAACCCTAGCCTCCAAGACCCCTATAAGTAGATGGCTACACACAAGGTTGAGGTACGTCAGAATTACTACTAAAACTCTGCATAAATTTTCCTCTCAAAAACCCTAGCCGCCTCCTCTCTCCCCCTCTCTTACAAAAGGCTCCGACCGCCCGGTTTACAGCATAAACACATATATCTCCGTACCCTAGTTAGCTAGTGTTTTTCTTACAAACTCTTGAACTAATTTAGGCATCGGAGGGCCTTTGGCCAACACCCCTCGGGTGTGGCCCTCTCATTTGTTCTATTTTGCAGGAAGAAAGAGGCGGCGAAGAAGAAAGAGAAATCTGATCGGTGCATATTTATATATCATTTTGTACCCTTCTAACTTATGACTTGATTATGTTTTTGAGTTAAACTTGTGCTTTTAATAAATTTTGTGTTTGTTTCAATGTAATAAGCTTGAGACTCATTAAATGCATTTTGGAGACAAGTTAGCTCAAATAGTATCTGCAGATCAGTCAACTTCACGGATTGGACTGTACTTGCTCAAGAAGAACCAGATAACAAGAGATACATCATTGGAAAGATGCGGAAGTCTAGTTTGTAGAGAATTTTACGGTTCATGATTCCGAGTCTTCTAGAGAAAGTTATACAAGTTTTGACAACTTAAGGTCAAATTCGGCAGCATCTGCGTTACTGGGCCAAATATCACATTTGAAGGGCTTTCCGATTTTTCCTTGACCTGGGCTACATATGCTTGGAAAGATAATTCAAAGATTTTGAATATTCAAAATTTTCAAGATTTGTTAGGAGGGAAGATCAAGTCCAAAACAAGCCCACAAGCTGACTACAATGAAGTCAATTCCAGTCTATTTTCGGCAGTCAACTTGCAAGGCCCAAAACGTACACTTGTACTGCTCATAAGGGACATATTCTTCATACAAGTTGTTCCAATGGGTGTCTATTATAACATATCCAAATTTGAGCCCCATTGGATACATATTGAAACCTCAGGCCCTTCTACACCAAGCCTGGTTTAGAAGAATCGTTTTTTCCAGCAAAGGTGAAGAAAACCCACATGGGTTGGCAGCAAAATGTAGCCACAATTGAACACCTTTGAAATCCCATGTGAAAAAAACTTGAGATGCAGCAAAAGAAGTATGGGATGAGATTGATTCCAACCACACTAACATAGACAAGATGAAGTGGGAGTTATGGGTTGTATTAAAAGAGGAATGGTGGTGTTGAATTTCATCATGATGTTCATTCCTCTTAGCCCTATAAATAGAGAAGTCTTCAAGCTTCATAAAACACACCCCAAGGGGGGAGCTCTCAAACACTTCTCTAGAGCTCCCTTCCCTTCTCTCCCTCAAATTCTCTTAGTTTCCTTTCAAGTTGTCAATTGTTGTAACAAAATGATTTTACTAAATTTTCCTTCGAGTTTTCAAGTTCTACTTTAATTTTATTTGTTATGTACATTCTTTCTTAAGTATTCAAGTTTAATTAGTTTCCAAGTTTCAATTATGGTTTTTGTTCTTATTCATTATGCTTATAAGTTAATATGCTAGTTTGAATGATTGATCACCATTTAGGCTTGCATGTTAGCTATCTTGGTTTGAATTAAGAGTAAACACCATGCTTTAATTCGAATTGAACTATGAATAGGAAGAGTATGTATGGACATTCGACAACAACAGGGATTAGATACATGCTTGGTTGTTTAAATTGTTCTTCTATGCTTAATGGGTTCCTAATGCTTAATTTTAGGTTAGACAACAAATGATCAAATTAGGGAATTAGGAATACAAGGTTAGGACCAAACACCATGGCTTAATCATACTTTAACTAGAATCAATCCGTTAATCTAATTGAACTTGGGAACTTATTTGCTTGAGTTATTTCTTTTTTCTTGTTTTATTTATTTTCTCTTTCATTTCTGTTTTGTGTAGGGGAAATGAATTGGATCATTCAATCACCAATCCTCGTGGGATCTGACTTCGCACTTACATATGCTATACTACCAAACGGCTCGTGCACTTGCGAGTATCACAAGTTGAGGATGCAGCTGAATCCATTTTGGTGCAGCTGAATCGACGCAACAAAATCTTTCCAATAGAATATTCTTGTGGGGAAATTTGCTCCCACAATGGCCATTCCCATCTCGGTGATTCTATCATTCCCCTGAAAAACCAATTCAAAGCCTAGTGAAATATCTCCTCTCCGCTTGGCACGACTGGAGAAAGTCACAACGACAACAAAGGTGGAAAGAAAATCATGACGCAGAGGAGCACGGAGCTGCTGCTTGCCGACATCTCACCAACACCGGTGGCGCAGCCTCTCCCACCGTGACCGGGAGTCTCTGACCTCCAAGCCCAGCGACTCTCACACCGACCGTCGCCGAAAACTCGCCAACGAGGATGCTGGAAAATTCGCAGCCACTGTCGTCCTCGAATCAACAGCTTCAGGTCATCTTCTCGTCGTCCCGACCACACTATCGACTTGAGGACGCTCGGGCAGTAAAGTCTGATGCCAAGCTCTGTTATTTAACACCGGAAACTCTTCGGATCATCACCAGAAAAATTGGAGGTCACGGTTGAGAATGGGTGGTGACTTTCCTCGTGTTTACTTGCGACACCGCCGGCTCTATTGAACTCGCAGACCTCCGGTCAAGAAAACCACCCAAGGACGATGCTTCCAGACGCCGGAGAAGTCGCCAACGCGCCACCAACGGATCCACCGTTTCTGTCCAGCGTCGGTGACGCCGATCCCTTTTCCGTCCAGCGACATCGCTGCCACTATCGGAACCGGAATACTCCGGTCTGTCCTTCGTCGGAACGCCAGCCGTTCCGCCGCGGAGCCGACGACTGTGGCCCACACGCAGGAAGCCAAGAGTTGCGCATTCTCACGCCAACAATGGCGTCCAAATGGAGATAAGCTCTCTCTCTCTCTCTCTCTCTCTCTCTCTCTCTCTCTCTCTCTCTCTCTCTCTCTCTCTCTCTCTCTCTCTCTCTCCGAGTCATTATTTGACATTTTCCAATAATTATGTTATTAAATATTTTCTGATTTTATAATTCTTAATGATAATATTAACGTTTAATATTTAATTATGAGTTAATGCACTTTCCTAATAAATATTAGTATTTGATATTTATTTTGATTTAGTGTATATTCTTAATAAATATTAACCATTAATATTTTATTTCTTGAATTATAAAACATGCCTTATTTTATTATTTTATTATTTTATTAAGGCGCAAGTGATATTACAATTAGCATATAATGATGTTTTTATCATGCCCGCTAATTACATTTATCACTAATGATCAGAAAATTACCAAACGACTTGGTGACCAACCTGCAAGTCCTTAGTCTAACCGATCAACGACTCTTAGGTAATCTGATCCATGATTTGTCGGTCAGCCCGATGCATGATCAATCAAACTGAGGTTGACAACTACCCTTAGAACCTTGTGGTCGAAGGCAAAAATCTACCTCATGGCCCTGTGGCCGAGGTCGGGATTTTCACCCATGACGAAGCCACAACCTCCCATCACGGCACTCTTGGCGCCGCTGCCACTTATGGCCCGATTATGGAGTAAATACGACCATTCCCTCATGTGCCACCTCGTTTGACGTTCGTGGCCTCCACGCATACCTCCAACAAAACCCTAGCCCGCATGCAATTGGGCTCCACACAATTCTCTCCTCCTAATTCACGCAGTCAAGTAGACCTCAATCTTAGAGACGACCAGCTAACTCAAAGAGTAGACGACCAAAACAACCTGGTTGGACAGCTCCTCAAACAGATTGACTTGGTCCGAGACCTTGGCCTTGGATCCAATGGCAAAGAGAGAAGGATGGACGAATGCACCGGAGGACAGTTAAAGAGGTCTTAAGAAGGTCGAACAAGAACCAACATGCAAGGAGGAAGACAAGAACATGTTGCTCCATGTGCAAGCATGTCACAAGTATCCAAGGAACCTCCCCGCAGGTCATAAGGATTAACACGATCTTGGCCGACTCCGAGGAATTTGGAATGACCAGCAAAAATAAAAAGAGGAAGATCAAACAGGCCACTGTGATCTCCCAAATCTCGATCGGCCTTCCACCAGCCGAAGACGATCCCGTGATCGGTTTCCAAAAGAAAGATCTAATTGGCATCGATATGCCACACAACGACGCCCTTGTCATCAGCATTCAGATTGCTCTGGCCATGGTCGACCGAATCCATGCAGACGAGGGCAGCACAGCCAATATCCCAACTGGCAGTCATCCAGCAGATGGGCTTGGAGACAAAGATCAACAAATCAGCCAGGTCGCTGACTGGCTTCAATGGCGCAACGACGGTTACCGTGGGCACAATAGATCTTGACGTCTACTCCCCACCTGTAATCAGCTCACAAACATTCATGGTCATTGATGCAGTCTCACCCTACAATGGCGTACTAGGAAGACCATGGATTGGAAAGATCAACGCTGCCACCTCTGCTACACATCAGAAATTGGATAAGAGAAGCAAGCAAACACAATTCCTGCCTATAAATGGGGCAGAAGCTGAAGGGAATATAGCAACTAGAAGAGAAGGCAAATCTCATTCCTGGACGGCCGGAGCAGAACAGAAATGAAAGGGAATAGTTACTCCTCAATAGCAATCAAAGAATCATGACCAAAATCGAGGGAATCCGTCCGTAGGAGGTCTCTCCTGAAGAAGGATGGAAGCTCGAAGAGGACGTCGAGCTAGTACCCCTTGATCCTGACAAGCCAGAGAGAAAAGCACGGATCGGCTCACGCCTAAGCCAGGAGGAAAATGCAGAGCTTGCAGTCTTCCTCAAGAACAACAAAGAGATATTCGCATGGTCGTCATGGGACATGCCAGGCATCGAATCCCCAGATCATCTGCCATCGACTTCACGTAAACCCTGCCAGCAAGCCAGTGACGCAGAAGAGACACAACTTCGCTCCCAAGCGGGTAGCGATCATTAATGCCGAGATTGACAAACTCCTAGCTGCCGGATTCATCGAAGAGGTCTTCTACTCGGAGTGGCTGGCAACGTTATTTTGGTGGCGAAACAAGAGAAGGGCAAATGGAGAGTTTCCATCGACTACACCGACCTCAACAAAAGCGTGCCCTAAAAACAACTTTCCACTGCCAAGAATTGATCAATTCGTCGATTCAACTTCCCAGCAATCAACTGCTAAGCTTCATGGATGCTTACTCGGGCTACAATCAAGTTATGATACATGAAGACGACAAGGCAAAGACCTCCTTCATCATCGAAAGAGGTACATACTGCTACAAAGTCATGCCCTTTACACCATAAACACATATATCTCCGGACATAGGCCAAACGGGCCATACTCATCGAACACGTCTCCAGACGTAGGCCAAAGCAGACCATTCTCATCGACACGTCTCCGGACGTAGGCCAAACGAGCCACTCTCATTGACACATCTCCGGACGTAGGCCAAACGGGCCACACTCATCGACACGTGTCCAGACGTACACCAAACAGGCCACACTCATCGACACGTCTCCAGACGTACACCAAACAGGCCACACTCATCGACACGTCTCCAGGACGTACGCTAAACGGGCCACTCTCATCGACATATCTTTGTACATAGGCAGAACATTCCTGGAGTCCCTCAAGGGGGACCCTTGCACTTTTAAATTTCCTAATGGGAATACACAAGCAAGACACTAGCTGGTTACTCAAGTAGTTCACAAGTCAATATGCAAATTGAAGTTGAAAAATAACTGAAATTTCCATAGCAAGCTGACCAACCGGCCAAGTTCAACAAAAGAAGATGGTCAGACAAGACCAATTATTCTAAACAAGAAAGCAGACTACAATGTGAAAAGAAATAAAGGAGTCTTCATTTACTCTAAGACGCAGCAGGAGATCCTTGATCTCCAGCCTCTTGGAGTCCGCCTCGTCAGCCACGTTCTCAGCAACTCCATTCTGCTTGATCCGCGACGTCCGCCACTACCTCATCTGCTGCATCCTCCTCTACTCCATCCTCTTCAGCTACCGCCTCTTCGGCCGCCTGCTCTTCAGCTCCTTCCATGTTCACAGGCATTAACCTGCTCACTTTGCACATGGAGCAAGTCAGAACAGAGCATCTCGATGTCTCCATCTCCAATGGCATAGAAGGGATCATTTCCATTTGAACAGTCTAAGTAGCCCAACTTGTACGCATTCATGATAACATCGAACTTGGACTTTTCAGGAGACTTATGATATGCACCAAATTTAGCCAGAAGCTTGTCATAACTAAAGGAGACGCCAGCGTCCTTGTGCTCGAGATGAAAGTAGGCATCTTTCCGACTAACCAAGTCAGCAGCAGAAGAAGAGGGGCAACAGGGACGAGTTTCGAATAGTTTCAACAACAAGAACTACTCCTTTTTGAAGCAGATGAAATGTTGCTTCCTTTTGTTTTTCCAAGAAAGGCTTGAGAATGTGCCAAGATTGACGGCCTGACGAATGTGATCGACCAACTCAGAACAGGAGGATGAGTTTGATAGGAAGCTCGTCTTGAGCAAATCAGACATGCATGCATCCCCTGCAGGGCTAGACTTTTTCGCCTTAGGATCAACCGCCGACACTGAAGAAGAACCATTCGCCCAGGCAGATGACTTTCTCATCTTCTTAGCCTCTGCCAACCTCACCTCCAAAGGAGTCAATGATCCTGAATCAACTCCACACTTGACTGCTCGTGACTCAATAGCTGGATCATGAGTAGACTTCCTGCTTCGATCTCTATCTTTTGACAGATGCAGATGACTCGGACTTCAAGAAGGAATGTCTACATCTCTTTGACGCTCGGCAGAACTAGTTCGCGAGCGAACCACTTCACGGAGTATATCATGATTTCCAAGCTTGCCAGCAGGAGGCTTGAGTAGAACATCCCGAGCACTGCGCATACGACCAACCTTCCTGTTATATGCACCAACGAGATGTTTAACCATACCAGATGATGAGGGAACAGCTCCTACTTAAGTCTTATTAGTAGAAGGGAGCTTTGGCTTCTTCCTCAACGGAGACACATCATTCGCACGCGAAGTCGCAACTCAATTTCTTGAAGACTGGACATCAGCCTTCCTTTGGGCAGATCATCAGAGTCTGGACTATCTCCGCTTCCATCTCTCAAACATCCTAGGCAGGGGGCAGACGAGGCCCGCAACGCATGAGGCCAAGCATGGTCCAGCCTAGACCTACGACGCTAGGCAGGAGCTGGTCCACCTGCTCCACCAGAGTTGCCGCCCACTACTAGCCCTCGCCTGTCACGACGATAACTAGTCAGGCTTCACCTAGCTGATCCTCGAAGCAAAAAAGAAGAAAAAGAAATATATGTGCTCGACTTACCTTGGGATGCACGGCGACTCCTCTCTTCAACAAGCAGGTACAAATTCTCCAAGATCTCTCTCAAGCTAGAAAGTAGAGAAGTTAAGTGTGCGATGTGAAGAAGAGTGAAGAGAAGCCCTGCATTTATACATGTTGGGCATCCTAGGTCAAGAAGGAATAGCAAGCCCATTTCTCCTGGGAACCCAACTCCAAGAACAGTCAAAAGCCCACTCCAATTGAGAGCACAAATCCAAGAAGGAAGCCCAGTTACAGCTGGACAGCCCAACAGATAATTCACATCTCCTACATGTCACCACGCACCATGCAGAAGCTGGAAGACATTTGTGGGAACCGAATTAAATCAAAACCCTAGGTCAGATAATTCCTTCCATTTAGGGATTATTTGACCTAATTGGGAGTTACTCAACCTAATTGGGAGTTACTCAATTTAAATTGGGATTTACCTAATTAAGTTGGGATTGATTTGATTCCTACCACAATTAGGGATTTGATTTAAATCAAATAAATCAAATCCCTAATTAGGAATAATTCATCTGAAACCCTAGCCTCCAAGACCCCTATAAATAGATGGCCACACACAAGGTTGAGGTACGTCAAAATTACTACTTAACTCTGCATAAATTTTCCTCTCAAAAACCCTAGCCGCCTCCTCTCTCCCCTTCTCTTACAAAAGGTTCCGGCCGCCCGGTTTACACCATAAACACATATATCTCCGTACCCTAGTTAGCTAATGTTTTTCTTACAAACTCTTGAACTAATTTAGGCATCGGAGGGCCTTTGGCCAACACCCTCCGCATGTGGCCCTCTCATTTGTTCTATTTTGCAGGGAGAAAGAAGTGGTGAAGAACAAAGAGGAATCTTTCCAATCGAATATTCTCGTGGGGAAATTTGCTCCCACAAATACAACAAGTAGTAGCTTAAGCCGATGGAGAAAGAAACAAAAGCGAATGAATGAAAATTTGAGAAAAGAGACTCTAGCAAATGATGTTGTGATATTAGAGCATGAGATTAATAGGTACATCACCGAACCTATTGAAGATGTGGTTGATGAATTCGATGTTTTGAAGTGGTGGAAATTGAATGGGGTTAAGTCTCCGAGTTTGGCACTTATTGCAAAGAATGTGCTTGCCAACCCGGTATCAACTGTGGCTTCGGAATCATACTTTAGCACGGATGGTTGGGTAGTTAATTCATTTCGTGCTTCTTTGAGTCATAAGATTGTGGCCCATCATCTATCTTTTGGACCAAACATAAGAAGGCCAAGCCCGGTAAAAGATTAGAATAGGTTGGTATATGTTAGCTTTATCCACAACATACCATCCCAAGCTTAACTATTAGGCCTTGTTTGATAGGAAGGACTAGACTAGCAAAATGTATACATTTCATGTGCATTCAAGGATTAATATGGATATGTTGCCTAACCGGAAGCCAAAATCAGAAGCAGTCCAAGAAGCCACAAACGTCTCTAAAATCATGGTTGGCACTACTAGTACTAGTACTATCAGAGTCCAAGCAACCACCAACATCTTAATCTCGACTTCCGCTTCTAATGATTATCCTATACGGCAACCCTTCTTCGACTGTGAGGGAACGTTCTTTTGCATCATGCGTATCGTGGTCCCATATTTCATTCTAGCCCTATTGGTCCTCACCTTGTGCTTGACGCTTCCAAGAGGGTATGACCCTGAGTTCCTAGTCCACTCAGCGACCCTGCAATACCCACGCAATAATACCCCCTCCGAGTTTACCGCAATGTGGAACCTAACGCTCTTAGCCATGAACCCCAACAAGAAGTGGGACATCTACTGTGACAGCCTCCAGGCCTTGCTCTTCTACTACAGTCCCGTCTACCAACATATTACAGAGCTAGATCAAAAGTACCAATGCGTGATGCTCGTAGCAATGTCGTTGCGTCCCTTGCTTCTAACCACCACCAACCAAACACTAGTTAGTTTCAAAATCTCCACGATCGATGCTTATGTGGTTGATGACATGGCCAACAAAATCTCGGATGGTAACACCACATATCAGTTTGTGTTCGTGATATTGGTTTGCTACAGCCTACAGGTATAAGCTTCAATTGAAAAAAATAAAGTTTAAAGAAATAAATAATAATAATAATAATAATAACAAGCCCACTATTATTGAGATTATGAGATTTTTTAAATTTTATATTTTTGACTCGTTAAAATAAAATTAATGTGAATTCACAAATAATATGGTTTGTTATGAGAGATTGAGGGAATTTTGTTTGCGTGTGAGGAAATGTAAATTTTCACACCCAACCCATTTATTGCTATTTACTCTATGTGCTTGAAATTGATAAGTGTGGAATAATAGCTATTCCTAGTCAAAATTAAGGTTGGTACAATCTAAATCTAATTCTAATCCTAATCCTAATCCATTCCAAGTCAAATCTAATTATCTCCTGAATATTGAATAATAATCTCTCTAAAAAAAAATTATACATAGACTCCTCACAAATAAAATAATAATAACAAAATTCAAAATTGAAACAAAAGTTTCAAGTATAATAAGAAATTCAAATACATGGTGTGAACTTTGAGTTATTATAATAAGAAGTGGTATGTAGATTAATTTATTTGAATATAAGCATAAGGGGCTGGTCTAGTTTTCTATTTTGTTTGTTTTTTGTTTCATTTTTCAATTTTTCAAATTTTTTTTTCAGCCATATGACGTCGTTTAACGTGCTTAAAATTTAAAAGAATAATTTTTTTTTTTTTAAGGTCAGAAGAGAGAAGTACAACGAGATAAAACTAAAGTAGTGTTAGTTTGGCATTGCTTATTTGGGGTGATAAGTGATTTTTAAAAAAATTTGGGAAGCCCAATTCGTTTGGTAAACTGTGAGAAAATCACTTATTGTTAAAAATTGCTGTGAGGGAAAGCAGCTAATAAGGTGCTGTCATTTTCTGATTATGTAGAAATCAGTTTCAAAGAGGCGTTGGGTTTAATGATTTTGCAACAATTATTTTCTAATTTTGTTGAAATCAATATCCATAACACTTTTAACAAAAATTTTACCAAACGCCAAACTGCTTTCTCTTATAGCTAATTTCTCTCACAGCAAATCTAACAGCGATTATTTTCATAGGCACCGCAATGCCAAACTGGCCCTTAGTGTAGGTCGAAGCAACTCCTTATTCAAACCCCAAAATCCAAATCCACCATCCGCTTACAAATCTCTCTCTCTCTCTCTCTCTCTCTCTCTCTCTCTCTATATATATATATATATATATATATATATAAAGCAAAAGGCAGAGAATGATGAAACATTCAAAATACCAAAGAATGCCCTTAGTTAATACAAATATTAAGAATTGAAATTATTAATTAAATGAGGATAATATAGTAAATTGACACATTTTCATATTTAAAAAATTTAAAATGTAAAAAAAAAATCAGATAATGAATCCTCTTTTTATAGAACACAACTACCCATTATCTTTTTTAATTCTAAAATAAATTTAACATTTAAAAAAAAAAACCTCTCGCAAGCGCAAAGAGGCTAGTATATATTATATTAAAAGATAAACAAACAAAAATGTCTTAATATACAAGATAATTATATAATTAAGGTTGGTACAATCTAAATCTAATTCTAATCCTAATCCTAATCCTAATCCATCCCAAGTCAAATCTAATTATCCCATGAATATTGAATAATAATCTCTCTAAAATCATGGTTGCCTGCCCGCTATTAGTACTAGTACTACCATAAGGCAAAGCCAAAGCCAAAGTCCAAGAAGCCACCAACATCTCTAAAATCATGGTTGTCACTACTAGTCCTGAAACTACAGAGTCCAAACAGCCACCAACATATTAATCCCGGCTTCCGCTTCTAATGATCAGCCTATACGGCAACCCTTCTTCGAACTGTAAGGGAACGTTCTTTTGCATCATGTGTTTCGTGGTCCCCTATTTCATTCTAGCCCCATTGGCCCTCACCTTGTTCTTGACCCGTCCAAGAGAGTATGAACCTGAGTTCCTAGTCCACTCAGCGGCTCTGCAATACCCACGCAACAATACCCCCTTCGAGTTTACCGCCATGTGGAACCTGACGCTTCTGGCCATGAACCCCAACAAGAAGTGGGACATCTCCTGTGACAGCCTCCAGGCCTCGCTCCTCTACTACACTCCCGTCTACCAACATATTACGGAGCTAGATCAAAAGTACCAACGTGTGCTGCTCGTAGGAACGTCACTGCGTCCCTTGCTTCTAACCACCACAAACCAAACACTAGTTAGTTTCAAACTCTCCACGCTTCATGCTTACGTGGTTGATGATGTGGCCAACAAAATCTCGGATGGTAACACCAGGTCTGTTTGTGCTCCAGATTTCGGTTTGCTACAGGTGTTGGAAAAATGGCTCACCTAAAGATACAAGGATGTTTTGGCAGCTGAAAATGAAGATTTTGAATCTGCCTAAAAGCGACCGGTCGCTGGACATTTGCGACCGGTCGTTTTTACACAGAAACGAAGTCTGTAGGGAAGTCGACGAGCGACCGGTTGCTATCTCCTTGCGACCGGTCATCGATAGAGCAGCGACCGGTCGCACACCATTTGCGACCGGTCGTTTTGTCAGAGAATCAAATTGGAGCATTCTTTTCAAAAGCGACCGATCGCAGGAGGAATGGACGCGCGTCGCCCAGCGTGCCTGTGACGTTTTTCTTGCGTGTTTTCAACTGTATTTTCGATGGCTATCGCTTTCCACAAGATTTCAGAGGCCTAATGGGTCACTTCTGAGGTAAAGAAGGGTTGACTACATGCTGGATAGTTGGGAGAGCACTTATTGCCATATTGGTTTATTTACTTCAAAGAATTCCCTCTCCATTTTCTGGTGTAAGTGGGAGGTGGCTGAGTGGGAGTTTATTACTTACTTGATCTGACCTTTAGTCTAAAGTGGTGACTAAAGGAAGGAACGTGGAGGACAAGCTGATATCTTATCTCTTGTCCATTGGCTTGTGTAAATAATGGAGTGAAGTAAGATAACACAAGAGGAGAAGAAAACAAGTTGAATACTAAGAAGTGGAAGAAGCTGGAGAGAGAGTTGGAGTTTCAGTTTTATCAAGAAAGCCAAGGGGAGAGCAAAAAAGTTCTCTAAGTGTATCAAGGTGTTGAGCAAGGGTGTGAGAGAAACAGATTGTGAGGGTAGTGTTCTAAGGGGGTTTCCTTTTGTAAACCAAAGTTGTAACCTATCTTCATTAGTGAAATTTCTCAAGGTGATCACCAAAGAGGATGTAGGAAAATTGCTGAACCTCTATAAACACTTGTGTCATTTGTGCTTGGTTAATTTCTGTGTGTGTGTGTAAGTTTCATCCATCATTGAGTTCTTTGTCCAAAGTCCATCAACAACAAGATCTTTAAGGGCAGTGAGTTAGTCATTTATTCACAACAAGTGGTATCAGAGCTGTGTTGGCAGCTGGAACTAGTTCTTCTCTTGGAGTGCTAGTGTGTTGAAGATGGAAAGTGACTTGGAAGCTGAGAGTGGTAGCAGTTCACAGCATCTGAAGCAACCACAGGTAGCAAGTATGAAGGTGGAGTTAAAGCCTTTCACAGGGAAGGAAAACTTCACTCTTTGGCAACGAAGGATGAAGTCAGCTCTTACACAACAACAGCTCCATGTTGTGTTGGTTGGCAAGGAGAAGAAGCCAGCAGGCATGACGGATGATGAGTGGGGAGAACTTGACGAGTTAGCCAGAGGAGCCATCGAAAACTATCTCTCCGATGAGGTGCTCATCAACGTGATAAAGGATACAGCGAAGCAAACATGGGAGAAGCTCGAAGAGATGTTTGCAGGGAAGTCGTTGTCCAACAAGCTCTTCCTCAAGGAAGAACTCCTGAATCTTAAGATGGAGGAGGGAGGAAATCTAATGGAACATCTAAGTAGTTTCAATAGATGTGTTGCTGATTTGCAGAGAATGGATGTGAATTATAGTCCGGAGGATAAGGCTCTTATGTTGTTGACATCCTCACCTCCGTCCTATAAACATTTCCGGACCACTCTTATGTTCGGAAAGGTTACTCTTGATTTTGAGCCTGTGGTGCAAGACATCATGACACACCATAGGATGACTCAACGTTCGGGAGAAAACTCTCAAGGTGAAGGTCTAGTTGCAAAGACCGGAGAGAGAGGCCGTTCAAAGAAGCGTGATGGCAAGAAAGGCAATAGAGGAAGGTCCAAATCCAAGGCAAAGGAAGGTTGTTTCGAGTGTGGGTCAAAGGAGCACTGGAAAAGAAATTGCCCCATATGGAAGGAGAAGAAGAACAAAGGGAAGAATGCAGCAAACACAGCTGAGGATGTCACAGAAAGTGATGGTGAGCTTTTGTGTGTTAATAGCAATGTTAAAACAAATGCATTGGCTAATTCTTCAAGGTGTTCCTCTTCCAATTGGATTTTGGATTCTGGGTGCTCATATCATATGTGCTCAAACAAGGAGTGGTTTGACACGTATGAGAAAGAAGATAGCAGTGAAGTGATGATGGGGGATGGCTCAATGTGTAGAGTCAAAGGCACCGGTACAATCAAGGTGAAGATGCATGATGGGGCTGTTAGGACACTTGGAATGGTAAGGCACATTCCAAAATTGCGTAAGAATCTCATTTCTCTTGGAACTCTTGATAAGAATGGTTATTCATTCAAAGCAAATGGAGGGAAACTCATAGTCTCAAAAGGTTCACTTGTGATTATGAAGGGAGAAATTCAACCTAACTATCTATATAGGTTGTGTGGTACAACAGTCATAGGTGGAGCAGCTGTATCTACAAGTAAGGACTCGGAAGATGAAACTCAGCTTTGGCATTTGAGGCTAGGGCACATGAGTGAGAGGGGCATGCAGGAACTACACAAAAGAAAGTTGTTGAAAGGTGTTCAAAGTTGCAAGCTTGAGTTCTGCAGATTTTGTACCATGGGAAAGCAATCAAAAATAGCTTTCAAGCAGCGAAACAAAGAGGAAGAAAGCACAGGTGTGCTAGATTATATTCACACGGATGTATGGGGGCCATCACCGGTTAAATCGAAGGGTGGAGCTCGTTATTTCGTGACTTTCTTGGATGATTTTTCCAGGAAGGTTTGGGTCTACTTCATGAAGGAGAAATCTGAGGTCTTCAACAAATTCAAAGAGTGGAAGGCGGAAGTAGAGAACCTAACCGGAAGAAAGATCAAGATCCTAAAGAGTGACAATGGTGGTGAATATAAAGACAGCAAGTTCCTTGAGTTTTGTAGAAGTGAAGGCATTAAAAGGCACTTTACCGTGAAGAAGACACCCCAACAAAATGGAGCTGCGGAGAGGATGAACCGAACTCTCATGGAGCGTGAGAGATGTATGAGAATTCATGCAGGATTGCCCGAATCTTTTTGGGCAGAAACGGTTAACCACGCTGCCTATTTGGTTAACCGATCGCCTTCAAGAAATCTTGAGTTCAAATGTGCAGAGGAGGTATGGTCTAATAAGTCAATTGATTATTCAAATCTTAAGGTGTTTGGATGCAGTGCATATGCACTTATTCCTAGTGATGAAAGATCCAAGTTGAAGTCAAAGTCTCTTGAATGTATTTTCATCGGATTTGAGAGTGGTGTGAAGGGCTACAAGCTATGGGATCCTATGAACCACAAGAAGATACTCAGCAGAAATGTTGTGTTTGATGAGAAGACCATACCTATGAACAAAGTCAAGAATTCAGAGGCAAAGGAGGATGTTGTTGAGAAAGAAACAACCATTGAAGTTCCACTCAAGAAGGTGTCAAGAAAGACTTCACGGAAACAGCCAACTGAAGACGTTCAGGAGGAGGTGGAGTCTGACATTGAAGAGGAATAAGCTGGGCAGCATCAACAACACACTCAAGAAGAAGAAGAGGCTCAAGAACGGGTGGAGCCATCATCTATAGCTCGGTCCAGGCCCAAGAGAACCATCAAACCACCTCAAAGGTTTGGATGGGAGATGGATGCAGTTCACTATGCCCTAAATGCTAGTGAAGAAGAACCAACCATGTTCCAAGAGGCTGTTGAGAACAAGGAACGGGAAAGTTGGATGGAAGCTATGATGCAAGAGATGGAATCTCTACACCAAAACTCAGTTTGGGAGTTAGTTCCTAAACCCAAAGGTCGCAAGGTTATTGGCTGCAAATGGGTGTTTAGGAAGAAAGAAGAAATGCATGAGAAGGGTGCCACCTTATTCAAAGCTCGGTTGGTGGCAAAAGGATTCTTGCAAAAGGAGGGAGTTGATTATGATGAAATCTTCTCTCCGGTGGTGAAACATACTTCTATACGACTACTACTCTCCATAGTAGCACAAGAGGACATGGAGGTGGAGCAAATGGATGTGAAGACTGCTTTCCTTCATGGGGAATTGGAGGAAGACATCTACATGAGCCAACCTCAAGGGTTCATAGCAGGGAATGAAAATCTGGTTTGCAGGTTGAAGAAGTCTTTATATGGGCTGAAGCAATCTCCAAGACAGTGGAACAAGTGCTTCGATTCTTACATGATGAAGATTGGGTATAGAAGATGTGAATCTGATTGTTGTGTTTACACTCATGCATTCAAGGATGGTAATATCATCCTTTTGCTTCTTTATGTTGATGACATGCTAATTGCATGTAAAGATATGTCAAAAATCCAGAATTTGAAGTCATTGCTTGGAAGGGAGTTTGACATGAAGGATCTTGGTGCTGCACAAAAGATCCTAGGAATGGAGATAAGGAGAGACAGAAATGAAGGCAAGTTGTGGCTGTCACAAAGCAAGTACATTTCCAAGGTACTTGAAAAGTTCAATATGATGGATTGCAAGCCGGTGTCTACTCCTTTGGCGGAGCATTTTAAGTTAAGTGCTCAGCTATGTCCTTCTACGGAAGAAGAGAAGGAATATATGAGTAAAGTTCCATATGCAAGCTTGGTAGGGTGTCTCATGTATGCAATGGTTTGTACACGCCCCCGACTTAGCTCAAGCCGTAAGTGTGGTGTCAAGGTATATGGCGAATCCTGGAAAGCAACATTGGGCAGCAGCAAAATGGATTCTCAGGTACTTGAAGGGCACCAAAAGGCTTGGGATATTGTTTGAAAGACAACAAGGAAAGGCATGTGTGTCGGGGTTTGTAGATTCTGATTATGCTGGAGATCTTGACAAGAGGAGATCCACCACAGGATATGTCTTCACTTGTGGTGGAGGACCGATTAGTTGGAGAGCAGTGTTACAATCGGTTAGTGCCTTGTCTACTACGGAAGCGGAGTATATGGCTTTAACGGAAGCTTCAAAAGAAGCGGTATGGCTGAAGAGATTGGCAAAGGAATTCGGGATAGCTCAAGACTTGGTGGTGATTCAAAGTAACAGTCAAAGTGCTATATGCTTAGTGAAGAATCAAGTGTTCCATGGAAGGTCCAAACACATTGATGTGAGATACCATCGGATAAGGGATTGGGTGAATGATGGAGACATCACTGTAATGAAGGTTCATACGAAGGTGAATGCTTCAGATTGTCTAACAAAGCCAGTCACAACAGCAAAGTTCAAGCATTGTTTGACCTTGCTCAATCTTGTTACATGCTAAAGATTGAGGTGGAGTTCTTGAGAGTTATTAGGACGATTCTAAGACATTACAGATGTCTTGGAAGGCAATGATGTCCACAAGGAGTATTAGGCTCGCCATGGTGGGGATTGTTGGAAAAATGGCTCACCTAAAGATACAAGGATGTTTTGGCGCTGAAAATGAAGATTTTGAATCTGCCTAAAAGCGACCGGTCGCTGGACATTTGCGACCGGTCGTTTTTACACAGAAACGAAGTCTGTAGGGAAGTCGACGAGCGACCGGTTGCTATCTCCTTGCGACCGGTCGTCGATAGAGCAAGCGACCGGTCGCACGCCATTTGCGACCGGTCGTTTTGTCACAGAATCAAATTGGAGCATTCTGTTCAAAAGCGACCGGTCGCCAGGAACTGGCGACCGGTTGTCCAGCGTGTCCTGTGACGTTTTTCTTGCGTGTTTTCAACTGTGTTTTCGATGGCTATCGCTTTCCACAAGATTTCAGAGGCCTAATGGGTCACTTCTGAGGTAAAGAAGGGTTGACTACATGCTGGATAGTTGGGAGAGCACTTATTGCCATATTGGTTTATTTACTTCAAAGAATTCCCTCTCCATTTTCTGGTGTAAGTGGGAGGTGGCTGAGTGGGAGTTTATTACTTACTTGATCTGACCTTTAGTCTAAAGTGGTGACTAAAGGAAGGAACGTGGAGGACAAGCTGATATCTTATCTCTTGTCCATTGGCTTGTGTAAATAATGGAGTGAAGTAAGATAACACAAGAGGAGAAGAAAACAAGTTGAATACTAAGAAGTGGAAGAAGCTGGAGAGAGAGTTGGAGTTTCAGTTTTATCAAGAAAGCCAAGGGGAGAGCAAAAAAGTTCTCTAAGTGTATCAAGGTGTTGAGCAAGGGTGTGAGAGAAACAGATTGTGAGGGTAGCGTTCTAAGGGGGTTTCCTTTTGTAAACCAAAGTTGTAACCTATCTTCATTAGTGAAATTTCTCAAGGTGATCACCAAAGAGAATGTAGGCAAATTGCTGAACCTCTATAAACACTTGTGTCATTTGTGCTTGGTTAATTTCTGTGTGTGTGTGTAAGTTTCATCCATCATTGAGTTCTTTGTCCAAAGTCCATCAACAACAAGATCTTTAAGGGCAGTGAGTTAGTCATTTATTCACAACAACAGGTATAGGCTTCAGTCGAAAGATAATAATAATTACAATAGGACTTTGGCTCCAGAACCCAATGTCCAGAACTACTACTGCGACGTTCCAAGTCCAAGTTGGAGTATTCTCGGATGATAATAATAATTACAATAGGACTTTGGCGGCCAATGAATCAACCGCGTGCGAGGAAGGGGATTCAATATCTTTCTTTTTAATAAATTTTTGGATCATATGATTCCCAAAAATAAGTTAAGAATTTGGGGTAATTTTCCATCCATCTGTACTGTTAGAATCATCAAATATATATTGCAATTAAATAAACTTAAATTGAACTGATTTCCAATTCATTTCATTTGTCGAAACTTAACTGAATAACTAAGTTGAATTCACTTTACCGAACAAAACAATAGAAGAAACAAATGAATACAGTCCTAATAAAATTACACTTTTTTAACCAGATAACTGTTACGCACTGGCACTGTTGTAATATGCAAAAGTTGCAGAGACTGGAAGTATTTGATTTACGTCTCAAAACAGAACTACCAAATGTTAAAGCAAACAAAAAATTTTAAGAAGTTTTTCTTTCAAAATTTGAAAAGGAACATGATAGTCCATCAAACGAAGTCCCAACGTCACTAAATTTGAAGGGAAATGGAACCATGAGAAAATCCAATCTACTTTGTTGATTGTTACTTCCAAGGAAAAGAAATATACACTTTCCCTCTATCACCTCAAAGATTTGATTGATTGCAGTTCCACATGTTCTTTTCATTGTGCCTATCAAAGGGAAAATCTTTTAAATCCAATGAGGCAATCATTTTGACTATCATACATTTTCTATTCTCTTTTAAACGCACAAATGCGCAACAATAGTAGAAGTCCAATAAAGAAAGATAAAGTCTACAACCTCCCCAATTCAACCATACCGTTCAAAAACTAGTGCGGAAAATTTGGCAATCATGAAACTAATCCAATGGCCGCTTCATTCAACAAACGCAGGACAGCATCTAGAGTCAGCCGTTGATGGGTTTTGAGATGAATTTCCATCAACTGCTAACCACTTAACTGTTTCTTTTCTTGTCCCTTCTCAGGTACAAGCATGGATGGTTCATAAACCCTTAATCCTGGTAGGTTTCTGTGTTATTCATAATTAATACAACTGTCAAAATTGTGCCTATAAAGAAGACCAGCGGAAGCCAGCTACTTCTGAAGATTTTGCATTTATGTTTAATCATCTCCAGTTACAATCATATCATCAACATAAATAATTAAAGTTGTCAATTTACCTTTATGACGCTTTAGAAACAAAGTATGATCTGAGTTACTCTGCACATACCCAAATTTTTTCATAGATACTGCAAACCTCCCAAACCATTTTCCATATAAGGATTTTCCAGCTTACACACAACACCCTCCTTGGAGGTCACAAGAATTACCAGGAGGAAGAAGTCAACCTACAATGCGAAATAATACCCATACTTGCTACACCACCGTTTTAGTATTGGGTTATGATATTAGGGTGATTCTCTAATAAGTAATTTATGTTAAGAATTACTTACATAAGTCACTGTTAAATGGCAAAAAGTCACTGTTAAATTGCATGTATGCCATATTCTGCTGTGGATGAGAATTCCCAGTTGAAAGCCATTTGAATAATCCATCTATTTTTTATTATCAATGTCCCAGTCTTTGGAGTTTGGAGTGGGATTTTAATACTCATTCTGGCTTAGAGTTAGACAGAAGGAATAATCAGTGAAGTCCGTGATCAAGGATAAATACCGCCCATACTAATTGGTCAAGCATGCTTTAGGTCATGTGAGTTCTTCTTCTCAAGATCAAGGGGAGGTGGTTTCATTTCTATAAATAGGAGGACTTCATTCAAAGCAAGGACATCAAGCAAATCAACTCAAAACTAGGGATGGCAAAAATCCTTGTGGGCGGGGTCTCCGACCCTAGTAGGGGGAGATTTCGGGGCCAAATGGGTATCGGGTACATGGATCCCCAAATTTGAAAATTCCCCGACAGTTATAGGGAGGGGATGGTATTGGCGTCCCCATCCCCAAACCCGACCCCGAAAATATATATGTTTATATTTAAATAAATAATTATAATATTGGAAGATAGGAATACAATTTCATCTAATTGGAAGATAGGAATATAGTTTATTAATTTCATCTAATTAGCATAAGGCCAAAGACCAAAATGTAGTACCTAATTTTACAAAAATATCATTAAAAAAATATCAAAATTACACACAATGCCATCCTTCTAAGGCAAGCATACTATTCCACATGTCCATATCTAGCCAACCGTCGCCGTCGGCAGCCACCCGCCTCCGGCCACCTACCACCACCATCGTCGGACGCCAGCCACTCACCGTCGGCCAACCACCGTCGCCCGTTGCCACAGCCGAGTCGTTGCCCCTCACCGTCCCGCAGGGGACCAACTCCGTTGCCCTTTATTCACCTTTAAAAAAAAAGATTTTGTGTCATTGAAGGGACTCAAACCTTGACCCTCAAAGGAGGAAGGCTTACTCACAAACCACTACACCAAATTTGATTTTGTAATATTTTTCAGTTATACAATATTTATATACACAAATCAACGGTTTTTTTAAATAAAAAAAATCATTTCAACACATATTCACACAAAAACTGCAACAAAAATACAATATAGATATCAATTATGTTTTTTTTTATAAAAAAAACAGTTACAAAAACAAAAATTAATTCTATTGAAGCAAAATGGAGAACCAAGATGAAAGTGTTAAAATGGAACTGCGATGCAGAAACAGAAACTGCAATGTAGAAGCGGAAATTGCAATGCATAAATAGAAACTGCAATACAAAAATGGAAACTGCAATGCTCGAGTTTGGGCAAAAATGCTCAGCTCTAGAGTTAAACAAAACAAAACTATATGTATTTTTTTATTCAACACATGTTGGTAAAATACTATGTTTCTGGCAACGTAGTTTCCAAAAGTCCAATTTTGAGTTCCCTTGCTCTTGGGTAGTTCTACTCTTGTCTTGCCCACCCAATTCCTCATATGGGTAGCCTCTACTCTTTAAATTGGTGAGGTCAAAGGCCAGGGACGAGCAAAAATCCAATTGTAATTAAATGAAAACTACAATGTATTTTCCAAAAGTCCATTTTTGAGTTCCCTTGCTCTTGGGTAGTTCTACTCTTCTTTTGCTCACTCAATTCCTCATCTGGGTAGCCTCTACTCTTTAAATTGGTGAGGTTGAAGGCCAAGGAAAGAGCAAAAATCCAAGGGTATATTTTTGCTCACCACTTTAACTCAAGATGTACCCTCATCACCCTTCTTAACACTTGACACGTGTCCCTTGACATAATAATAATTAACTCTTTACTTTGTATTTATGCAATCATGGTTATGCCAATAGACACGTTTCAAATGTTGAGAAGGATGTTAAAGGTACACCTTGAGTTAAAGTGGTGAGCAAAAATGCTCCCAAAATTCAATTGTAATTAAATGAAAACTACAATGCAGTTTCCAAAATTGCAATGTAATTTGTGCAAAACTACAATGTAGAACCTGTGCAATGTAATTTTGCAATACCATTTCCAAATCAAGACAAATGCATAGTAAGTGAGCTTTATAATAAGAAGTTGCAGCTAAATTAGATTATTGCTTGACATACATGCATACATATATTTGATCACAAACTCTTACATACCAAAGAACCCTAAGATTAAAGTTGTCCTTTCACAAAAGGCAAAATGAGAACAAAGGCATCATCTTCTGTCAGGGAAAGGTCTTACGGCAATGCAACTAAAAAAAGTGTAATATGTATTGCTGACCTTGAACATGTGATCGGTACATAATTACATATCATTTTGTACCCTTTTAAATTATGATTTGGTTATGTTTTTGAGTTAAACTTGTGCTTTTAATAAGTTTTGTGTTTGTTTCAGTGTAATAAGCTTGAGACTCACTAATTACATTTTGGAGACAAATTAGCTCAAAACGGTGTCTGCAGATCAGTCAACTTCACGGATTATACTGTACTTACTCAAGAAGAACCAGATAATGAGCCATACATCATTGGAAAGATACGGAAGTCTATTTTCTGTAGAATTTTACGGTTCATGATTCCGAGTCTTCTAGAGAAAGTTATACATGTTTTGGCAATTTAAGGTCAAATTCGGCAGCATCTGCGTTACTGGGCCAAAAATCACATTTGAAGGCCTTCCCGATTTTTCCTTGAGTTGGGCTGCATATGCTTAGAAAGATAAGACAAAGAGCTTCAAGATCCATATTTTTCAGGTTGGAGCCACAAGCCCAAAACGAGCCCACAAGCTGGCTGCAATGCATTGTCATGCATGACATATGCATGATGAAGTGTTGTTGATTGTGGGAAAGTTTGGTGAAGCATATTCAATACCTATTTTTGAGTGGAATTTTGCAGCAGCCAAATGAATTAATTGAAGTTGAAGTGGATGATGCAACACTAAGCTTAATGACAAGAAGAATTGTTTTCAAATGCAATAGTGTGTTAGGTGAATTAAGTGTTGTAAGTTGGTGAAGTGAGTGTGGTTAGTGAACTCTATTGTATAATTCAGATTTTCACTTCCCCTAGGCCTATAAATAGGGAAGTTCTCTAAGCTTGTAATCACACCCCCCAAGGGGGGGAGCTCTCAAACACTTCTCTAGAGCTCCCTTCCCTGCTCTCTCCCTCAAATTCTCTTAGTTTCCCTTTGTAGTTCTCAATTGTTGTAACAAGATCTTTGTACTATAAATCTCAAACACTTTTCCTTTCTCTTCTTCTAAATTCTTCAAACACTTTCTTCTCCCTTCTCTAAGTTCTTAAACACTCTCTTCAAAATTCTCAAAGTCCTCAAACACTTTCTCTTCCAAATTCCCCATGTTCTTAAATACTCTTTTCCAAAATCCACAAAGTTCCCAAACCCCACTTTCCTTACTCTTCCAAACTTCTCCAAACTTCTCAAACACTTTCTTCTCCCCCTCCTCTAAGTTCTCAAACACGTTTCCTTTCTTCTCCAAAAGTCTCCATATTCTCAAACACTTCCCAAACACTTGTCCCATTCCTTCATCAAATTCTCAATGTTCCCAAACACTCCTCCCTTCTCTTTCTCAAACACATCTCTCCTCTCTTCCAAAAGTCTCCATGTTCTCAAGTGTTGTACAAAACCTTTTTGCTTCTTTTGTTTTCATTTCTGTTTTGTGTAGGAAAATGAATTGGATCATTCAATCACCAATCCCTGTGGAATCGACCTCGCACTTACATATGCTATACTACCGAACGGCTCGTGCACTTGCGAGTATCACAAGTTGAGGATGCAGTTGAACCCATTTTGGTGCAGCTGAATCTATGCAACAACATGCCAAATACTGCATCACTTCAACTTGTTTTTAGTAATTTGCGGTAACTATTAGGATTGAGAAGCCATATAAAATCAACGCCACATATGTCCCCGCTATGGTTTCGGTGGCTAACCCACTATATGAAAAACTGTTGAGATTTGGATTGGCAAGGGAGCTAGTATTCTAGCGAGGGAGAGAGTGAGCTAAGAAGAAAATCAGAAATTGGAAATGATCTCAGATGCAATATACATAACGTTGCAGAGATTACACCTTTTGTATTCATTCTCATTCTTTCATTACATTAGCAATTACAAAAGCCAATGTGAAATAAGCTAACTGACTAATCTACTCCCTACACTTGGCATATGAGCACAAGTCACTTAACTAACACAATTCTTAATGAAGCTTAAAAAACAGATTAATCAAATTACCAACTAATCAGAAATTAGCTAAGCAATTTATATTTCAACACTCCCTTCTAAAGTGCTAGCTGATTTCACACCACGCATACTCCTCAAATAGCTGAATCTGTCCTTGGGAAGAGCTTTGGTGAAGATGTCAGCTATCTGCTCTTCACCTTTGCAGTAGAGCAATTCAATCACACCCTCTTGAATTGCATCTCTAATAAAATGAAACTTCCTGTTAATGTGCTTGCTCCTTTGATGAAGCACAGGATTTTTAGCCATTGCTATGGCTGAAGCGTTATCACAAAATACAGTAGTTGCAGCAGTTTGTTCTTCTCCAAAATCTTCAAGAACAAATCTGAGCCAAATGGCCTGTGATGTAGCTTTTGCTGCACTCACATACTCTGCTTCTGCTGTTGACAGAGCCACACTATGCGCTTAACTGAAGCCCAAGAGAATGCTCCACTCCCAAATGAAAATGCATAACCTGAAGTGCTTTTCATATCTTCCTCAGATCCACTCCAGCTCACTGTCACAATATCCAATCAACAAAGCAGATTTTCCAGTCACATATTCAATTCCAAAATCAATGGTTCCTTGAATGCATCTTAGAACCCTTTTAGCAGCTCCATAATGTTTCTTAGAAGGGTTGTGCATGAATCGAGCAAGCAGACTAGCAGGGAACATGATGTCTGGTCTGGTTGCAGGTAGATATAGGAGGCTTCCAACAATCTTCCTATATAAACCTTCATCTGCAGCCTCACTTCCATCTTCTTTTGCAACTTATCAGTAGCAACTAAAGGAGTGCTCACTGATTTGCAGTCTTTGAGCCCAAATTTATCCCAGGAGAGTGAGAGCATACTTCTTTTGATGGATAAAGATGCTCCCTTCAACTTGAGTTACTCCCATTCCAAGAAAATGATGGAGCAGCCCTAAGTCAGACATTTCATACTTGCACATCATCTCAGCTTTGAATTCTTTTACCATTTCATCACTACTTCTAGTGTACACTATGTCGTCTACATAGATTGACACGATTAGTGTGCCAACACCTTCTTTGGCTCTCACATAAAGGGTTGCTTCACTTGGACTTTTGTGAAAACCACACTGAGATAAGTAACACTACTACAAAAAACACTTTGCGCCACGAAATAAGTTTGTTGCGCAAAGTACAATTTTATCGTGCAAACTTTGCGCGATGAAATTTTGGTCGCCGCACAAAGATCGTAAAGAAAGGGTTTACGTGACGAAAAATATTCTTTGTCGCGCAAAGCCACTTTGTGCGATGAATTAAAACAACTTTGCGAGACAAATACTAATGTCGCTCAAAGCTACTTTGTGCGACGAATCTTAACCACTTTGTGCGACGAATTCTAACTACTTTGCACGACGAATACTAACCACTTTGCGCGACGAATGCTAACTACTTTGCGCGACGAATGCTAACTACTTTGCGCAACAAAAACAAATATACTTTGCGCGACGAATCCTAATATTGCGCAAATCTTTGCGTGACGAAATATTCAATTTTTTTAAATTTTTTTAAATTAAAATAAACTAGTTTAATAGTTTGGGGGACGAAATATTTTTGTCGCGCAAGGTTTTTGACATTTTGTTTTATTATTTCTCTTATATTAATTTCATTATATTAATTTTTTTTTTCAAATTTTTACTTTTTAAATTTAATTTAATTGTATGATTTTATTTTTTTTAATTACTTTAATTTAAATTGAAATATTCAAAATAAACTTACATATGAAAAATAGTGATCAAATTATCCAATATATATAATATTCAAAATGTACACATAAATTTACAAAGTACAATAATAAAATCTACAAGCCTATTGTGGTGGTAGTGGCGGAGGATATGTTTCAATAGCGTCCAAATCTTCAACTTTAGCCGTAAAAGTTCTCGACAATTCCCTACAAAAAAACAAATATTGTCAAATAACAAAAAAATAACATTAAAAAAAAAATTGGCATAAACTCAAAACTAACTCCAAAAACACATATTAATGAACAAAATTTAAAATTTGGAGAGAATATACCTTTTGGTAAGATTTTGAGTGAGTGAGAATGAGAAGGAGAAGTGAGTGTGAGAGAATTAGAGAAGATAGTGAGAGAGAGATGAAAGAGTGAGTGAGAGTGAGAGATGATGAAAAGAGAGATAAGAGAGTGAGTGAGAGTGAGAGATAGTGAAGAGAGAGAGATGAGAGATTAAGTGAGAGGAGTGAGTGTGAGAGAAATAGTAGGATTTGGGGAGAGGGAAAGAGAGAGAGGAGAGGTAAGAGTAGAAGACATTGAGAAAATGGTGGAGGAGTTATTTTGGTTTTAAAAACTGTATAACTTTGCGCGACGAAATAATATATTGGTCGCGCAAAGTCTTAAAATTTTTTTAAAAAAAAATCCCAATTTTGGTGCCAGCCCAAATTTTTAGGGTTTTGCGTGACGAATTTTTGGTCACTCAAAGTTTTGCGCGACCGAAATATTCCCGCGTCCCATTTTTTGTGCCCGCCCAAATTTTTAGGGTATACTTTGCGCGACGAAATACTATATATTGGTCACGCAAAGTTGTAAATTTTTTTTTTTAAAATTCCCATTTTTGGTACCCGCCCAAATTTTTAGAGTATACTTTGTGCGACGAAACATTATATGTTGGTTGCGCAAAGTCGTATTTTTTATATATTTAAAATTCCCATTTTTGGTACCCTCCCAAATTTTTAGAGTATACTTTGCGCGACGAAATACTATATATTGGTCGCCCAAAGTTTTAAATTTTTTTTTTTTAAATTCCCATTTTTGGTACCCGCCCAAATTTTTAGAGTATACTTTGCGCAACGAAACATTATATGTTGGTCGCGCAAATTCGTATTTTTTTTTTTAAATTCCCATTTTTGGTGCCCGCCCAAATTTTTAGAGTATACTTTGCGCAACGAAACATTATGTGGTGGTCGCGCAAAGTCGTATTTTTTTAAATTAAATTCCCATTTTTGGCACCTGCCAAATTTTTTGAGTATACTTTGCGTGACGAATTACTATATGTTGGTCGTGCAAAGTCTTTAAAAAAATTCCCATTTTTGGTACCTGCCCAAATTTTTAGAGTATACTTTGCGCGCGAATTATTATATTGGTCGCAAAGTCTTAAAAAAAATTTAAAGCTACTAATAAATATATATAGAGTGGTGCTAAATAAACCATAAAATTAACTTGAGTACACACTATTTATTGAATTACTAATTTATCCTAATATAAAATGGGAGCTGATTTTCCCACTCCCCTTTTTCTCCACTTACACTCCCTTTTATTTTTAAATACTTTTAATTAATTCTGCTTTTTTTTATTCTCTCTCTTTCCTATTATACCCTTACCTAAATTAAGATTTTTTTATATAATTGAAATTAAGAAAAGTTAACATAACAATAAAAAACAAAAACAAAATTTGTGACTTTAATTTTAGCTCTTGTAATATTAAGCAATTGATCTTTAATCTTTCTCTCCCAAGCTAACCACACAAAACCCACCACTCACCACCACCCACCTCGTCTCCCTCTCTGTTATGTCTTTCCTTCTTCCTCCACCCGCATGCCCAGCCCCAACAACATAAGCTCGCCACAACCTCTCCAAAGCTCATGTTCCTCTTTGATGTCCACCACCACCCCTAGCCAAATTCCAGCAGCCCTATTTCGCTCTCTAACCAAATACAAGTTAAGGCACAAAGGGAAAATTATTGTACTGGATTGAATTCATTCTCTCTTTTCAATTTTTTGTTTTTAAATTTGCATATAGAGTAGAGAATTAGTTTTTGAAATAGGGGCGAGTTCGACTCAATGAGGTGTTGGGAGAGAGGGGGCAAATTCAATTTTGTGAGTATCAACGCTGTGATACGATTTGGTTGTGTAGGTTGAGGCTTGGGTGGTCACTGCGATTCTTGTGGTTTGTTTGTGGTTGGGTTGGCGGTGATGATGAAGCTGGGGGCACTGGGATGGGGGAGGCCAGATCTGGCCTTTGTGGGTCGGCCTATGGGGTGGGGATTAGGAAGGGGGGATGGGCGGTGGTGCAGTGGGGCAAAAGAAGATGAGGGGTGGAGGCGTGGGGGTTTTGACTATTTTTTAGGGTTTAGGCGGTAAGAGTGGTGGTTGTGGGAGGGTAGGCTGCCGAGAGGGAAGAAAGTAGGTACAGTGGCTTTGTGGTTGGTGGGGCGGTGTTGAGAGAGAAGAGTGGTGGAGCGGTTGAAAGAAAAATATTGAAGAAGGAAAATTAAGTATAAAGAAAAGAAAAGAATATAAAAATGAAGTAGCAAGAAATTAATGCAGGTAAGGTTAGAATAGGAAATAAAGAAAATAAAATAAACTAAATTAATTTAAAAGTATTAAAAAAGAAAAGGGAGTGTAAGTGGAGAAAAAAGGGAGTGGGAAAATCAGCTCCCTATAAAATTACCAAAGGATATTTGGAATTATGAAATAAATGTATGTGAAGAATTCAATGTCTTGGAATACGATGATTGATGGGTATATGAAAAATGGCAAGATTGACGATGCGGTCAAGCTGTTTGAACAAATGCCACAGAGAGATGCGGTTTCTTGGACCTGTTTTGATTGGTGGGTTTGTCAAGAAAGGTCACTTCGAGCAAGCATTGGAGTGGTTTCGGGAGATGCAGCTCTCGGGTGTGGAACCAGACTATGTAACCTTAATTGATGTAATTGCTGCTTGTGCGGATTTCGGAACGCTTGGATTAGGCTTGTGGATAAATCGGTTTATTATGAAGCAAGATTTTAGAGACAATATTAGGATAAGTAACTCGTTGATCGATATGTATTCTCGATGTGGTTGTATTGGTTTTGGCGAATAATAAATACAAAGAGAAAACAAGGGGCTTTCTGCTTCCTTTGAATCAAAGCTTCTCAGCCATGGTATCCGAATAATTTAGTATGACACTTGACCTTGATGAATGCTTACCAGATTCAAATGGGTTTGCTTCTGTGTGATAGAGTGGATTAGGGTGTATCCGAGGTATTTTTGGTAATTAAATAGGGTGTACTTAGTTAATTTTATATTTTGATTAAATATTAGGGTGTACTTAGATCATAGGTGTACCTGAGTTAATTTTAGGGTTCGTTTAGCAGCACTCATATATATACTATTCAATTTCTTAAGTGTTATACATACAAAATAAACAAATTTAAAGCCACTCAACGATCCAACCGTCAAACTTGTTTGTTTATATTTCGAGATCATATACGTCAAAATTCAGAAAAAATAAACATTAAGAGATCAAGTAATTGGACAAAACATTTCGACGGTTATAAAAGAAACATCAAGATTTAAGGGTTATTTCAACTCTGATTTTGATGATTTTTTACAGCTACACTCCTTAACCCTATATGAATACAATGACTGCATTCGATCGTCAATTTAAAATATTTACACTAGTGGATACCACAAAATCTTATGTTATATTTAATGAAAGTATAAATAAACTCTTAATTGTTAGTGAATATATTATTTTGATGGCATACGCATTCTACGAAACTAGTTTCAACGATCCAATCGTCAAACTTGTTTGTTTACACTTCGAGATCATATACGCCAAAAATCGGAAAAAATAAACATTCAGAGATTAAGTAATAGGACAAAACGGTTCGATGGTAATAAACGAAAAATCACGATTTAACGGTTATTTCAACTTTGATTTTGATGATTTTTTTACAGCAACACTCCTTGACCCTATATGAATACAATGACTAAATTCGATTGTCAATTTAAAATATTTACAGTAGTGGATACCACAAAATCTTATGTTATATTTAACAGAAGTATAAATAAACTCTTAATTGTTAGTGAATATATTGTTTTGATGGCATATGTATTCTATGAAACTAGTTTCAACGATCGAACTGTCAAAATTTTTTGTTTATACTTCAAGATCGTATACCCCAAAAATCAGAAAAAATAAACATACAAAGATCACGTAATGGGACAAAACTTTTCGACGATTATAAACCAAAAGCATGATGTAACGGTTATTTTAACTTTGATTTTGATGATTTTTTTACAGCTACACTCCTTGACCCTATATGAATACAATGACTCAATTTTATTTTCAATTTAAAATATTTACACTAGTGGATACCACAAAATCTTATGTTGTATTTAATGAAAGTATAAATAAACTCTTAATTGTTAGTGAATATATGGTTTTGATGGCATACGCATTCCACAAAACTAGTTTCAACGATCCAACCGTCAAACTTGTTTGTTTATACTTCGAGATCATATACGCCAAAAATCGGAAAAAATAAACATTCAGAGATCAAGTAATAGGACAAAACTTTTCGACGGTTATAAACAAAAATCACGATTTAACGGTTATTTTAACTCCGATTTTGATGATTTTTTATAGCTACACTCCTTGACCCTATATGAATACAATGACTCAATTTGATCTTCAATTTAAAATATTTACACTAGTGGATACCATAAAATCTTATGTTGTATTTAATGAAAGTATAAATAAACTCTTAATTGTTAGTGAATATATTGTTTTGATGGCATACGCATTTATCGAAAACTAGTTTCAACGATATAACTGTCAAACTTGTTTGTTTATACTTCGAGATCATATACGCCAAAAATCGGTAAAAATAAACATTTAGAGATCAAATAATAGGACAAAAAATTTCGACGATTATAAACGAAAAATCACGATTTAATGGTTATTTCAATTTCGATTTTGATGATTTTTTACAGCTACACTCCATGACCCTATATGAATACAATGAACCAATTCGATCGTCAATTAAAAAATATATTTTCTAATAAAAACCCAATCCGAACTACAATAATATATTTTTCTAACAAAATAATTTTTTTATTTTATTTATTTTTGTAAAGACTTTGCGAGACGAAGTTTAGTATTTCAACGAGCAAAGTCATGCAAAGACTTTGCGAGACAAAACACACTTCATCGCGCAAGACTTTGTGCACCGAATTTTTGTGTTTCGTCGTGCAAAGTCATGCAAAGATTTTTAAAAATAATTTTTTTAATTTTATTTATTTTTGTAAAGACTTTCCGAGACGAAGTTTAGTATTTCATCGTGCAAAGTCATGTAAAGATTTTTAAAAATAAATTTTTTTATATAATTTTTGCAAAGACTTTACGAGACGAACCACACTTCGTCGCGCAAGACTTTGTGCACCGAATTTAGTCTTTCGTCACGCAAAGTTACTTTGAGCGCCGATGCTTTGTTGTCGTGCAAAGGTTTGTCGCGCGAAGTGACTTTGTGCGACGATTTGTGTTTCATTGGCAAATTTAGTCGCGTAAGACTTTGAGTGACGAAGTTTAATTTTCGTATCGCAAAGGCACTTTGAGCGACGAATTGTGTTTTGTCGCGCAAGGTTTTTTTTTTTTACTAGTGTAAGTGTCGATTTCACTCTACCAAGCCCTTGGAGCCTGCTTTAGCCCATAGAGAGCTTTCCTCAACCTATACACCTTGTCTTCAGCCCCTTTAACCACAAAACCATCCGATTGATCTACATAAACTTCTTCTTCAAGAATGCCATTCAAGAAGGCTGATTTGACATCCAATTGCCATAGTTTCCAGCCTTTTTGTGCAGCTAGTGCAATAAGAGTTCTAATAGTATCTAACCTTGCTACTGGAGCAAAGGTTTCATTGAAATCAATCCCTGGTTTCTGTGTGTAACCTTTGGCTACAGTCTTGCCTTGTGTTTTTGAATGGAGCCATCAAGGTTTAGCTTTGTTTTAAATATCCACTTCACTCCCACAATTGGTTTGTTGCTTGGTCTGTCAACCAATTCCTAAGTGGAATTCTTCTCTATCATCAATATTTATTCAATCATAGCCTTTTTCCAAGCTTCATCCTTGACTACTTCATCAAAATTTTCAGGTTCAATGATGCTCATCTTGCATTGAGCAAACACTTCAGTCAAACTTTTCCATTTCCTTGGAGTGTGATCACAAATTTCAGAGGTTGAACGGATGAATCAGTTGGGACTGATTCCATGGATGCTTGTAGGTCATGACCAGTTTGTGTTCTCAGAGGAGATTGCACAGACTGAAGATAGGTCACTTTCTTCTGAATCAAGCTCAGATGTCATTGAGCTTCTTTCATCATTCCAAGGGATTGTAACTTCCACTTGCACTGCCTTATTTGATTCCCAATCCCACAGTGCTTTCTCATAAAAAATAACACTCCTAGATAGTTCAATCTTTTGTGTTTTTAAGTTAAAAACTCTATACCCTTTTTCACAAACTCCAGATCCTACAAATACTCCCTTCTCACCAGTTTCCTCCTAGTTTATGCCTTTTCTATGACGGAATGTGGATGTAGCATAGAGAACCAAAGATTCTCAAGTGTTTGACACCTGGTTTCCTTCCACTAAACTTCTCAAATGGAGTTGTATTGTCGAAAGCACTTGTTGGACTTCGAATTCTGCAGGTACACAGCTGTATTTGAGCTTCTGCCCAAAATTTCAAAGGTATTCTCTTCTCAGCCAACATTGTCATAGCCATTTCAACTATAGTTCGGTTCTTTCTCTCTGCAACACTGTTTTGTTGCGGAGAGTAGGCTACTGTTAATTGCCTTTCCATCCCCACATCGTCACAAAACTTGAAAAACTCCAGTGATGTGTATTCACCACCTCGGTCACTTCTCAGCTTCTTGATTTTGTAACCACTTTGAAGCTCAACCATGGACTTGAACTTCTTGAAAACATTGAGAACCTGACTTATGTTGCAGAAAGAAAACCCAACACATCCGAGTGTAATCATCTATAAAAGTGAGAAAGAATCTGTTGCCTGCAGGAGTAGTAATCTGCATTGGACTACAGATGTCAAAGTGTATCAGTTCTAAGGGTTGTGATGCTCTCCAAACTTTCTCCTTATCAAAAGGTTCTCTGTGACCTTTTCCTTAGCACAACCAGAGCACACATGCTTTGTGACTTGTAATTTAGGCAGACCTTGCACCATTTCTTTGTCTTGCAGGAGCATCAAACTAGTATAGTTTAGATGTCCACACCTTTTATGCCACAGCCAAGAGAACTCCTCAACTGTTACTTTATTAGCCATAGAGGGTTTGACATATTCTAGACTTAAAGGAAAACATCTATTTCCCTTCATTGGTACACTTGCAATCAAATCCTGCATCTGCCTATCCCCATAAATATCAACCATATTATCACCAAAGACAAGCCAATATCCATGTTCTACCATTTGACCTACACTTAACAGGTTCTCATCCAAACCAGGAACAATCATAACTTCCTTAATGTATCTGGTCACACCTGCATTTCTATGACCAAAGTACCTTTGCCTATTGACTGCACTAGATCACCAGTACCCATTTTGACTCTACACTTCACATTTCTATCAATATCAACAAGCAAAGACTCATGGGAGGTCATGTGATTACTACATGCACTGTCAACATACCACATATTCACATTCTTTCCAATGGTAGCAGAGTGACATGCATAAAACATAGTTGCATGTTCTGTTACCTGATTCTGGAAGTTAGCAAGCTTCCCTACCTTTGCTTGATTACAATCCTTGATGAAATGTCCAAACCGATTGCAGCCATGACACTTTGGTTTCCCTTTAAACCAACACTCACCATAGTGTAGTTTATCACAATGTTTACATTTTCCCTTAGCCAGCTCAGATTTGTCTCCTTGACTGATAGAGTTTTGAGATTTAGAATCCCATTTTATACCCTTCGATTTCCAGTTCTTCTTTGGCTTAGAGTCATAGAAGAGGAATTGAACTGAGCTCCCTTTTGAGTCACACTTATGCTATCTAGGCGCTAAGCAAACCCTCTTAATGCAGCAATCACTTCTTGTACCTCAATAGTCTCAATGTCCTTAGTTTGCTCAATCACATAGCAGACCGGATCAAACTCCTTAGTCAAGCTTATGAATAGTTTCTGAACCAAACGCCCTTTGGATAGATCTTCCCCAAGCCCCTTCATCTGATTCACCAACTCAAACAAACGAGTGAGATACACAGACAAGGTTTCATCATCCTTCATCCTTGTGTACTCAAAATCTCGACGCAGATCTTGTAGCTTAATGAGATCTGACTTGCTTGTCACAATGAAACTCCTAGTGTAAGATGTTCCAAGCTTCCTTTGAGGTTTCTTCATTCGACATTCTGGGAAATATATACAGCTCCTTGGATAATACCAAGAGCTTTAGCATCCACTACTACAAAAATCGAAATAGACGACGGTAATTCACGTCGTGTATTCGGTTTTTCAACCGTCATAAAATCGAGCGACGTCTTTTCATACATAAAACCACGACGGTAAATCCCCGTCGTCTATTATTTGTAAAGACGACGGTTTTTTTTATAAAAAGGGTCGTCTATTATTAAGTAAAAACGACGGTTTTTTTTATAAAAAAGGGTCGTCTATTATATGTAAAGACGACGGTTTTTTTATAAAAGGGGTCGTCTATTATATGTAAAGACAACGGTTTTTTTATAAAAAAGGGTCGTCTATTATATGTAAAGACGACGGTTTTTTTTATAAAAAGTGTCGTCTATTATATGTAAAGACAACAGTTTTTTTTATAAAAAGGGTCGTCTATTATATGTAAAGACGACGGGTTTTTTTAAAATGGTCGTCTATTATATGTAAAGACGACCTTTTTTATATGAAAATGGTCGTCTATTATATGTAAAGACGACCCTTTTCTATTATTAAGTAAAGAACTATGTTTTATTATATCCAAAGACGTCGGTTTTGTTAAAAAGCCATCATCTATTAAATGTGAAGACGACGATTTCTTGAAATATTGTCGTCTATTAACTCTAAGACAACGATTTTTTAGTAAAACCGTCGTTGATTGTATATAAAAAGACGTTATGGTGTTAAAAGAGGTCATTGATAATATATACAGATGACGGTTTTTCCAATAAAACCATCGTTTTATTATCTTTAGTTTTTTGAAGAGTCAATAGTTATTACATAGTCAACCAATCTTTATTCTATTACATACATACTTCCTACCTATAATTAGAAATAACGGAGCTCACAAATTCTACTAATTTGATTTTAACTTCATCAATTTGTTCTTGGGTTGACTTAGCTCTGCCTTCTTGCACATTTTCCAAGTTGTTGGTGTCGAAAAGGAAAGACCTGCACAAAAGAGACCCCAATACTCTTAAACATAAACTTGTTTAGCAGTAACCTAACCTTAGCAAAAAGATCTATGCAGCTCTAGAATGACAGCAGAACACAATTGGCATAATTGGCAAAGTACCTGTTCTTGTGGTGGCACCATAACAAATGAAAAATCACAGATTCAGAAAATTAACAATGAAATTCCAAAATAATTAAAGTAAACAACAAAAACAAAAAATATTTTTGACCTGATGATGTTGTCGGTCCAAAAACAACAGATCTAGTGAGGGATGGGTTTGTTTTGCCTCATCTTCTTCGTCAGCTTCTTCTTGATTACGAAGGCCTTGTGGGACGGCTGTGCATATTTATAAAAAACTCAAATGAGAAACTCACTTAAATCCCACGAAATTAGCACAATACATGAACAAACACATATATATAGACCGATTTCCATAAGTCTTTCTAGATCGAGTCGCTGAGTTTGATGAGCGAGTTGAGTGCCTGAACTTAAAATAGTATACCCTTTAAGTAGCATAATATGTATTTCTCTTTTTTAATTACTTTGATTAGTAATTATGTTTGACTTATTATGTACTTAAGTGTATATTAAAGGAAAAAAGGAAAAAGAAAATTTGAATTACTATTTATTAAGTAATATAATTCATCAAGTTAATTAAATTATTTAATACTAATTATTCACTAAGTAAATACTAATTAAAATATAATTTCTCATTCAACAAATTAAATCAGTCAAATATATTATTTAATTACTAAAATTAAAATTTTATACCATTAATTAACCTAGACATCCTAAGTTTATACTTTTTTTTTTAAAAAAAGACTTCTCCACGAAGTTTCGTCGCAGAGGTTATTTCGTAGGAGAAACCTAATCCGACAACTATTTGTCGGCATACATCTATCCCGACGAAATTTCGTCGGGAGAAGTATTTATGTTATTTTTTAAAAATAAAAATTTAATTAGTTTCTTTACTTCCGTTTTTTCTCCCACTTCTTTAATTTAATTAATATCCTATCCTTTTAATTTAATATCTTATCCTCTTTAGTTTCTTAGTCCTTTATATATATATATACACACACATATATGTGCGTACATACGTATGTATTTTGTAATAATACATTCATATTCTATATACATCTACTGTTTTTTTAAAAGCAAACGTATTATATACACTATATAAAATTATACTAAAATATCATATATTGGCTTATTAATATCTACTTTGGATACGTTGAAATTAGCAAGTTAATATCTATAAAGTACAAACTAATGAAACTTGGAGAGTCCTCTTTTCTTTTTATTATTTATATATTAAATAGTATAGATAGACCTTTTGAAATAGTATAGCCGTGCGGCTGTACTACGATTATGTTTTCAAAATTAGTATATTGACACGTGGTGTCTAACTGCTAGAGGGTTAGTACAGCCGCACGGCTATACCCGGTTTTTTCAATTTTTTTTTTTAAAAAACCAGTACAGCCGCACCCTTTTGAAATAGTATAGCCGTGCGGCTGTACTATGATTATTTTTTCAAAATTAGTATATCGACACGTGGCGTCTTAATTGCTAGAGTGTCCTTTTTATTATTAAAAAAAAAAAAAAAAACCCCACGGATATACTCGGTTTTTTCATTTTTCTTAAAATAGTATACCCTTTTAAGTAGCATAATATGTATTTCTCTTTTTTAATTACTTTGATTAGTAATTATGTACTTAAGTGTATATTAAAGGAAAAAAAGGAAAAGAAAATTTGAATTACTATTTATGAAGTAATATAATTCATCAAGTTAATTAATATATTTAACACTAATTAAAATATAATTTCTCATTCAACAAATTAAATCAGTCAAATATATTATTTAATTACTAAAATTAAAATTTTATAACATTAATTAACCTAGACATCCTAAGTTTATACTTTTTTATAATAAAAAAAGACTTCTCTGACGAAGTTTCGTCGAGAGGTTATTCGTCAGGGAGAAACCTAATCCGACACATATATGTGCGTACATACGTACGTATTTTGTAATAATACATTCATATTCTATATACATCTACTATTTTTGTAAAAGAAAACATACAATAGTCGTATGGTACATGTGCGTACGTTTTTCTAATGCTTAATACACATTTTTTTCACAAAATTTTCAATAAGACAGACAAAGTTCACGTATTATACAAATAATTCTCACGTATTATTGAATTATAATTATATACACTATATAAAGTTACACTAAAATATTATAGATTGGCTTATTAATATCTACTTTGGATACGTTGAAACTAGCAAGTTAATATCTATAAAGTACAAACTAATGAAACTTGGAGAGTCATCTTTTCTTTTTATTATTTATATATTAAATAGTATAGATAGACCTTTTGAAATAGTATCGCCGTGCGGTTGTACTACGATTATGTTTTCAAAATTAGTATATCGACATATGGCGTCTAATTGCTAGAGGGTCCTCCCTTTTAAAAAAAAAAAAAAAAACTAGTACACGGACGGCTACTCGGTTTTTTCAATTTTTTTTTTTTTAAAAAAAAACTAGGGCAGCCGCACCCTTTTGAAATATTATAGCCGTGCGGCTGTGCTACGATTATTTTTTTTCAAAATTCGTATATCGACACGTGGCGTCTAATTGCTAGAGGGTCCTTACTTTTTTAACAAAAAAAAAACTAGTACAGCCTCACGCCATATTCCCGGTTTTTTCAATTTCCTTTTTTTAAAAAAAACTAGTACAGCCGCACCCTTTTGAAAATAGTATAGCCGAGCGGCCGTACTACGATTATTTTTTTCAAAACTAGTATATTCGACACGTGGCTTGTAATTGCTAGAGTGTCCTCTCTTTTTTTTTTAAAACAACTAGTAAGCCGCAAGGCTATATTCGGTTTTTTCATTTTTTCTTAAAATAGTATACCCTTTAAGTAGCATAATATGTATTTCTCTTTTTTAATTACTTTGATTAGTAATTATGTACTTAAGTGTATATTAAAGGAAAAAAGGAAAAAGAAAATTTGAATTACTATTTATTAAGTAATATAATGCATCAAGTTAATTAAAACATTTAATACTAATTATTCACTAAGTAAATACTAATTAGAATATAATTTCTCATTCAACAAATTAAATCAGTCAAATATATTATTTAATAACTAAAATTAAAATTTTATAACATTAATTAACCTAGATATCCTAAGTTTATACTTTTTATATAAAAAAAAAACTTCTCGGACGAAGTTTCGTCGGAGGTTATTTCGAGGAGTAACCTAATCGGACAACTATTTGTCGGCATACAGTCTATCCCAAAATGACGAAATTTCGTCGGGAGAAGTATTTATGTTATTTTCTAAAAATAAAAATTTAATTAGTTTCTTTACTTCTGTTTTTTCTCCCACTTCTTTAATTTAATTAATATCTTATCCTTTTAATTTAATATCTTATCCTTCTTTAGTTTCTTAGTCCTTTATATATATATATATATATACACACATATATGTGCGTACATACGTACGTATTTTGTAATAATACATTCGTATTCTATATACATCTACTGTTTTTTTAAAAGCAAACGTACAAAAGTCGTATTGTACATGTGCGTACGTTTTTCTAATGCTTAATACACATTTTTTTTACAAAATTTTCAGTAAGACACACAAATTTCACGTATTATTGAATTAGAATTATATACACTATATAACATTATACTAAAATATTATATATTGGCTTATTAATATCTACTTTTGATACGTTGAAACCGCAAGTTAATATCTATAAAGTACAAACTAATGAAACTTGGAGACTCCTCTTTTCTTTTTATTATTTATATATTAAATAGCATAGATAGACCTTTTGAAATAGTATAGCCGTGCGGCTGTACTACGATTATTTTTTCAAAATTAGTATATCGACAAGTGGCGTGTAATTGCTAGAGGGTCCTCTCTTTTTTTAAAAAAAAAAAACTAGTAAACCCGAACGGCTATAATGTGTTTTTTCAATTTTCTTTTTTAAAAAAAAAACTAGTACGCACCCTTTTGAAATCGTAGAGCGCGCGGCTGTACTACGATTATTTTTTCAAAATTAGTATATCGACACGTGGCGTCTAATTGCTAGAGGGTTGTAAGCGGACGGCTATACTCGGTTTTTCAATTTTCTTGTTTTTTTTAAAAAAAAGTAGAGCCGTACCCTTTTGAAATAGTATAGCCATGCGGCTGTAATACGATTATTTTTTCAAAATTAGTATATCGACACGTGGCGTCTAATTGCTACAGTGTCCTCTTTTAAAAAAACAAGTACAGCGCGCACGACTATCTCGGTTTTTTCATTTTTCTTAAAATAGTATACCCTTTAAGTAGCAGAATATGTATTTCTCTTTTTTTAATTACTTTGATTAGTAATTATGTACTTAAGTGTATATTAAAGGAAAAAAGGAAAAAGAAAATTTGAATTACTATTTATTAAGTAATATAATGCATCAAGTTAATTAAAACATTTAATACTAATTATTCATTTAGTAATACTAATTAAAATATAATTTCTGATTCAACATATTAAATCAGTCAAATATATTATTTAATTACTAAAATTAAAATTTTATAACATTAATTAACCTAGACATCCTAAGTTTATACTTTTTTTAAAAAACAAAGACTTCTCGGACGAAAGTTTCGTCGAGAGGTTATTTCGTCGGGAGAAGTATTTATGTTATTTTTTTAAAAATAAAAATTTAAGTAGTTTCTTTACTTCCGTTTTTTCTCCCACTTTTTAATTTAATTAATATCTTATCCTCTTTAGTTTCTTAGTCCTTTATATATCTATATACACACATATATGTGCGTACATACGTACGTATTTTGTAATAATACATTCGTATTCTATATACATCTACTGTTTTTTTAAAAGCAAACGTACAAAAGTCATATTGTACATGTGCGTACGTTTTTCTAATGCTTAATACACATTTTTTTTACAAAATTTTCAGTAAGACACACAAAGTTCACGTATTATACAAATAATTCTCACGTATTATTGAATTAGAATTATATACACTATATAACATTATACTAAAATATTATATATTGGCTTATTAATATCTACTTTGGATACGTTGAAACTAGCAAGTTAATGTCTATAAAGTACAAACTAATGAAACTGGAGAGTCCTCTTTTCTTTTTATTATTTATATATTAAATAGTATCCTTTTGAAATAGTATAGCCGTGCGGCTGTACTACAATTATTTTTTCAAAATTAGTATATCGACAAGTGGTGTCTAATTGCTAGAGGGTCCTCTCTTTTTTTTTAATTATGGTGTCTTTTTTTCAAATTGCATTGAACATCACAAGGACCCCAAGCATGGTGTTTACATTAGGAGACCTAGAAACCAAATCACATAAGTTGCTAATGGATGGAAAGAAGATGATCCCCAAACCTTCCCAACAAGAGGATAACGCATAAAACCTTAGGTGATCAATCAAAGGATGCAAAACAGCTCCATTAAAATAGTGAAGAAGAATTCATGAATGAAATCAAACTTTATAAACTCAAACCATGATACAAGACTAGCAAGATGTTTATTAAAACTAATAACAGAAAAACCAAGTAAAACAAAGGAAATACAAGAAGAAAATAAAAGACAAAGGGAGGAGAAGAAGATAAGGACAGCATGCTAGAGATGGGAAAGATTCATCTCCATGGCTCCAGGAGGCCAAAGCCTCCAGCCTTGCCTTCTCCCTTCTCTCCCTTTGTGACTCTCAACTTTCCCTCTCTTTGTGTACAATGGAAGTGTAAATTATGGAATGAAATTCTGGCTCTCTAAGCTCTCTAGAGACTCCCTATTTATAGGCACAAGGGTTAGGTGAATCAGATTATACAATTAAGTTCACCAACCACACAAATTTCACCTAACACACTTGCATTAGATAATCAGAAATGGTTGTTGCACTTCACCAACAAATCCCACCAGCAGCCATAGCTCATCATTATGTGAGCATGACCAAGCATCCATCAGCTCATCCTTAGGTCAGACATGATGCACAGCTTGAAGGGCTTACGAATTGGGCTTGGCTCAGTCTCAAGATCTTACGTTTTGCACCATATTGCTTCATTGGCCTTAACATGCTTTAATTGCATGAATTATGCTCTTGCTCTATTGGCGTACAAAACACACAAAGAGAGGCAAATAACTCAAAATTCTAAGAAACTAAGCAAAAGAAGTAAGTAAATAGGGTACGTATATGTATGAAATTATGAGCTTAACACACCCCAAACTTAGATTTTGCTAGTCATCGAGCAAAACAAAAGAAAAACAAAAACAAAACAAGAAGTTAACTAGACCACTTTCGTAGGTAACTCGAATTGCATTGAGCGTATGCAACAAGCCTTTAAACCTCTAGGCATCCCTAGTAGGAGGAGTTGTGGCTCCTAAGGGTTTAGCAATACAATACCCAAACGTTTTACTGACTCTACAAAACAAAATGGTTAGAAAATTTAATAGATTTGTTAGTCCTTAAGCAAAACAAAAACAAAAACAAAAACAAAGACGTTAAGGGCCCGTCTGGTAACGTTTTTTAGAGTGTTTTCTGAGAATATTTTCAAAGAATGAAAACAAGAAATGAATTTGCATTTTCGAGGAATTGAAAATGCGTCTGTAGATTAATTAGAAACATCTTTAGAAAACAAAAACAATGAAAACGTGTCTGGTAGTACAATTATTTTTAAGGTGTATTTTTGCTAATTTTAGTTCTAATTTTTTTTAATTCTAATATTTTTAGAGGCTAAAATTATTATTAACAATGGAAAAAAATTAAAGCTCAAAAACTATCTTATCTCCTTTCTTTTTTCTTTCTTTTTTTTTTTTCTCCTTTTCTCTCTTTCCTCTTCTTTTCTTCTTCTTTTCCTTCGCATGCGTTTCTTTTTTCTCTTTTTCATCCTCTTTCCTTCTTTCTTCCCCTTTTCTTCTTCCTTTCCTTCCCCAAGGCCGTTTAGGGCCCGTCTGTGACGTTTCCGAGAGTGTTTTCTAGAATATTTCAAAGAATGAAAACAAGAAAATGAATTTGCATTTAAGGAATTGAAATGCGTCTGGGATTAATTAGAAAACATCTTTAGAAAACAAAAACAATGAAAACGTGTTCGTAGTACATTTTTCTCCTTTTCTTCCTCTTTTCTTCTTCCTTTCCTTCCCAGGCCGTATCTCTCTCTCCTTCCTTCCATGGCATGAATCTCATACACCCACCCATCTCTCTCTCTCTCTCTCTCTCTCTCTCTCTCTCTCTCTCTCTCTAATTAATGGTTGTGGTGGTTTGATTGGGTGATGATGGTGGTTGAGCTGGGTATGTGGGTAGGAGAAGATGGGTTTTGTTCTTTCTTTTCTCTTCCTTTGTATATGTTTTTCTTTCTTTCCTCTGTATTTTTTTTCTTAGTTTGGTGGGTCCAAGAAGATGGGTGTTGTTCATGTTAGTGGGTTTATCAATTGTCAAGAGAGAGAGCTAGAGTTGTTGATGGGATGCATTCTCGTGTCTTTGGAAAAACACTGAAAATGAAATTACTGGAAAACAACTTTTTTTCATTTTCAACTTTTGTTCACAAAGTTAGATTTGTTTTAGAAAACGTTTTGTGAGGGAAAACAAAAACAATTCACCGAACGTGTATTGTGAAGGCAAAACAAAAACAGAAAGCAGGCCCTAAAAACATTACCGAACCGGGCCTAACCTTCCAACGGTCAAAAAATGTTAAACTTCATAGACATGGCTCAACAGGGAACAAAACAAGCACTAAGGAAGTTCTAAACATTATTCAAGTGCTACCACAATCTCACACAAATCATGCTCAAGGTGTGTGTGTGAATAGCCTTGAAGATACAACTCATGCTTCTCAAAAACAGATATGAATTCCTGAAAGAATGAACACAAGTTTGCCAAGCTAAACCAAAATCAATAGGACTTTACTCATGGATGTAATGGAGTTATGGTAATGGTTAGACAAAGAATGGATATGAAAACACAAAGTCTAAGGAACAAAGTAGAACATGTCATATAAACAAGATCATTGACGTTTGAAATGCAAGGGCAAGAAATTGAAAAGCTCACAACACCAGATTTTGCAATTGAATCACTTCACAATTTGATTTTGACATTTACACACTTTGTATAATATTTGGCCCAATTTTGCGGCTCTTCACCCTCAGATCACCTTGATTTCTCCTTATATCACCCTAGGGTCGTGACCACATTGGCCACACTTCTTTTTCTTTTGAATTTTTTTTATAGCTCATTTTAAATTGCCTTGAATACATTATCTGAAACAAACACGCTTACAAGTCCCCTAGATGGTAGGATGTTTAATGGATGATAAGTACTTATAGAACATATGCTGAGTGTTTTTGGGCACAAAAGGGTTTACAATGGAAGATGTATTGTATGGGTTGATGGAGGGAAAAAGAAAGAGGCTTAAACAAAGATGGCCTAAATCATATCTTAGTTATAACTTAACATTCCAGCTGAATCATACACAAGCAAAAAGGCATACAATTAGGTAAGACATGCAAGAGGTGTATAGTCATGGCTAAAGTGCATAGAAAGCTCAAGCATAATTATGTGAGATCTTAGCTAGCAAAAGAATAAAATTTAGACCTAACACAATGCTTATCAAATTCCTAAGAGCCATATTAGAAGTTAGACTAGATTTATCATTGTGTGGGAAGGAAACTGAAAATGACTCAAGAGAAAGAAACAGAAAAGAAAAAAATGAGGTTTCAAATTGCTGTTTTGCTCAATTTCAACATTTAATCTGTCTTGACATGTAACTTTCAAACCACTTGGTCAGGTCTAACGTTCTTAATGTCGTTGGATTCACATGAAACAATGAAGAACACAACGCGGACCAAACTTTCAAAACAGTAGCAGAAAATAAAATTTTTGTAGCAATGACAAGCCTACGTTTCAAACACAAACACAAAAACTAAAAAAAACTCTTCCCTCACCCCCAAACTTAAATGAAGCATTGTCCTCAATGTTCTAATCCATATAAAGCAATACAATGCACATGAAATCCGAGGGTAAAGGAATGAAATGAAAGAAATTAAAGAAAGAGAGTTCTAGAACTTCCCCTCTGAAGACAATGAGAGGGAAATGCACATAATATGAATAGCCCATGTTCTTCTTTGAAGTATTGGGTCAGGCTGCTCATCAATGTTTCTCCCACATCAAGGAAAAGAAAACCCTAACAAAAACAAAACAGAAAATGAGAAAAAACGAAGCATGAGTAGCAATCATCAACAAATGAAAGAGATATGATCGGAATGCTCCCTTTGAAGTGATAGTTGGAGCAGCGGTTGGCCAGTAGGCTGCAGGTTCACTTCTTGCCTACCATACTCCATGTTTCTATGGATTGGGTTGTCTCCTCTCTCTCCTCTTTCTTATTGAGCTACTCCAGAAATGTCTTAAAGAAAGACAAAGAAACT
>CM031918.1:53659777-53737989 GCA_018703695.1 Prunus fruticosa | reverse complement strand
CACCTTTTCTTTAAAGTTTTAAAGAAAAATTTATCTTTTCGTAAAATGTTATAAAGTAAAAAGTGAAGTCCACATAAATAAAGGTAGGAGGTATTAGTCAAAAGTTGAAATTATAATGTTGGGAAGAAATCATTATGTCTCCCTTAGAAGCCATTTGTTTTGCCTATAAATAGGCATTATATCTGCTTGTAAACACACGCGAATCAAAAGAGAAAAGAGTGAGAGTTCAGAGAAGAAAAGAGAGAGTGAAGTCTATCTGAAGAGAAATTCTTTCAGTATAAACACCATAAAAGAGAAATATAATTCCACTCCCAATATTCAGTGGTAATTCCCATACTCTGATTATTTTATTTTATAACACGTTCTGAGCACTGTAGTCTCTCAACTTTTAAATTTTCTCAGATCAACACTATGTGGTTATTTCTTTTTCTCCTCTCCGTCATATGTCTCCTCTCACTTTACTACTACGACGACATGTAAACTTTCTTTTTTGTGCTCTCACAATTTTTGTGTTGTTTCATTCATGTTTGTTTAATTTATTTCTTTGTAATATAATTTGGAATGGCGCGTTTTATACCTGAATCAGTTCTTAATTGTATATCATTTTGTACCTCTGTAGCTTATGATTTGGTTATGTTATTGAATTAAACTTGTGCTTTTAATTCCTTTTCTGTTTGTCATTCAGTTCATTGGGCCTTAGGTAGCAATGGTGGCTTTGGATAAGAAAAGTTGCACAATTGTGCAAAAACGAGCAGAGTGAGTTATAAATTCATTTTGGACTTATCTTTTTCATCTGAGCTTGGATTGGGCCAAATCACTTGTGGTTGGAAAGAGGAGATTCTGAACTACAAGATGGACTACTCAAACATATCAATTGATGAAGCCAAACCCAATTCGTGAGCCCATCCAAATGCACCATGCTCAGGTTTGCAGTTGCCAACTGTTTTCCAGCAACCAAAAGAAAACCCATGTGAAGAAAGCTGGAGGTGCAGCAGCAAAAGAAGTATGGGATGAAAGTGATTCCAACCACACTACCATAGACAAGATGAGGTGGGAGTTATGAGTTCTATTAAAGGAGGAATGGTGGTGTTGGAATTCATCATGATGTTCCTCCCTCTTAGCCCTATAAATAGAGAAGTGCACAACCCCAAACACCATGAACCCCCACACAATTCACTCCAGCCATCCTCCACACTTCCATCATTCCATCAACACATCCAGAAATCATCCCCAAACATTCCCACAACCCCAAACACTCCAGAAATCAACCCAATACTCTAAATTGCCCCAAATCACCTAAATAGCTCCAGAAAGCCTCCCTTCCATTTCCCTACGAATTTCCTCTTTCTCAGCCACCACCACTCACTCAAACTCATCCCAAATCACCTCCATATCCTTCATACATCCTTCTAGACGTGGAGAAGCTCTTGAAGAAGCATTGGACACCACAAGAACTTCAGAAAAGGGTTTCTTTTACTCTTATGGCTTTCATTATGTTTTCCCATTTCTGTTTTAGTTTCTTTTCCATTATGAGTAGCTAAATCCATAACTAGGGCTTCGATGTAACCTAACATGAATATTCTGGGTTTATAAGTTTGGAGTTTCAAGTTTGATTCATGATTCATGTTCTTATTCCTTATGCTTATAAGTTAACATGCTTGTTTGAATGATTGATCACCATTAGAACTTGTTTGTTAACTATCTTGGTTTGAATTAAGAGTAGACACCATGCTTTAATTCGAATTGAACTATGAATAGGAAGAGTATGTATGGACATTCGACAACAGGGATTAGATACATACTTGGTTGTTTAAATTGTTCTTCTATGCTTAATGGGTTCCTAATGCTTAATTTTAGGTTAGACAACAAATGATCAAATTAGGGAATTAGGAACACAAGGTTAGGACTAAACACCATGGCCTAATCATACTTTAGCTAGAATCAATCTTTGAATCTGAATTAGACTTGTTACTTGACTCCTTATAACCCATAGTTGAATTGTTATGGTGATTCGAATGCCCTAGTCTCCAAATCCGTTTTCCAGCCCTTCAAAAATCACTCTTTGTTACACTTGTTTATTTGCTTTCATTTGCAATTTCAGTTTGCTCACTTCCTTTTACAATCACAATCACTCTCACTTTAATTTCTGTTTTAGACTTAACTTCCTCTTGAATTCGGTAATCTACGTACATAACTAATTTGAACTTCTCAGTCTTCGTGGGTACGACCTCGTACTTGTCTTGCTATACTACTAATTGCCCCGTACAATTGCGAGTTAACATAATATTAACAACAATACCCCATTCTGTTATTTTATGGTGGTGTAATTTTCATTACCCATCACGTTGTAACACAAGTTATCATAATAAAATGATGGTGTGATCTTAAAACCCATCTATTATATCTTGAATAGTGGTGCAGTTATATTGCCCACAAAATATAATATGTACTTCCTACATTTTTAGTGGTGGTTTTATCCCCACATTTACTATGGACGGTTTTCACCTCCTATATTTTTAGTGGTGGTTTTATCCCCACACTTATTTTATTTACTGTATGGTGTAGGTTCATTACCCATACGGCAGTATTTATTTAAAGTATGGTGCGGGATTAACGTCCATACAGCAAGCAATTTACTTTATGAATTTACTTTATCGCACATTTACTTTCATTTAAAGTATGGTGCGGGTTTATCGTCCATACCAGTAAATTTATAGCATTTTATTTTTATCAAAATGAGGGCCTAGAGTTTCTCAAACAATTCCAGGGCCGGAAGTTCCTATTAATAAATGGCTTAATATCCCAGAATCTCGAGCTTGAAATTTTGGGTAAAATATGCATGATATCTTTGGCCTGAAGTTCAAAAATATGATAAGCCTGAATATTATTGCGAATTCTAATGCATCTCATTTTTCTTTTGAAGATGGCAAATTTGGCAAAATTGGAATTCGCTGCCTAGACATTTCTGGGGACAACTACCTATCATGGGTCCTGGACGCCAAGATCCATCTGTGTGCTAATGGCCTTGTAAAAGCAATTGAAGATGGAAGTGATGCATCACTTGAGGAAAATACGAAGGCCATGATTTTCCTTTGCCGCCACATTCATGAAGCGCTGAAAAGCGAATATGTGGTGGTTGATGAACCATTGGTCTTGTGGAAAGCTTTATGTGAGAGATATAATCATCAGAAGACGGTGACTCTCCCAAGAGCTGGATACGAATGGACACACTTGAGATTTCAGGATTTCAAGGCAGGTCTGAATACAACTCAGCTATGCAGGATCACCTCCCTTGTGAAATTATGTGGTGAGAATATCTCTGAGGAAGATATGCTCAGAAAACTCTGAGTACATTCCATGCCTCAAATGTGCTCCTGAGCAGCAATATAGGCATAGTGGTTTCACGAAGTACTCAGAACTTGTATCTTGCCTCTTGTTAGCTGAGCAGAACAACGAGCTTTTATTGAAAAATCACCAATCTCGCCCAACAGGCTCAGAACTACTTCCTGAAACAAATGCTGCATCTCGGGAAGGGAATTCCACCTCATCTCGTGGCAGTATCCACAAACGTGGGCGAGGAGGCAAGCGTGGCCAAAGGCAATGGAGTAGAAAAAATAGTGGTGCTCATTCATATGGCTTGGGGCCAAGGAACAATCCATCTACGAATGGAAAAAATGCTCCAGAAATAAGGGAAAAGCACAAACAAGCCATGTACCCAGAAATGATGAAAGCACTTGTTACAGATGTGGTGCAAAGGGACATTGGTCGCGTACATGCCGTACGCGGAAGCACTTGGCGGATCTTTATCAAACTCCACTTAAAAACAGGAAAGTGGAGACAAATTATGTTGTACCAGATCCGCCAGCCATAGCGACTCATCGGAAATATCACATCAGTTAGACAAGACGCATCTAGATATTTCCGATTTTGTAGCCGAAAGGGGGAATGAAGTTTATGGGTCCGAATTGGATTAGATTCCTCCATGTAACATTTGTATTATCTGAAGCACTGTTTTTCTTCCTGTCTTCATTTCAATCCAATAAAAGTGGCAATGTTTGAATGATTGTTTATTGATTCAACTTATTTTATTTATTTGAAGGCATGTGTAAGATCTCACATCGACCAACGGAAAGGGGGTGATGTGCCTTATATGTGCACACCCGCATCCATCTAGCACGAGGCCTTTTGGGAGCTCACTGGCTTCGGAGTCGTAGGAACTCCGAAGTTAAGCGAGTTGGGGGCTAGAACAATCCCAGGATGGGTGACCCACTGTGAAGTTGCTCGTGAGCTCCCAGAAACAAAATCGTGAGGGCAGAGAGGGGGGCCCAAAGCGGACAATATCGTGCTACGGCGGAGCCGGTCCAGGGATTTCACAATTTGGTATCAGAGCCACTCTGCCGTGTGGTGCGAGTGTGCCGACGAGGACGTCGGGTCCCTAAGGGGGGTGGATTGTAAGATCTCACATTCACCAACGGAAATGGGGTGATGTGCCTTATATGTGCACACCCGCATCCATCTAGCACGAGGCCTTTTGGGAGCTCACTGGCTTCGGAGTCGTAGGAACTCCGAAGTTAAGCGAGTTGGGGGCTAGAGCAATCTCAGGATGGGTGACCCACTGGGAAGTTGCTCGTGAGCTCCAGAAACAAAACCGTGAGGGGGAGAGGGGGGCCCAAAGCGGACAATATCGTGCTACGGCGGAGCCGGTCCCAGGATGTGACGCGTGGATATAAATTATGGGTGCCCCCAAAACATGAGCTCTAGCAAAGATATTTGCCTTGGAGACAGTGCGACTACTCATAGAATCCTTCGAGATCGAAGTATTTCTCAAACTTGATGCTTACAAAAGCAAAGGTAACAACCATATCAGGTCCTGGAGATCTGATTGAAGGCTAAGGAATAGCCCGAGTTATGTTACGAAATGGAATAATCCTGTCCATTCAAGATGCCTTGTATTCATCTAACTCCAGAAGGAATCTGTTGAGTTTCAAAGATATACGTTTGAATGGCTACCATGTTGAAACAAAGAATGAGGGAAACATGGAATATCTTTGCATTACTTCCATTGATACCCCGAAGCGTATACTAGAGAAGCTTCGTGCGCTCTCATCAGGATTGTACTATACAACCATACGGACAATTGAGGCACACAGTGTCATGGACCAAAAGTCCATTGACTCAAATACTTTTAAGCTTTGGCATGACCGGTTGGGCCATCCTGGATCCATCATGATGCGTAGGATCATCACCAACTCTAAGGGACATCCTGGATCCACCATTATGGTATCAAGTGACAGCTTTTGCCAAGCTTGTTCACAAGGGAAGTTGGTGATCAGACCATCACAACCGAAAGTTGATGTTGAGTCCCCATCATTTTTGCAGAGAATCCAAGGGGACATTTGTGGACCTATTTATCCTCCATGTGGACCATTTCGGTACTTTATGGTGTTAGTGGATGCATCTACCCAATGGTCACATGTTTGCCTTTTGTCCACTCGGAATATGGCATTTGCGAGGCTCTTGGCTCAGATAATTAAATTGCGAGCTCAATTCCCAGATTATCCCATTAAGTCTATTAGACTTGATAATGTTGGTGAATTTACATCTCAAACTTTTGATGATTCCTGCATGTCGCTAGGTGATAAGTTCATAATTTCACACATTTGCATGCCTTCGTTACTTAGTAATTTTGTTTAGTTTCTTTTTATTTCGAGTCACTTACCTATGTTTGTGTGTTATGTAGGTTAAGGCAGCAAGAGATCACTTTTGGTACAATCCATGCATATTAAGGGCTGTTTGGCATGCGAGGATTACAACTTGAGGCATTTGGAGCAAAATGGTACAAAAACTGGAGATTGAGTTAGAAGTTCATTTTGGACTTATCTTCTTCATCCGAGCTTGGATTGGGCCAATACTTGTGTGGTTGGATCAGAGACATTATGAACTTCACAATGGACATCTTAAAGTTGTCATTTGATTCAGCCAAGCCCAATTCGTAAGCCCTTGAAGCTGCACATCATGCTGACCTAAGGATGAGCTGATGGATACTTGGTCATGGTGAGCTAGGCATGAGCTATTGGTTTCTGGATGGAAGCTTGGTCATGCTGACATGATGATGAGCTATGGCTGCTGGTGGGATTTATTGGTGAAGTGCAGTAACCAATTCTGATTTTTTTTAAACACAAGTGTTGTATGCATTAACCATATTGAATTCAGATTCATCACTCCCTTCTCCCTATAAATATCACTCCCATTCCAAACACTATCATAACTCATATCCTGAGATTCACAATCCCCTCTCACACATTCACTTCATACACACATTCAGATTCACCACAAAGTGAGGAGAGAGCTAGCTGCAAAGGAGGGAGAGCTTGGAGCTATCCTGGGAACTACCTTGCTTCCACCAACTAGTTCTTCTCTTCTCTTTAATCTATCTATGTATTTCTTATTTCTGTATTCTTAGTCATGTGTAACTAATCCATTTAGTTAGGGCTTAGGATGAATCCCTAGTCATGAATATTCAATGTTATGGATGCTTTCATAGTTAATTGAAGTTGTTAATCTCCAGTTTATTATGTGCTTGATGTATATTTTCTTGGAGTAGCTAACTAGGATTTTATGCATCTAGCACAGGTTGGGAAGGGGTTTAGATTCACCAATTCTACTCTCCTTTCACAAGCAACACATGAATGGCCTACGAATCATTCAAGGGGTTAATAACCATAGGTTGACTAGGACAGATGCCATGTCCTAGGACTTGTGTGATTATCATATTCTCAGGGAACTTAATGACTCCTGTATGCTTTATTCTAAGTAGATACCATGCTTAGGTTGCATATTAGAGATCACGTGTTGTGTAGATACCATGCATAATTACATGCCTTAGGAGAATCATGCATCCTGCACCTAGATACCATAGGCTTGTATGCGATAATCTATTGTTAATGAAGCTTGAGTCAATTTCTATGCATTCATAACTTGGATAGGAAGACTAGTGGTAGATTCCAAGGCTCTTAACACTTCTCAATCATTATTTCACAACTTGTTGATTGCTGTCATTGTTACTTTCTAGCACTTCCATTTCATTATCTTGTTTTCATCTCAACAACAAAACCCCCCCATTTCGAGTGCGTGTGTGGTGCTAGGATTATGTCCTAGACCTTGCAAATTTTTTGTTTCTTTGCTTTATGTTCTTCCAGCATTCTAAGTAATTCAACTTGCAACCAAGTTACCATTCTCCGTGGGATCAACCTCGTATTTACATAAGCTAAACTATAAACAGTTCGTGCACTTGCGAGAATTAAAGTTGCTATTTTTAATAACTCATTTTAGTTGTTAGGAATAGGCTCAACACTAGGCATTGACATTGAACATCTTGTCCCCATGTTCATACTCAAAATGGCTTGGTAGAAGCTTTGATTAAGCGTCTTCAATTAATAGCACGCACGTTGCTAATGCAAACAAAGTTGCCAGTTTCTGCTTGGTGATATGCCATTTTACATGCAGCATCTTTGGTGCGGTTGAGGCCCGTCGCGTTAAGCCCATAATTTCATACATATACACGCCCTATTTACTTAGTTCTTTTGCTTAGTTTCCTATAATTCTGAGTTATTTGCCTCTCTTTGTGTGTTTTGTAGGCCAAGAGAGCAAAAGAGCATAATTCATGCAATTCAAGCATGTTATGGCCTAATTTGGATGAAAGGATTACAACTTAAGGCATTTGAAGCAATATGGTGCAAAAACGTGCAAAACCTGGAGCCTGAGCTAGAAGTTCATTTCGGACTTATCTTCTTCATCCGAACTTGGATTGGGCCAATACTTGTGTGGTTGGATCAATGACATTCTGAACTTCAAAATGGACATCTTAAAGGCATCATTTGATTCAGCCCAACCCAATTCGTGAGCCCATGGAAATACACATCATGCTGACAGGAAGATGAGCTCATTGCATGCTTGGTCATGATGAGCTAGGCATGAGCTATTGGTTTCTGAATGGAAGCTTGGTCATGCTGACATGAGGATGAGCTAGGGCTGCTAGTGGGATTTAGTGGAGTAACCATTTCTGATTATCTAATGCAAGTGTGTTAGGTCATTGCCATATTCAATTCAGATTTCCCACTCCCCTCTCCCTATAAATACCACTTCCATTCCACATTCAACTCAGATCCTGAGATCCATCATTTACACTTCCATTGTACACAAAGAGAGGGAAAGTTGAGAGTCACAAAGGGAGAGAAGGGAGAAGGCAGCAGCTGGGAGGCTTTGGCCTCCTGGCAGCCATGGAGATGATTCTTTTCCATCTCTAGCATGCTGTCCTTATCTTCTTCTCCTCCCTTTGTCTTTTATTTTCTTCTTGTATTTTCTTTGTTTTTCTGTTATTAGTTGTAATAAACATCTTGCTAGTCTTGTATCATGGTTTGAGTTTATAAAGTTTGATTTCATTCATGAATTCTTCGGATCACCTGAGGTTTCATGCATTTTGCTCTTGTTGGGAAGGTTTGGGGATCATCTTCATTCCATCCATTAGCAACTTATGTGATTTGGTTTCTAGGTCTCCTAATGTAGACACCATGCTTGGAGTCCTTGTGATGTTCAATACGATTTGATCCAAACACCATGGACTTATTTGTGAGCATCTTCATGAGTGAATCAATTTGTTTACTTGCTGCCATAACATGATTAGAACAATTAGGGTGGATTCTAAAACCTCACCATCTTGTCTTAGTTACTTTCTTTCTTCTTGTTTCGTTTCTTTTGTTTTCATTTTTCTTTTGTGTAGGAAAACTGAGTTGGATCATTCAATCACCAATCCCTGTGGAATCGACCTCGCACTTACATATGCTAAACTACCAACGGCTCGTGCACTTGCGAGTATCACAAGTTGAGGATGCAGCTGAATCCATTTTGGTGCAGCTAAATCTACGCAACAAGTTTTTGGCGCCGTTGCCGGGGATTGGTAACATCGCTTGATTCTATTTGGTTTTCCTACTTTTTTTTATTTTTTTATTTTTTTTTATAACTGGACAGTTTCATGTTTTAAAGTTAAGGAGGTTAATTGATAAGTTGTGTTTGTAGTCCAACTGACAAGGACAATTGCCTGACAAGCAAGAGAACTGGGTTTGAGTCCCAGCTTACACAACACCCAAAAACAAAAAGGTTCAAGTAGCATGTTGATTATTTCTAGTTTATGGTTTCATTCACTTGCTCTTAATTAATTATCTTGTTCAAGTTTACATAAACACCATATGACTCTTGGACTGATTAGTGAATGGATGGGTAGATATTGAAGACAAACACCATGTTTAAATTCTACTTGGTTCTTTATTGTTCTTCTTGTTCTTAATGGGTTTGGAATTTGTGTTTAGACTAAACACCATAGCTAAATACTTTTTCTGAATACTTGATTAAAACCACACACCATATGGATAATCATATTTGAGAAAGAACGAACTCCATAAGCTAGTTTGATTTACTTTGATGCTTGTTACTTTGAAGCATGAAATTTGATGTTTGTGGTGAAGTTGAATCCCTAATCTTGATGTTTTAGTTTAGTTTATCATTTTCATTTATGTTATGGTTTCCTAATCCAATAAATCTGAAATTCTGTTTCAAGTTTCCTTGTCTTTCTTTAAGCATTTCTGAAGTAGCTCAATAAGAAAGAGGGAAGGAGAGGAGACAACCCAATCCATAGAAACATGGAGTATGGAGCAGCGGAGAAGTCGACCTCCAGCTGCTATGGCCAACCACGCTCCAGCTATCACTTCAAAGGGAAGCATTCCGATCATATCTCTTTCATTTGTATAAAAATTGCTACTCATGCATAGTTTTGTCTCATTTTCTGTTTTGTTTTTGTTAAGGTTTTCTTTTCCTTGATGTGGGAGAAACATGATGAGCAGCTGACCCAAATACTCAAAGAAGAACATGTGCTGCCATACTATGTGCATTTCCCTCTCATTGTCTTCAAGGGGAAGTTCTAAACTCTATTTCTTTATTTCTTTCATTTCATTCCTTTACCCTTGATTTCATGTGCATTACATTCTTTGGATTCAAACATTAAGGGCAATGCTTCATTTAAGTTTGGGGGTCCAGGAAGTTTTTTTAGTTTTTTTTAGTTGAAAACGTAGGCTTCTTCATTGCTACAAAAATTTTATTTTCTGCTTCTGTTTTGAAAGTTTGGTCCGCGCTGTGTTCTTCATTTTTTCATGCGGAATCCAACGGCATAAAGAACGTTAAAATTGACCAAGTGGTTTGAAAGTTACATGTCAAAACAGATTATATGTTGAAATTGAGCAAAACAGCAATTTGAAACCTCACGTTTTTCTTTTCTGTTTCTTTTCTTTGAGTCATTTTCAGTTTTCCTTCCTTCACCAATGATAAATCATGACTCTAACTTCTAATATGTCTCTTAGGAATTTGATAAGCATTGTGTTAGGTCTGAATCTTATTCTTTTGCTAGCTAAGTCTTACATAATTATGCTTGAGCTTTCTATGCACCTTAGCCATGATTATACAACTCTTGCATGTCTTACCCAATTGTATGCATTTTTGCTTGTGTGATTCACTGGAATGTTAAGTTATAACTAAGATATGATTTAGGCCATCTTTGTTAAGCCTCTTTCTTTTTCCTCCATCAACCCATACAATATATATTCCATTGTAAACCCTTTTGTGCTCAAACACCTAGCCATTTCTTTCTATCACCTTATCATCCATTAAACATCCTATCATCTAGGGGACATGTAGAGTATGATTGTATTTGAGATTGTAATGTATTCAAGGCAATAAATGAGCTATAAAAAAAAATCAAAAGAAAAAGAGAAAAGAAGTGTGGCCAATGTAGTCACGACCCTAGGGTGATATAAGGAGAAATCAAGGTGATCTAGGGTGAAGAGCCGCAAAATTGGGCCAAATATTATACAAAGTGTGTAAATGTCAAAATCAAATTGTGAAGTGATTCAATTGCAAAATCTGGTGTTGTGAGCTATTCAATTTTTGTGCCTTACATGTCAAATGTCAATGATCTTATTTACATATTATGCTCTACTTTGTTCCTTAGACTTTGTGTTTTCATATCCATTCTTTTTCTAACCATTACCATAACCCCATTACATCCATAAGTAAAGTCCTATTGATCTTGGTTTAGCTTGGCAAACTTGTGTTCATTCTTGCAGGAATTCATATCGTTGTTTGAGAAGCATGAGTTGTATCTTCATGGCTACTTCACACACACACCTTGAGCATGATTTTTGTGAGATTGTGGTAGCACTTGAATAATGTTTAGAACTTCCTTAGTGCTTGTTTTGTTCCTTGTTGAGCCATGTCTATGAAGTTTAAAATTTCTGTTCGGTTGGAAGGTTAACGTTTTTGTTTTGTTTTAGTACTAACAATTCTATTAAGTTTTCTAACCATTTTGTTTTGTAGAGTTAGAAAAACGTTTGTGGGTATCGAATCTGTTAAACCCTCAGGAGACACAACTCCTCCTACTAGGGATGCCTAGAGGTTTAAAGGCTTGTTGCATACGCTCAATGCAATCGAGTTACCTACGAAAGTGGTCTAGTTAACTTCTTATTTTGTTTTGTTTTTCTTCGTTTTCCTTTTGTTTTGCTCGAGGACTAGCAAAATCTAAGTTTGGGGGTGTGTTAAGCCCATAATTTCATACATATACACGCCCTATTTACTTAGTTCTTTTGCTTAGTTTCCTATAATTCTGAGTTATTTGCCTCTCTTTGTGTGTTTTGTAGGCCAAGAGAGCAAAAGAGCATAATTCATGCAATTCAAGCATGTTATGGCCTAATTTGGATGAAAGGATTACAACTTAAGGCATTTGAAGCAATATGGTGCAAAAACGTGCAAAACCTGGAGCCTGAGCTAGAAGTTCATTTTGGACTTATCTTCTTCATCCGAACTTGGATTGGGCCAATACTTGTGTGGTTGGATCAATGACATTCTGAACTTCAAAATGGACATCTTAAAGGCATCATTTGATTCAGCCCAACCCAATTCGTGAGCCCATGGAAATACACATCATGCTGACAGGAAGATGAGCTCATTGCATGCTTGGTCATGATGAGCTAGGCATGAGCTATTGGTTTCTGAATGGAAGCTTGGTCATGCTGACATGAGGATGAGCTAGGGCTGCTAGTGGGATTTAGTGGAGTAACCATTTCTGATTATCTAATGCAAGTGTGTTAGGTCATTGCCATATTCAATTCAGATTTCCCACTCCCCTCTCCCTATAAATACCACTTCCATTCCACATTCAACTCAGATCCTGAGATCCATCATTTACACTTCCATTGTACACAAAGAGAGGGAAAGTTGAGAGTCACAAAGGGAGAGAAGGGAGAAGGCAGCAGCTGGGAGGCTTTGGCCTCCTGGCAGCCATGGAGATGATTCTTTTCCATCTCTAGCATGCTGTCCTTATCTTCTTCTCCTCCCTTTGTCTTTTATTTTCTTCTTGTATTTTCTTTGTTTTTCTGTTATTAGTTGTAATAAACATCTTGCTAGTCTTGTATCATGGTTTGAGTTTATAAAGTTTGATTTCATAGTTAAAGAATCACTTTTAAACAAACTAAGGAAAACCAATGAATGCACAATCACACTTTCAAAACTAATGGTATGCCACTTCAGATCTTCACACCAGGGTGTATAGTGTATTGCCACTGCAAAAAGAATTCCAGCATTAAAGTCACCATACTCAAATACTTAGATAGAAATCGCCTCAACTCTAGGTCTCACGGGTATCGCTCAAATCTTCACAAAGAACCTAGGGTTTAGTTTCTCAACAAGCATATGTGAATGACGTTATGTAAAGGGAAACAAGATTTCACATATGAAATAATCATAAAACAAAAGCATGATTTCTGGAAATAAGATCTCATGAATGGAAATCAAATGCTAAGAACATAGAAAGAATACATTGCATACCAGCACCCATGAACAGGACTTCCCCAAAGATCAGTTAGGTCTTAATCAAGCTTGTAATTTCAGGCTGAGGGTAGGGGTTATGAAAAGAAGGGAAATGAAAACTAAGAACTCAAGAACATGCCAAGAGTGCTTCTTCTTGCTGCAAGGTAAATGGCTACACTTGAAAGACACTTATTACTACTACTTAGACTCACAAGTAATCCTAAGACTAAACAGAATTTAAATGAGGTTGTGTTGAGTTTGTTTTGAGTAACAACTACAAAAAGGAAAAGCAAATAGCAAGTGATTGAAAACTACTAAAGGGAATGAAAAATAGAAAGTAACCAGCAAGTAGATGTTTAGAAAATGTAGAGACAAAGGAGACAAGCACTAGGGTTTCAACTTCACCATGACAATCCAATTTCAAGCAACAAGTTAACAATCACCTAAGTTGATTACAATTTCTGGAGTTCGTTCTTCCTTATGTATGATTATCCATATGGTGTTTGGTTTTAATCAAGTACTCAGAAACACAACTTAGCTATGGTGTTTAGTCTAGGCTATGAATCTGAATCCATTAAGCTTAAGAAGAACACAAAAGAACCAAGTAAACATTTAAACATGGTGTTTGTCCTAAATGCATTACCCACTCATTCACTAATCGGTTCAAGAGGCATATGGTGTTTATGTAAACTTGAACTAGATAACCAACATGCATGTGTTCATAGTGGCCAGTTATTTAAACATGCATAAAGATTCAATTAAGAACAAGTGAATGAGACCAGAAAATTAGGAGTAATCAACAAAGGATAAAATTAACTTGAAACATGAAATTGTCTGTAAGGTTACATTGAAACCCTAGCTATGGTAATTAGCTGCTCATAATGAGAAAGAAATTAAGACATAAATGAGAAAACATAATGAATGCAATAAGAGTAGAAAAACCCCTTTTTCTGAAGTTCTTGTGGTGTCCAAGGCTTCTCCAAGTGCTTCTCCACGTCTAATGCTTCTCCAAGAGCTTTCTCACGTCTAGAAGGATGTATGAAGGATATGGAGGTGATTTGGGATGAGTTTGAGTGAGTGGTGATGGCTAAGGAAGATGAAATTCGTAGGGAAAGAGAAGAGAGGTTTGCTGGAGTTGTTTTGGTGATTTGAGGCTGTTTAGAGCTTTTGGTTGATTTCTGGAGTGTTTGAGGATGGCTGGAGTGAATTGTGGGGTTGTGAATCCCAGGAATTGTTGTCATCTGAATGTGGAATGGGAGTGGTATTTATAGGGAGAGAGGAGTGAGAAATCTGAATTGAATATGGCAATGACCTAACACACTTGCATTAGATAATCAGAAATGGTTACTCCACTAAATCCCACTAGCAGCCCTAGCTCATCCTCATGTCAGCATGACCAAGCTTCCATTCAGAAACCAATAGCTCATGCCTAGCTCACCATGACTAAGCATGCAATGAGCTCATCTTCCCTGTCAGCATGATGAACAACTTCTTGGGCTTACGAATTGGGCTTGGCTGAATCAAATGTCGACTTTAAGATGTCCATTGTGAAGTTCAGAATGTCATTGATCCAACCACACAGGTATTGGCCCAATCCAAGTTCAGATGAAGAAGATAGGTCCGAAATTAATTTCTAACTCAGTCTCCAGTTTTTGCACGTTTTTGCACCATTTTGCTTCATTTTGCTTCAAATGCCTCAAGTGGTACCTAGAGCTCAATGAACTGAATAACAAACACAAAATGGATTAAAAGCACAAGTTTTATTTAAAAACATAACCAAACAATAGGGTAGAGTGTTACAAAATGATACATAAATATGTATTGATCAATACCCCAAACCTATATTTTGCTGGTCCTCAAGCAAAACTAAAACTTAAACACCACAAAACAACACACAAAACGAAACTTATTACACCATTTTCGTAGATGACACGATTGCATTGAGCATATGCAATAAGCCTTTAAACCTCTAGGTGTCCCTAGTAGGAGGAGTTGTGTCTCCTGAGGGTTTACAGTGATGACTCCCACAAACATCAACAAATTCTGCAAGACAACTAATAGTTAAAGAATCACTTTTAAACAAACTAAGGAAAACCAATGAATGCACAATCACACTTTCAAAACTAATGGTATGCCACTTCAGATGTTCACACCAAGGTGTATAGTGTATTGCCACTGCAAAAAGAATTCCCGCATTGAAGTCACCATACTCAAATACTTAGATAGAAATCGCCTCAACTCTAGGTCTCACGGGTATCGCTCAAATCTTCACAAAGAACCTAGGGTTTAGTTTCTCAACAAGCATATGTGAGTGACGTTATGTAAAGGGAACAAGATTTCACATATGAAATAATCATAAAACAAAAGCACGATTTCTGGAAATAAGATCTCAAGAAAGGAAATCAAATGCTAAGAACATAGAAAGAATACATTGCATACCAGCACCCATGAACCGGACTTCCCCAAAGATCAGTTAGGTCTTAATCAAGCTTGTAATATTAGGCTGAGGGTAGGGGTTATGAAAGAAGGGAAATGAAAACTAAGAACTCAAGAACATGCCAAGAGTGTGAATCATTGTAAATGAAGGTATAAGGAGTTTTGATCATGTAAAAATAAATTCTCATTGTGATGATTCGAAGTCTTGTACACAATTGTTTTATGCTCTTATATTTTGAGTTCCTTGGATTTTGTTTTATCCATACCCTTCATTTCTTACTCACCTTACACCCTTGACCCCATTTCAACCTATGTTAAAGACCTAAATTGATCTTAAATGTCATGTGGATGAATTGCATACATTTTTCTACTTTTAAGTGTTTGGCATCCTTCTTGAGATCATATTAATGCAAGTTCTTCATCTTTCTATTTCGAGTTAAGTCCCTTCTGGTTTAACTCTATTCTCATGTTTATAACTAAGTGTTGCATTATAGCCCTCTTCTGAGTGATTCGTTTTTGAGAGGACAACTTTGGTGAGATTTGAAGTTGAACTTATGCTTTGTATGATTTTTGAAATTGTGTGAAAACTAAGATTGGGGAATTTGTTGCATTTGGCTATCACACTACTACACTTTGAGCATACTATGTTTTGAATTTTGCCGGTTTGTGAATAATGTCCAAAATTAAGCTTTTATTGTTAAAACTTTTGAGTCATGTGCATGAGTCATTTCTCTTCAGAAAATGTTCGGAAAGATTGTTTTGAGTTCTTTTTATTTTTGTAATTATTTTGTAATTGTTTTTTTTTTGTTTTGCTTAAGGACTAACAAATCTAATAAGTTTTCTAACCATTTTGTTTTGTAGTGTTAGAAAAACGTTTGTGGGTATTCATAATTGTTAAACCCTCAGGAGACACAACTCCTCCTACTAGGGATACCTAGAGGTTTAAAGGCTTGTTGCATACGCTAAATGCAATCGAGTTACCTACGAAAGTGGTCTAATTAACTTCTTATTTGTTTTTATCTTTGTTTTCTTTTTGTTTTGCTCGAGGACTAGCAAAATCTAGGTTTGGGGGTATTTGAATGGTGCATATTTACATATCATTTTGTACCCTTCTAACTTATGATTTGGTTATGCTTTTGAGTTAAACTTGTGTTTTTAATAAGTTTTGTGTTTGTTTCAGTGTTATAAGTTTAGGACTCACTAATTGCATTTTGTAGACAAATTAGCTCAAAACGGTGTCTGCAGATCAGTCAACTTCACGGATTGGACTGTACTTGCTCAAGAAGAACCAGATAATGAGCCATACATCATTGGAATGCTACGGAAGTCTATTTTCTGTAGAATTTTACGGTTTATGATTCCGAGTCTTCTAGAGAAAGTTATACATGTTTTGGCAACCTAAGGTCAAATTCGGCAGCATCTGCGTTACTGGGCCAAAAATCACATTTGAAGGCCTTCCCGATTTTTCCTTGAGTTGGGCTGCATATGCTTGGAAAGATAAGACAAAGAGCTTAAAGATCCATATTTTTCCAGATTTTTCAGGATGGAGCCACAAGCCCAAAACGAGCCCACAAGCTGGCTGCAATGCATTGTCATGCATGACATATGCATGATGATGTGTTGTTGATTGTGGGAAAGTTTGGTGAAGCATATTCAATACCTATTAATTGAGTGGAATTTTGCAGCAGCAAATGTGCCAAAAGATGATGAAGTGGGAGTTGCAACACTAAGCCTAAAGACAAGAGGAATTGTTTTCAAATGTAATAGTGTGTTAGGTGAATTAAGTGTTGTAAGTTGGTGAAGTGAGTGTGGTAGGTAAACCTATTGTATAATTCAGATTTTCACTTCCCCTAGGCCTATAAATAGGGAAGTTCTCTAAACTTGTAATCACACCCCAAGGGGGGGAGCTCTCAAGCACTTCTCTAGAGCTCCCTTCCCTTCTCTCCTTCAAATTCTCTCTTAGTTTCCCTTTGTAGTTCTCAATTGTTGTAACAAGATTCTAGTACTATAAATCTCAAGCATTTTTCCTTTCTCTTCTTCTATAAATTCTCCAAACACTTCTCTATTCTCTTTCAAAGTTCTCCATGCTCTAAAACATTTCCCAAACACTTCTCAACCACTCTCTTCCAAATTCTCAAAGTTCCTAAACACTTTCTCTTCCAAAATCCACAAAGTTCCCAAACACCACTTTCCTTACTCTTCTCAAATTCTCCAAGTTCACAAAATCCTCAAGCTTCCCAAACACTTCCTTTCTTCCTCAAAGTTCTCTTAGTTTCCTTAATGTTTTCATAGTTGCAATTTATTTTTCTTGTAATGTACATTCTTTCTTCTTGTTTTGTTTCTTTTGTTTTCATTTATGTTTTGTAGGAAAATTAAGTTGGATCATTCAATCACCAATCCCTGTGGAATCGACCTCGCACTTACATACGCTAAACTACCAACGGTTCGTGCACTTGCGAGTATCACAAGTTGAGGATGCAGTTGAACCCATTTTGGTGCAGCTGAATCTACGCAACAAGTTTTTGAAAGAAAAGAGAAAAGTTCTGATTAAATGGTAGTTGATTGAAATTTCATTTTTGGGTTTCATTGGTGTTTGGAAAGGAGTTTAAATCATTGTAAATGAAGGTATAAGGAGTTTTGATCATGTAAAGAAAATATCTAATCGTGATGATTCGAAGTGTTGAAAATAATTATTTTATGCTCTTACATTTTTGAGTTCCTTGGACTTTGTATTATCCATACCTTTCATTTCTTACTCACCTTACACCCTTGGCCCCATTACAACCTATGTTAAAGACCTAAATTGATCTTAAATGTCATATGGTTGAATTGTATGCATTTTCTTACTTTTAAGTGTTTGGCATCCTTCTTGAGATCATATTAATGCAAGTTCTCCATCTTCCTATTTTTGAGTTAAGTTCCTTATGATTTAACTCTAATCTCATGTTTATAACTGAGTGTTGCATTGTAGCCCTCTTCTGAGTGATTCATTTGTGAGAGGACAACTTTGGTGAGATTTGAAGTTGCATTTGTGCTTGGTATGATTTTTGAAATTGTGTGAAAACTAAGATTGGAGAATTTGTTGCATTTGGCAATCACACTACTACACTTTGAGCATATTATGTTTTGAACTTTGCCGCCTTGTAAATAATGTCTAAATTGAGTTTTTATTGTTAAAACTTTTGAGTCATGTGCATAAGTCATTTCTCTTTAGAAAATGTTCGGAAAGATTGTTTTGAGTTTTATTTTTATTCTTTTTTTTATTTTTGTAATTATTTTTGTTTTTGTTTTTGTTTTATTTTGCTTAAGGACTAACAAAGTTAGTAAAGTTTTCTAACCACTTTGTTTTGTAGAGTTAGAAAAACGTTTGTGGGTATTGATATCTGTTAAACCCTCAGGAGACACAACTCCTCCTCCTAGGGATGCCTAGAGGTTTAAAGGCTTGTTGCATACGCTAAATGCAATCGAGTTACCTGCGGAAGTGGTTTAGTTAACTTCTTATTTTGTTTTTAACTTTGTTTTGTGTTGTTTTGCTCGAGGACTAGCAAAATCTAGGTTTGGGGGTATTTGATCAGTACATATTTACATATCATTTTGTACCCTTCTAGCTTATGATTTGGTTATGTTTTTGAGTTAAACTTGTGCTTTTAATTCTTTTTGTGTTTATCTTTCAGTTAATTGAGATTTAGGTAATAATGATGGCTTTGGATAGGAAATGATGCAATCCAAGCATGTGAAGGCCTGATTTGGATGAAGGGAAGAAGAGCTTAAAGACAAACTCATTTTTTTGCTACAGTCCATTTCCAGCCCAGTTTCGTAGGTCAACTTCTTGGCCTTGGATCAGCATGCTATGGGGCTCGAATGAAGTGAAGATCTTCATGAAACTTGTTCCAATGGGTGTCTACTATAACATATCCAAAATTCCGCTCCATTGGATAAATCTGGAGTCTGTTACCTAGCAAACACAGAACCATGCTCAGGATGGATCTTATCAGCGCGGAAAATGAGTTAGCAATTTGTTTCGGCCTTAACTTTTTCCTCCGACCTTGGATTGGCCCAAATAACATATGGCTGGAAAGAAGACATTCTGAACTTCAATTTCAAGTGCTTAAAGTCCTAATTTGATTAAGAGAAGCCCAAGTTGTAAGCCCTTGAAGTTGCTGGTCATGCTGACCTCAGCATGTGCTGGTTGGATGCTTGGTCATGGTGAGCTAGGCATGAGCTATCATTTCTGGTTGGAAGCTTGGTCATGGTGACATGAAGATGACCTAGGGCTGCTAGTGGGATTAATTGGTGAAGTGCATCAACCATTCAAGATTTTCTAATACAAGTGCATCACCCATTTCAGATTTTCTATTACAAGTGCATCAACCATTTTAGATTTTATAATTCAAGTGTTGTATGCATTAGCCATATTGAATTCAGATTTTTCACTTCCCCTAGGCCTATAAATAGGGAAGTTCTCTATGCTTGTAATCACAACCCCAAGGGGGGGAGCTCTCAAGCTCTTCTCTAGAGCTCCCTTCCCTTCTCTCCCTTAAATTCTCTTAGTTTCCCTTTGTAGTTCTCAATTGTTGTAATAAGATCATTCTACTCAATTTTCTTTTTATTAAATCTCAAGCACTTCTCTATTCTCTTCCAAACACTCTCCAAGTTTCCAAATACTTTCTTCATCAAATTCTCCAAATTCACAAACATTCTCCATGTTCTCCAAACACGTTCTCAAACAAATCTCTCTTCCCTTCCAAATCATCAAAGCTCTCAAACACAATTCCCTTTTCTTCCAAAATCCTCAAGTTTCCCAAACAACTTTCTCTTCTCCAAGTTCTCAAATACTTTCTTCTCCCTTCTCAAATTCTCCAAACACTTTCTCAAACAATTCTCTACTTCTACTTTCTTCTCCAAAAAGCCTCCATGTCCTCAAACACTTTTCTCAAACACTTCTCCTTTCTTCCGCAAAGATCTCTTAGTTTCCTTAATGTTTTTTTCTTAGTTGCAATTTATTTTTCTTGTAATGTACATTCTTTCTTCTTGTTTTGTTTCTTTTATGTTTTGTAGGAAAACTAAGTTGGATCATTCAATCACCAATCCCTGTGGAATCGACCTCGCACTTACATACGCTAAAAACTTGTTGCGTAGATTCAGCTGCACCAAAATGGATTCAGCTGCATCATCAACTTGTGATACTCGCAAGTGCACGAGCCGTTGGTAGTTTAGCATATGTAAGTGCGAGGTCGATTCCACAGGGATTGGTGATTGAATGATCCAACTCAGTTTTCCTACACAAAACAGAAATGGAAACAAAAGAAACAAAAACAGGAAGAAAGAAAAGAACTAAGACAAGATGGTGAGGTTTTAGAATCCACCCTAATTGTTCTAATCATGTTATGGCAGCAAGTAAACAAATTGATTCACTCATGAAGATGCTCACAAATAAGTCCATGGTGTTTGGATCAAATTGTATTGAACATCACAAGGACCCCAAGCATGGTGTTTACATTAGGAGACCTAGAAACCAAATCACGTGAGTTGCTAATGGATGGAATGAAGATGATCCCCAAACCTTCCCAACAAGAGCAAAATGCATGAAACCTCAGGTGATCAATCAAAGGATGCAAAAACAGCTCCATTAAAACAGTGAAGAAGAATTCATGAATGAAATCAAACTTTATAAACTCAAACCATGATACAAGACTAGCAAGATGTTTATTACAACTAATAACAGAAAAACAAAGTAAAACAAAGAAAATACAAGAAGAAAATAAAAGACAAAGGGAGGAGAAGAAGATAAGGACAGCATGCTAGAGATGGAAAAGAATCATCTCCATGGCTGCCAGGAGGCCAAAGCCTCCCAGCTGCCCTGCCTTCTCCCTTCTCTCCCTTTGTGACTCTCAACTTTCCCTCTCTTTGTGTACAATGGAAGTGTAAATGATGGATCTCAGGATGTGAGTTCTCTAAGCTCTCTAGAGACTCCCTATTTATAGGCACAAGGGTTAGGTGAATCAGAATTCAATATGGCTAATGCATACAACACTTGTATTAGAAAATCTGAAGTGGTTGATGCACTTGAATTAGAAAATCTGAAGTGGTTGATGCACTTGAATTAGAAAATCTGAAGTGGATGATGCACTTCCCCAATAACTCCCACCACCAGCCCTAGCTCATCAATATGTTAGCATGACCAAGCATCCATCCAGAAACCAACACCTCATGCCTAGCTCACCATGACCAAGCATCCATCAGCTCATCCTTATGTCAGCATGATGTGTATGGGCTCACGAATTGGGTTGGGCTGAATCAAATGATGACTTTAAGATGTCCATTTTGAAGTTCAGAATGTCATTGATCTAACCATACAAGTATTGGCCCAATCCAAGTTTGGATGAAGAAGATAAGTCCGAAATGAACTTCTAACTCAGGCTCCAGTTTTTTGCACGTTTTTGCACCATATTGCTTCAAATGCCTTAAGTTATAATCCTCTCATGCTCTCATGCTCTGAATAACAAACACAAAATGGATTAAAAGCACAAGTTTTATTTAAAAACATAACCAACAATAGGGTAGATTGATACAAAATGATACAGAATTATGCATTGATCAATACCCCAAACCTATATTTTGCTGGTCCTCAAGCAAAACAAAAACTTAAACATCACAAAACAACACACAAAACGAAACTTATTACACCATTTTCGTAGATGACACGATTGCATTGAGCATATGCAATAAGCCTTTAAACCTCTAGGTGTCCCTAGTAGGAGGAGTTGTGTCTCCTGAGGGTTTACAGTGATGACTCCCACAAACATCAACAAATTCTGCAAGACAACTAATAGTTAAAGAATCACTTTTAAACAAACTAAGGAAAACCAATGAATGCACAATCACACTTTCAAAACTAATGGTATGCCACTCATCCCAGCTCATACAATTCAGCCATCCTTCACTCCATCCCCCTTCAAACACTTCCATCATTTTTCCCAAACACATTCAGAAATTATCCTCAAACACTGTCACAATCCCAAACACTCCAGCAATCAACCAAAAGCTCTAAACAACCTCAAATCACCAAAACTACTCCAGCAAACCTCTCTTCTATTTCCCTACGAATTTCATCTTCCTCAGCCATCACCACTCACTCAAACTCATCCCAAATCACCTCCATATCCTTCATACATCCTTCTAGACGTGAGAAAGCTCTTGGAGAAGCATTAGACGTGGAGAAGCACTTGGAGAAGCCTTGGACACCACAAGAACTTCAGAAAAGGGGTTTTTCTACTCTTATTGCATTCATTATGTTTTCTCATTTATGTCTTAATTTCTTTCTCATTATGAGCAGCTAAATCCATAGCTAGGGTTTCAATGTAACCTGACAAGACAATTTCATGTTTTAAGTTAATGTTACCCTTTGTTGATTACTTCTAATTTTCTGGTCTCATTCACTTGTTCTTAGTTGAATCTTTATGCATGTTTAAATAACTGGCCATTATGAACACATGTATGTTGGTTATCTAGTTCAAGTTTACATAAACACCATATGACTCTTGAACCGATTAGTGAATGAGTGGGTAATGCATTTAGGACAAACACCATGTTTAAATGTTTACTTGGTTCCTTTGTGTTCTTCTTAAACTTAATGGATTCAGATTCATAACTTAGACTAAACACCATAGCTAAGTTGTGTTTTCTGAGTACTTGATTAAAACCAAACACCATATGGATAATCATACATAAGAAAGAACGAACTCCAGAAATTGTAATCAACTTAGGTGATTGTTAACTTGTAGCTTGAAATTGGATTGTCATGGTGAAGTTGAAACCCTAGTGCTTGTCTCCTTTGTCTCTAAATTTTCTAAACAACTACTTGCTGGTCACTTGCTATTTTGCATTCCCTTTTAGTAGTTTTCAGTCACTTGTTGTTTTGCATTTCCTTTGTGTAGTTTTCATTCCAACAAACTCAACAAAACTTCATTTAAATTCTGTTTAGTCTTAGAATTACTTGTGAGTCTAAGTAGTAGTAATAAGTGTTTTTCATCTTATTTCTATTGCTTACTTTCTTTAGTTTTTCTTTGTTTTCAGGTATTTGCATGTCGAACAAACCATTTCTTGAACAAGTTGTATCAGCGGTCAAGAAACACTCTCAATCCGGAACCATTAGGATCCAACCAATCCGTGGTACACAACAACCATCACTAGCTGAATTTGAACGAAGGCTTGATCAAGCAAGGGAGGCAGCCATTGAATCTATTCTCAATCCCTTAGAAGCCGAAACCTCCAATTCAACAAGCTCAGAAGAGTACTCTCTGTTCAACATCTTTAACTCAGATCAAGAAGAAGAGGAAGAAGAAAAGATGGCAGCTAATGACCAATTTGCTTTGGAGGATCTTGCTCAACCAATCATACCAAATTCACCTTCATGCATCTTGCTGTCCAGAGAAGCTAGAAACTATGAGCTTAAATCTTCTCACTTTCAAATGCTTCCTTCTTTTTATGGTTTACCTAACGAAGATCCTTTGGCTCACATTAAAGAATTTTATACTGTTGTTTGTACTTTGCCTTTGAAGGATGTGTCTGAAGCAAATCTGAAGATGAGGGTTTTCCCTTACACTTTGAAAGATAGAGCAAAGACTTGGTTTATGTCGTTAACCCCTGGATCACTAACGACTTGGGATGCTGTTGCTAAGAAGTTCTTGGAGAAGTTTTTCTCTGCCCAAAAAACAGCCACCTTGAGGTCCAAGATTTTCAACTTCTCACAACATGATGGCGAACCATTCAACGAATGCTGGGAGCGTTTCAAAGGAACTCTAATGCAATGTCCACATCATGGGTTACCTCTATACTTACAAATGCAAATTTTTTATGATGGACTAACCGAAACTTGTCAATCTACTATTAATAATGCTGCAGGTGGAGCTTTAAAGAAAAAGAATGCTCAAGAGTCATATGACATATTTGAGATGTTGGGATCCAATGCTCAACACAAAGATACAAGAGGTAAGGCTGGTATCTATGAGATTAGTCCTAACAATGAGCTTGCTTCACAGGTGGCTGGTTTACAAAGGAAGCTTGATGCTGTGCTCAATATGGTCCCTAAAGCTCCTCAAGTTGAAGTTTGTGCTATTTGCAATTCTCAAGGACACTCAACTCACATGTGTTCAGCTAGTAATGCTTATCCTGAGTTTGTCCAAGAACAAGCCCACATGATGAATTCTTACAACCAAAGGCCAAGAAATGATCCCTTCTCAAACACTTATAATCCTGGTTGGAGGAATCACCCAAATTTCTCTTGGAGCAACAATCAAAATCAAAATCAAGAAAGTTCAACATTCCAGCCTAAACCAAGTTCATTGGAGGACACAGTCAAGATGTTGGCCCAAAATACTTTGCAATTCCAGCAAACTACTAATGGTGCTCTTCAACAACATTCTGCTGCCCTTACTAAGATAGAGATTCAATTGGGACAAATTGCAGATACTTTGAACCAAAGAGAACCTGGAAAATTCCCTAGCCAACCAAATGTGAATCCCAAGCATCATGAGCAAGCCAAAGAAATCTCAGTTCTAGAAGTGGTAAGGTTATTGATAATAAAGTTGGCAAAGAAGTTACTAATCATGATGTTGTGAATGCAGGTGATGAACACAAGGAAGAGATGACACCAAAAGAAGCAATTCCCATTGGCAAGTCAACAATTTCACCTATATTGCACAAGGCCGAGAACCCTTATGTGCCACCAATTCCTTTCCCTGGACGTCTTGCTAAAAGCAAACAGGATAAGTATTTTCCTGAAATCCGTGATATACTTAGTAAAGTCAATGGTAACTTGCCTTTGCTTGATGTGATCAGGAACATGCCAACTTATGCTAAATTTTTTAAGGAGTTGAACTCACACAAGAGAAGGTATAGTCCTCATGAGAAGGTGTTGGTGTCTGAAAATGTGAGTGCTGTCCTTCAAAGAAAACTTCCTCCTAAGCTCAAGGATCCAGGTAGTTTTACCATCGACATAACCATTGGAGATAAACGAGCTGAGAAAGCCATGTTGGATTTAGGTGCAAGTATCAATCTGATGCCTTATTCAGTGTACCTGCAACTTGGTTTGGGAAAATTAAAATCCACCACACTCAGCTTACAACTTGCTGATCGTTCAGTGAAATATCCTAGAGGTATTGTTGAAGATATTTTGGTTCAAGTTGATAAGCTAATATTGCCTGCTGATTTTGTAGTGATAGACATGGAAGATGCACCCATTCATGATCGTGAGCTGCCTATCTTGCTTGGAAGACCATTCATGGCCACAGCAAACACTCTTATTGATGTGAAAAATGGCATACTGAAAATGACAGTCCTTGGCCAAACCATAGAATTCAAAGTGTTTGAATCCTTAACTCATCCTTCTAATTCACTTGATTGTTTTTCCATTGATTGTTTGGATTCCCTGGTTTTGTCTAAGTTTGTGCAGGCACAATCTGATGATGCCTTAGAAATTGTTTTGACACAACCTTTAGGTGACCTTGATGATGAATCTGAGTTCCAGGAAGTGGTAGCTGCCCTTGAAGTGTTCCAGCCATTCCCACCATTTTCTGGGCCACCACTTGAGCCTCCTGGACCATGCTCTATGAAGTTGGAACCATCCAATGTCACCTCAATGTTGAATGTTGCACTCCTTACACACATGAAGAAAAAGAGAAGAAAAAGACAGAGGAAGCGAAGGAAGAGGAGAAGAAGTTGGGTGAACTATGTTGAGACAATTAATCTGAAACCCCCCAACTCACCATAAGCAGATTGCATGATGTCTTGCCAAGACATTAACTAAGGCGCTTCTTGGGAGGCAACCCATGTGTTCAAGAAGACGGTGCTTGGTAGCGGTCAACCTAATCGCATCAAGGGGCAGTTTTTCTCTAAACCTTCTTCTTAACATTTCCGTTTATCATTTGCACGTTCTCAATCATCTTTTCTATGCTTTAACATTGAGGACAATGTTCAATTCAGGTCTGGGGGGGAAGGTTTTCAATTTTCGTTCATTTATGTTTTCAGTTTTCTTTCATTGTGTTTTTCAGTTTTTGTTTTTAGAAGGTCATGCAATCAATATTATGGAGCTGCCATTGAGGTTTTCATATTAGAATTTTTGCACTTCACAAAGCTTTTGCTCTTAGAATTCTGGTGGCTAAAGTACCATGCTCAAATTCTTGAAGGAGAATAGTGGAGACTACCCTAGTGAGCCATATCGAGCCTAATTGCTTTCTTGAGAGGGTTTAAAGTGTTCTATTTCTCATCCATACTTATTTTCTTCAATTCACTCTAATTGATCTCATTGTTCCATTTTGATTGAATACTAAGGATGATTCTCTTTTGCAGATATCATGTGCTTGCTCTCATTCATGAATGAACTCATTGAAGTGATGCTAGGCTATGTGTGTATAACCATTTTGTGTGCTTTCTTTTCACCTTACCTATATGTGTGTTCCATCAGCCCTCTTGTAGCCAAACACTTCAAGCTTTTTTCTTCTACCACCCTCATCATTTCCCTAATTTTGTATCTCAATCTGAGATATTTCACTTATTGTAGCCATACCCTATAACTTAGAAATATACCAAGGTGTGCCAAGATAAAGTTTGAAGCAAGGAAGTTGCTGCCATGTGCCTAAATGAAAGATGATGTGAATCTCTGCAATGAAGTTAAAGAAGATGTAGATCAAATCAGCAAATAAGAAAGATAAAGAGAAAATGTGTTTCGATTTGATCTAAGTGTGAAAAATAAAGTCCATGCCAGGTGAAACCATGAAGTTTGCAGCCATGCCATTCTAAAATCAATGTTGCCTTGCAGATTAATGAAGCTGCAACCTTGGTATGTTTTTAAGTTACTTGTTTTTCCTTCCAATTCTTCCATTTCCCCTAAACCTTAGCCTTTCATTACAACCTTGTGAAAGACCTAGCTGATCTTTGAGGATGTATTCATGGGTGCTGGTAAGTATGTGTATATCTCTATTCTTAGTATTTGATTCCTTTCATGAGATCTAACCAAATTTGTGCTTCTATTTCATACACTCACTTATGCTTTCTTGAGAAAATTAAACCATAGGTTCTGAGTGATTGAGTGTTTTATGTGAGAATTAGAGTTGAAGCATGTTCTCTATTCAAGGTTTGAGTGTGCTTGCTTTGAAGCCGTGTGCCTTTGAGCTATAGCTTCCACTTTACACACTGATTGATCACCTATCTTGGCAACTCTATGGTGTTGGAGGTATGACTAAAAGTTTTCTTTCATTTTCATTAGTTGATTTCAAAGTTTGTTTTTCTAACCACTTTGTTTTGTAGAGTCAGTAAAGCGTTTATGGGTATCGTTTCTGTTAAACCCTTAGGAGACACAACTCCTCCTACTAGGGATGCCTAGAGGTTCAAAGGCTTGTTGCATATGCTCAATGCAATCGAGTTACCTGCGGAAGTGGTTTACTTAACTTCTTGTTTTTGTTTTGTTTTGTTTTGCTCGAGGACTAGCAAAATCTAGGTCTGGGGGTATTTGTTCGGTTCACAATTGTATATCATTTTGTACCCTTATTGCTTATGATTTAGTTATGTTTTTGAGTTAACCTTGTGCTTTTAACCTCTTTTGTGTTTGTTATTCAGTTTATTGAGCTCTAGGTATCACTTGAGGCATTTGAAGTAAAATGGTGAAAATAATGTGTAAAAACTGGTGACTGAGTTACAAGTTCATTTTGGACTTATCTTCTTCATCCGAACTTGGATTAGGCCAATACTTGTGTGGTTGGATCAATGGCATTCTGAACTTCAAAATAGACATCTTAAAGTCATCATTTGATTCAGCCCAACCCAATTCGTGAGCTCATCAAATTACACATCATGCTGACTTGCAGATGAGCTCATTGCATGCTTGGTCATGGTGAGCTAGGCATGAGCTATTGGTTTCTGAATGGAAGCTTGGTCATGCTGACATGAGGATGAGCTAGGGCTGCTAGTGGGATTTAGTGGAGTAACCATTTCTGATTATCTAATGCAAGTGTTGAGTCCATTAGCCCATTTCTGATTATCTAATGCAAGTGTTGAGTCCATTAGCCATATTCAATTCTGATTTTTCACCTCCCTTCCCCTATAAGTACCAATTCATTTCCAGATTCAAGGTGTGCAAGCCTGGGATTCACAACCCCAAAAAAAACCCTCTCCATCCATCCTTAAACACTCCCATACACTCTAGGTGCAAGCCTGGGATTCACAACCCCACAATTCAGCCATCCTTCACTCCATCCTCCCTCAAACACTTCCATCATTTTCCCAAACACATTCAGAAACTATCCTCAAACACTCTCACAATCCCAAACACTCCAGCAATCAACCAAAAGCTCTAAACAGCCCCAAATCACCAAAACAGCTCCAGCAAACCTCTCTTCCATTTCTCTACGAATTTCATCTTTCTTAGCCATCACCACTCACTCAAACTCATCCCAAATCACCTCCATATCCTTCATACATCCTTCTAGAAGTGAGGAAGCTCTTGGAGAAGCATTAGACGTGGAGAAGCACTTGGAGAAGCCTTGGACACCACAAGAACTTCAAGGAAAAGGGGTTTTTCTACTCTTATTGCATTCATTATGTTTTCTCATTTCTGTCTTAATTTCTTTCTCATTATGAGCAGCTAAATCCATAGCTAGGGTTTCAATGTAACCTGACAAGACAATTTCATGTTTTCAAGTAATGTTACTCTTGTTGATTACTTCTAATTTTCTGGTCTCATTCACTTGTTCTTAGTTGAATCTTTATGCATGTTTAAATAACTGGCCACTATGAACACATGCATGTTGGTTATCTAGTTCAAGTTTACATAAACACCATATGACTCTTGAACCGATTAGTGAATGAGTGGGTAATGCATTTAGGACAAACACCATGTTTAAATGTTTACTTGGTTCTTTTGTGTTCTTCTTAAGCTTAATGGATTCAGATTCATAGCCTAGACTAAACACCATAGCTAAGTTGTGTTTCTGAGTACTTGATTAAAACCAAACACCATATGGATAATCATACATAAGAAAGAACGAACTCCAGAAATTGTAATCAACTTAGGTGATTGTTAACTTGTTGCTTGAAATTGGATTGTCATGGTGAAGTTGAAACCCTAGTGCCTGTCTCCTTTCTCTCTAAATTTCTAAACATCTACTTGCTGATCACTTGCTATTTTGCATTCCCTTTTAGTAGTTTTCAGTCACTTGCTATTTGCTTTCCCTTTTTGTAGTTGTTACTCCAAACAAACTCAACACAACCTCATTTAAATTCTGTTTAGTCTTAGGATTACTTGTGAGTTTAAGTAGTAGTAATAAGTGTCTTTCATCCAAGTCTCTGTGGAACGACCTCGTGCTTGCATTCCTATACTATAATTGGTTCGTGCACTTGCGAGAAATAGATAGAGTGTAAGTGCGAGGTCGATTCCACAGGGATTGGTGATTGAATAATCCAATTCAGTTTTCCTACACAAAACAGAAATGAAAACAAGAGAAACAAAACAAGAAGAAAGAAAAGAACTAAGACAAGATGGTGAGGTTTTAGAATCCACCCTAATTGTTCTAATCATGTTATGGCAGCAAGTAAACAAATTGATTCACTCATGAAGATGCTCACAAATAAGCCCATGGTGTTTGGATCAAATTGCATTGAACATCACAAGGACCCCAAGCATGGTGTTTACATTAGGAGACCTAGAAACCAAATCACATAAGTTGCTAATGGATGGAATGAAGATGATCCCCAAACCTTCCCAACAAGAGCATAATGCATAAAACCTTAGGTGATCAATCAAAGGATGCAAAAACAGCTCCATTAAAATAGTGAAGAAGAATTCATGAATGAAATCAAACTTTATAAACTCAAACCATGATACAAGACTAGCAAGATGTTTATTACAACTAATAACAGAAAACAAAGTCAAACAAAGAAAATACAAGAAGAAAATAAAAGACAAAGGGAGGAGAAGAAGATAAGGACAGCATGCTAGAGATTGAAAAGATTCATCTCCATGGCTGCCAGGAGGCCAAAGCCTCCCAACTGCTGCCTTCTCCTTTCTCTCCCTTTGTGACTCTCAACTTTCCCTCTCTTTGTGTACAATGGAAGTGTAAATTATGGAATGAAATTCTGGCTCTCTAAGCTCTCTAGAGACTCCCTATTTATAGGCACAAGGGTTAGGTGAATCAGATTATACAATTAAGTTCACAAACCACACAAATTTCACCTAACACACTTGCATTAGATAATCAGAAATGGTTGTTGCACTTCACCAACAAATCCCACCAGCAGCCATAGCTCATCATTATGTCAGCATGACCAAGCATCCATCCAGAAACCAATACCTCATGCCTAGCTCACCATGACTAAGCATCCATCAGCTCATCCTTATGTCAGCATGATGTGTATTTTCATGGGCCTACGAATTGGGCTTGGCTGAATCAAATGACAACTTTAAGATGTCCATTGTGAAGTTCAGAATGTCTCTGATCCAACCACACAAGTATTGGCCCAATCCAAGCTCTGGATGAAGAAGATAACGCTGAAATGAACCTCGACCTCAGTCTCCAGCTCTTGCACGTTTTTGCACCATAATGCTTCATTGGCCTTAACATGCTTTAATTGCATGAATTATGCTCTCTTGCTCTATTGGCCTACAAAACACACAAAGAGAGGCAAATAACTCAAAATTCTAAGAAACTAAGCAAAAGAAGTAAGTAAATAGGGTACGTATATGTATGAAATTATGAGCTTAACACACCCCCAAACTTAGATTTTGCTAGTCCTCGGGCAAAACAAAAGAAAACAAAAATAAAACAAGAAGTTAACTAGACCACTTTCGTAGGTAACTCGATTGCATTGAGCGTATGCAACAAGCCTTTAAACCTCTAGGCATCCCTAGTATGAGGAGTTGTGTCTCCTGAGGGTTTAACAATACGATACCCACAAACGTTTTACTGACTCTACAAAACAAAATGGTTAGAAAACTTAATAGATTTGTTAGTCCTTAAGCAAAACAAAAACAAAAACAAAAACAAAGACGTTAACCTTCCAACCGGACAGAAATATTAAACTTCATAGACATGGCTCAACAAGGAACAAAACAAGCACTAAGGAAGTTCTAAACATTATTCAAGTGCTACCACAATCTCACACAAATCATGCTGAAGGTGTGTGTGTGAAGTAGCCATGAAGATACAACTCATGCTTCTCAAACAACGATATGAATTCCTGCAAGAATGAGCACAAGTTTGCCAAGCTAAACCAAAATCAGTAGGACTTTACTCATGGATGTAATGGGGTTATGGTAATGGTTAGAAAAAGAATGGATATGAAAACACAAAGTCTAAGGAACAAAGTAGAGCATAATATGTAAACAAGATCATGGACGTTAGAAATGTAAGGCACAGAAATTGAAAAGCTCATAACACCAGATTTTGCAATTGAATCACTTCACAATTTGATTTTGACGTTTACACACTTTGTATAATATTTGGCCCAATTTTGCGGCTCTTCACCCTAGACCACCTTGATTTCTCCTTATATCACCCTAGGGTCGTGACTACATTGGCCACACTTCTTTTCTCTTTTTGTTTTCGTTTTTTTTTAGCTCATTTGTTGCCTTGAATGCATTACAATCTGAAATACAAATACGCTCTACAAGTCCCCTAGATGGTAGGGTGTTTAATGGATGATAAGGTGATAGAAAGAAATGGCTAAGTGTTTGGGCACAAAAGGGTTTACAATGGAATATGTATTGTATGGGTTGATGGAGGAAAAAGAAATAGGTTTAACAAAGATGGCCTAAATCATATCTTAGTTATAACTTAACATTCCAGTGAATCACACAAGCAAATATGCATACAATTGGGTAAGACATGCAAGAGTTGTATAATCATGGCTAAAGTGCATAGAAAGCTCAAGCATAATTATGTGAGACTTAGCTAGCAAAAGAATAAGATTCAGACCTAACACAATGCTTATCAAATTCCTAAGAGCCATATTAGAAGTTAGACTCAAGATTTATCATTGGTGTGAGAAGGAAAACTGAAAATGACTCAAAGAAAAAGAAACAGAAAAGAAAAACGTGAGGTTTCAAATTGCTGTTTTGCTCAATTTCAACATCTAATCTGTTTTGACATGTAACTTTCACACCACTTGGTCAAAACCAAACACCACTCAGCTTACAACTTGCTGATCGTTCAGTGAAATATCCTAGAGCTATTGTTGAAGATATTTTGGTTCAAGTTGATAAGCTAATATTGCCTGCTGATTTTGTAGTGATAGACATGGAAGATGCACCCATTCATGATCGTGAGCTGCCTATCTTGCTTGGAAGACCATTCATGGCCACAGCAAACACTCTTATTGATGTGAAAAATGGCATTCTGAAAATGACAGTCCTTGGCCAAACCATAGAATTCAAAGTGTTTGAATCCTTAACTCATCCTTCTAATTCACTTGATTGTTTTTCAATTGATTGTTTGGATTCCCTGGTTTTGTCTAAGTTTGTGCAGGCACAATCTGATGATGGTTTAGAAATTGTTTTGACACAACCTTTAGGTGACCTTGATTATGAATCTGAGTTCCAAGAAGTGGTAGCTGCCCTAGAAGTGTTCCAGCCATTTCCACCAATTTATGGGTTACCACTTGAGCCCCTTGATCCATGCTCTACGAAGTTGGAACCATCCAATGGCATGTTCAAAGTTACACCCCTTGCACACTTGAAGAAAAAGAAAAGGAAAAGGAAAAGGAAGAGGAGAAGAAGTTGGGTGAACTATCTTGAGGCGATTGATCCAAAACCCCCCAACTCATCATAAGCTGATTGCATAATGTCTTGCCAAGACATTAAATAAGGCGCTTCTTGGGAGGCAACCCATGTGTTCAAGAAGAATGTGTTTGTTAGCGGTCGACCTAATCGCATCAAGGGGGAGTTTTTCACTAAACCTTCTTCTTAACTTTTCCCTTTATCATTTGCTTGTTCTCAATCATCTTTTCTATGCTTTAACATTGAGGACAATGTTCAATTCAGGTCTGGGGGGAAGGTTTTCAATTTTCGTTCATTTATGTTTTCAGTTTTCTTTCATTGTGTTTTTTAGTTTTTGTTCATTTTTTTTAGAAGGTCATGCAATCAATATTATGGAGCTGCCATTGAGGTTTTCATATTAGAATTTTTGCACTTCACAAAGCTTTTGCTCTTAGAATTCTGGTGGCTAAAGTACCATGCTCAAATTCTTGAAGGAGAATAGTGGAGACTACCCTAGTGAGCCATATCGAGCCTAATTGCTTTCTTGAGAGGGTTTAAAGTGTTCTATTTCTCATCCATACTTATTTTCTTCAATTCACTCTAATTGATCTCATTGTTCCATTTTGATTGAATACTAAGGATGATTCTCTTTTGCAGATATCATGTGCTTGCTCTCATTCATGAATGAACTCATTGAAGTGATGCTAGGCTATGTGTGTATAACCATTTTGTGTGCTTTCTTTTCACCCTACCTATATGTGTGTTCCATCAGCCCTCTTGAAGCCAAACACTTCAAGCCCTTTTCTTTTATCACCCTCATCATTTTCCCTACCTTTGTATCTCAAATATTTAACCTCTTGTAGCCATACCCTATAACTTAGAAATATACCAAGGTGTGCCAAGATAAGTTTGAAGCAAGGAAGTTGCTGCCATGTGCCTAAATGAAAGATGATGTGAATATGTGCAATGAAGTTAAAGAAGATGCGGATCAAATCAGCAAATAAGAAAGATAAAGAGAAAGTGTGTAGATTTGATCCGAGTGTGAAATATAAGGTCTATGCCAGGTGGTACCATGAAGTTTGCAGCCATGCCATTATAAATCAATGATACCTTGCAGATCAATGAAGAATGCAACCTTGGTATGTTCTTAAGTTACTTGTTTTTCCTTCCAATTCTTCCATTTCCCCTAACCTTAGCATTTCATTACAACCTTGTGAAAGACCTAGCTGATCTTTGAGGATGTATTCATGTGTGATGGTAAGTATGTGTGTATCTCTATTCTTAGTATTTGATTCCTTTCATGAGATCAAACCAAATTTGTGCTTCTATTTCATACACTCACTTATGCTTTCTTGAGAGAATTAAACCATAGGTTCTGAGTGATTGAGTGTTATCTGTGAGAATTAGAGTTCGAAGCATGTTCTCTATTCAAGGTTTGAGTATGCTTGCTTTGAAGCCGTGTGCCTTTGAGCTATAGCTTCCACTTCTACACACTGATTGATCACCTATTTTGGCAACTCTATGGTGTTGGAGGTATGACTAAAGTTTTCTTTCATTTTCATTAGTTGATTTCAAAGTTTGTTTTTCTAACCACTTTGTTTTGTAGAGTCAGTAAAGCGTTTATGGGTACCGTTTCTGTTAAACCCTTAGGAGACACAACTCCTCCTACTAGGGATGCCTAGAGGTTTAAAGGCTTGTTGCATATGCTCAATGCAATCGAGTTACCTGCGGAAGTGGTCTACTTAACTTCTTGTTTTTGTTTTGTTTTGTTTTGCTCGAGGACTAGCAAAATCTAGGTCTGGGGGTATTTGTTCGGTTCACAATTGTATATCATTTTATACCCTTATAGCTTATGATTTAGTTATGTTTTTGAGTTAACCTTGTGCTTTTAACCTCTTTTGTGTTTGTCATTCAGTTCATTGAGCTCTAGGTATCACTTGAGGCATTTGAAGTAAAATGGTGAAAACAATGTGTAAAAACTGAAGATTGAGTTACAAATTCGGATATATCTTTTTCATCTGTGCTTGGATTGGGCCAATTTACGTGTGCATGGAAAGAAGACATTCTGAACTTGAAGATGGATAGCTCTAGCTCATCAATTGATTAATCCAAGCCCAATCCGTGAGCCCATCAAATTACACATCATGCTGACTGCAGATGAGCTCATTGCTTGCTTGGTCATCCTGGCATGAGGATGAGCTATTGGTTTCTGGATGGAAGCTTGGTCATGCTGACATGATGATGAGCTATGGCTGCTGGTGGGATTTGTTGGTGAAGTTCACCAACCATTTCTGATTATCTAATGCAAGTGTGTTAGGTAATTGCTATATTCAATTCTGATTTCTCACTTCCCTCCCCCTATAAATACCTCTTCAATTCCAGATTCAAGGTGTGCAAGTCTGGGATTCACAACCCCACAATTCAGCCAGCCTTCACTCCATCCCCCTTCAAACACTTCCATCATTTTTCCCAAACACATTCATAAATTATCCTCAAACACTCTCACAATCCCAAACACTCCAGCAATCAACCAAAAGCTCTAAACAACCTCAAATCACCAAAACTACTCCAGCAAACCTCTCTTCTATTTCCCTACGAATTTCATCTTCCTCAGCCATCACCACTCACTCAAACTCATCCCAAATCACCTCCATATCCTTCATACATCCTTCTAGACGTGAGAAAGCTCTTGGAGAAGCATTAGACGTGGAGAAGCACTTGGAGAAGCCTTGGACACCACAAGAACTTCAGAAAAAGGGGTTTTTCTACTCTTATTGCATTCATTATGTTTTCTCATTTATGTCTTAATTTCTTTCTCATTATGAGCAGCTAAATCCATAGCTAGGGTTTCAATGTAACCTGACAAGACAATTTCATGTTTTAAGTTAATGTTACCCTTTGTTGATTACTTCTAATTTTCTGGTCTCATTCACTTGTTCTTAGTTGAATCTTTATGCATGTTTAAATAACTGGCCATTATGAACACATGCATGTTGGTTATCTAGTTCAAGTTTACATAAACACCATATGACTCTTGAACCGATTAGTGAATGAGTGGGTAATGCATTTAGAACAAACACCATGTTTAAATGTTTACTTGGTTCCTTTGTGTTCTTCTTAAGCTTAATGGATTCAGATACATAACCTAGACTAAACACCATAGCTAAGTTGTGTTTTCTGAGTACTTGATTAAAACCAAACACCATATGGATAATCATACATAAGAAAGAACGAACTTCAGAAATTGTAATCAACTTAGGTGATTGTTAACTTGTAGCTTGAAATTGGATTGTCATGGTGAAGTTGAACCCCTAGTGCTTGTCTCCTTTGTCTCTAAATTTTCTAAACAACTACTTGCTGGTCACTTGCTATTTTGCATTCCCTTTTAGTAGTTTTCAGTCACTTGTTGTTTTGCATTTCCTTTGTGTAGTTTTCATTCCAACAAACTCAACAAAACTTCATTTAAATTCTGTTTAGTCTTAGAATTACTTGTGAGTCTAAGTAGTAGTAATAAGTGTTTTTCATCCAAGTCTCTGTGGAACGACCTCGTGCTTGCATTCCTATACTATAATTGGTTCGTGCACTTGCGAGAAATAGATAGAGTAAAATCTGTCCAACAAGTGTTTCATTAAAGTGTTTCTACTTCTCATCTCTACTCATTTTCTTCATTTCACTCTAATTGATCTCATCATTTCATTTTGATTGAATACTAAGGATGATTCTCTTTTGCAGATATCATGTGCTTGCTCTCATTCATGAATGAACTCATTGAAGTGATGCTAGGCTATGTGTGTATAACCATTCTATGTGCTTTCTTTCACCCAACCTATATGTGTGTTCCATCAACCCTCTTGAAGCCAAACACTTCAAGCCTTTTTCTTCTATCACCCTCATCATTTCCCTAACTTTGTATCTCAATCTGAGATATTCCCTTATTGTAGCCATACCCTATACTTAGAAATATACCAAGGTGTGCCAAGATAAAGTTTGAGGCAAGGAAGTTGCTGCCATGTACCTCAAAGAAAATTGGTGTGATTCTGTGCAATAAAGTTAAAGAAGATGCAGATCAAATCAGCAAAGATGAAAGTGTTTCAATGTGATCTAAGTGTGAAAAATAAAGTCCATGCCAAGTGAAACCATGAAGTTTGCAGCCATGCCATTCTAAAATCAATGTTGCCTTGCAGATTAATGAAGCTGCAACCTTGGTATGTTTTTAAGTTACTTGTTTTTCCTTCCAATTCTTCCATTTCCCCTAAACCTTAGCCTTTCATTACAACCTTGTGAAAGACCTAGCTGATCTTTGAGGATGTATTCATGGGTGCTGGTAAGTATGTGTATATCTCTATTCTTAGTATTTGATTCCTTTCATGAGATCTAACCAAATTTGTGCTTCTATTTCATACACTCACTTATGCTTTCTTGAGAGAATTAAACCATAGGTTCTGAGTCATTGAGTGTTTTCTGTGAGAATTAGAGTTGAAGCATGTTCTCTATTCAAGGTTTGAGTGTGCTTGCTTTGAAGCCGTGTGCCTTTGAGCTATAGCTTCCACTTTACACACTGATTGATCACCTATCTTGGCAACTCTATGGTGTTGGAGGTATGACTAAAAGTTTTCTTTCATTTTCATTAGTTGATTTCAAAGTTTGTTTTTCTAACCACTTTGTTTTGTAGAGTCAGTAAAGCGTTTATGGGTATCGTTTCTGTTAAACCCTTAGGAGACACAACTCCTCCTACTAGGGATGCCAAGAGGTTCAAAGGCTTGTTGCATATGCTCAATGCAATCGAGTTACCTGCGGAAGTGGTTTACTTAACTTCTTGTTTTTGTTTTGTTTTGTTTTGCTCGAGGACTAGCAAAATCTAGGTCTGGGGGTATTTGTTCGGTTCACAATTGTATATCATTTTGTACCCTTATTGCTTATGATTTAGTTATGTTTTTGAGTTAACCTTGTGCTTTTAACCTCTTTTGTGTTTGTTATTCAGTTTATTGAGCTCTAGGTATCACTTGAGGCATTTGAAGTAAAATGGTGAAAATAATGTGTAAAAACTGGTGACTGAGTTACAAGTTCATTTTGGACTTATCTTCTTCATCCGAGCTTGGATTGGGCCAATACTTGTGTGGTTAGATCGATGACATTCTTAACTTGAAGATTGATAGCTCAAAGTCGACATTTGATTGATCCAAGCCCAATCCGTGAGCCCATAAAATTACACATCATGCTGACTTGCAGATGAGCTCATTGCATGCTTGGTCATGGTGAGCTAGGCATGAGCTATTGGTTTCTGAATGGAAGCTTGGTCATGCTGACATGAGGATGAGCTAGGGCTGCTAGTGGGATTTAGTGGAGCAACCATTTCTGATTATCTAATGCAAGTGTTGAGTCCATTAGCCCATTTCTGATTATCTAATGCAAGTGTTGAGTCCATTAGCCATATTCAATTCTGATTTCTCACCTCCCTTCCCCTATAAATACCAATTCATTTCCAGATTCAAGGTGTGCAAGCCTGGGATTCACAACCCCACAATTCAGCCATCCTTCACTCCATCCTCCCTCAAACACTTCCATCATTTTCCCAAACACATTCAGAAACTATCCTCAAACACTCTCACAATCCCAAACACTCCAGCAATCAACCAAAAGCTCTAAACAGCCCCAAATCACCAAAACAGCTCCAGCAAACCTCTCTTCCATTTCTCTACGAATTTCATCTTTCTTAGCCATCACCACTCACTCAAACTCATCCCAAATCACCTCCATATCCTTCATACATCCTTCTAGAAGTGAGGAAGCTCTTGGAGAAGCATTAGACGTGGAGAAGCACTTGGAGAAGCCTTGGACACCACAAGAACTTCAGAAAATGGGTTTTTCTACTCTTATTGCATTCATTATGTTTTCTCATTTCTGTCTTAATTTCTTTCTCATTATGAGCAGCTAAATCCATAGCTAGGGTTTCAATGTAACCTGACAAGACAATTTCATGTTTTCAAGTAATGTTACTCTTGTTGATTACTTCTAATTTTCTGGTCTCATTCACTTGTTCTTAGTTGAATCTTTATGCATGTTTAAATAACTGGCCACTATGAACACATGCATGTTGGTTATCTAGTTCAAGTTTACATAAACACCATATGACTCTTGAACCGATTAGTGAATGAGTGGGTAATGCATTTAGGACAAACACCATGTTTAAATGTTTACTTGGTTCTTTTGTGTTCTTCTTAAGCTTAATGGATTCAGATTCATAGCCTAGACTAAACACCATAGCTAAGTTGTGTTTCTGAGTACTTGATTAAAACCAAACACCGTATGGATAATCATACATAAGAAAGAACGAACTCCAGAAATTGTAATCAACTTAGGTGATTGTTAACTTGTTGCTTGAAATTGGATTGTCATGGTGAAGTTGAAACCCTAGTGCTTGTCTCCTTTCTCTCTAAATTTCTAAACATCTACTTGCTGATCACTTGCTATTTTGCATTCCCTTTTAGTAGTTTTCAGTCACTTGCTATTTGCTTTCCCTTTTTGTAGTTGTTACTCCAAACAAACTCAACACAACCTCATTTAAATTCTGTTTAGTCAATGCAAGCACGAGGTCGTTCCACAGAGACTTGGATGAAAGACACTTATTACTACTACTTAGACTCACAAGTAATCCTAAGACTAAACAGAATTTAAATGAGGTTGTGTTGAGTTTGTTTGGAGTAACAACTACAAAAAGGGAAAGCAAATAGCAAGTGACTGAAAACTACTAAAAGGGAATGCAAAATAGCAAGTGATCAGCAAGTAGATGTTTAGAAATTTAGAGAGAAAGGAGACAAGCACTAGGGTTTCAACTTCACCATGACAATCCAATTTCAAGCAACAAGTTAACAATCACCTAAGTTGATTACAATTTCTGGAGTTCGTTCTTTCTTATGTATGATTATCCATATGGTGTTTGGTTTTAATCAAGTACTCAGAAACACAACTTAGCTATGGTGTTTAGTCTAGGCTATGAATCTGAATCCATTAAGCTTAAGAAGAACACAAAAGAACCAAGTAAACATTTAAACATGGTGTTTGTCCTAAATGCATTACCCACTCATTCACTAATCGGTTCAAGAGTCATATGGTGTTTATGTAAACTTGAACTAGATAACCAACATGCATGTGTTCATAGTGGCCAGTTATTTAAACATGCATAAAGATTCAATTAAGAACAAGTGAATGAGACCAGAAAATTAGGAGTAATCAACAAAGGATAAAATTAACTTGAAACATGAAATTGTCTTGTCAGGTTACATTGAAACCCTAGCTATGGTAATTAGCTGCTCATAATGGGAAATAAACTAAGACAGAAATGAGAAAACATAATGAATGCAATAAGAGTAGAAAAACCCTTTTCTGAAGTTCCAAGGCTTCTCCAAGTGCTTCTCCACGTCTAATGCTTCTCCAAATGCTTCCCCATATCTAGAAGGATGTATGACGGTCAAGGAGATGATTTGGGATGAGTTTGGGTGAGTTGTGATGGTAGGGAAAGAGGAAATTCGTAGGCAAATGGAAGGAAGGTTTGCTGGAGCTGTTTTGGTGTTTTGAGGAAGTTTGGAGTGTTGGGTTGATTTCTGGAGTGTTTGAGGATGGCTGGAGTGAATTGTGGGGTTGTGAATCCCAGGAATTGTTGTGTACCACTTGTTGCGTAGATTTAGCTGCACCAAAATGGATTCAGCTGCATCCTCAACTTGTGATACTCGCAAGTGCACGAGCCGTTGGTAGTTTAGCATATGTAAGTGCGAGGTCGATTCCAGGGATTGGTGATTGAATGATCCAACTCAGTTTTCCTACACAAAAGAAAAATGAAAACAAAAGAAACGAAACAAGAAGAAAGAAAGTAACTAAGACAAGATGGTGAGGTTTTAGAATCCACCCTAATTGTTCTAATCATGTTATGGCAGCAAGTAAACAAATTGATTCACTCATGAAGATGCTCACAAATAAGTCCATGGTGTTTGGATCAAATCGTATTGAACATCACAAGGACTCCAAGCATGGTGTTTACATTAGGAGACCTAGAAACCAAATCACATAAGTTGCTAATGGATGGAATGAAGATGATCCCCAAACCTTCCCAACAAGAGCAAAATGCATGAAACCTCAGGTGATCAATCAAAGGATGCAAAAACAGCTCCATTAAAACAGTGAAGAAGAATTCATGAATGAAATCAAACTTTATAAACTCAAACCATGATACAAGACTAGCAAGATGTTTATTACAACTAATAACAGAAAAACAAAGAAAATACAAGAAGAAAATAAAAGACAAAGGGAGGAGAAGAAGATAAGGACAGCATGCTAGAGATGGAAAAGAATCATCTCCATGGCTGCCAGGAGGCCAAAGCCTCCCAGCTGCTGCCTTCTCCCTTCTCTCCCTTTGTGACTCTCAACTTTCCCTCTCTTTGTGTACAATGGAAGTGTAAATGATGGATCTCAGGATCTGAGTTGAATGTGGAATGGAAGTGGTATTTATAGGGGAGAGGGGAGTGGGAAATCTGAATTGAATATGGCAATGACCTAACACACTTGCATTAGATAATCAGAAATGGTTACTCCACTAAATCCCACTAGCAGCCCTAGCTCATCCTCATGTCAGCATGACCAAGCTTCCATTCAGAAACCAATAGCTCATGCCTAGCTCATCATAACCAAGCATGCAATGAGCTCATCTTCCTTCAGCATGATGTGTATTTCCATGGGCTCACGAATTGGGTTGGGCTGAATCAAATGATGCCTTTAAGATGTCCATTTTGAAGTTCAGAATGTCATTGATCCAACCACACAAGTATTGGCCCAATCCAAGTTCGGATGAAGAAGATAAGTCCGAAATGAACTTCTAGCTCAGGCTCCAGGTTTTGCACGTTTTTGCACCATATTGCTTCAAATGCCTTAAGTTGTAATCCTTTCATCCAAATTAGGCCATAACATGCTTGAATTGCATGAATTATGCTCTTTTGCTCTCTTGGCCTACAAAACACACAAAGAGAGGCAAATAACTCAGAATTATAGGAAACTAAGCAAAAGAACTAAGTAAATAGGGCGTGTATATGTATGAAATTATGGGCTTAACAGTCGCCAACAATCAATATTCTCCAATACAACTTGTGTTGGGTAATCAACCAAATATTTCACATTTAAGAGTTTTTGGTTATGCGGTATATGTGCCTATTGCATCATCGCAACGTACTAAGATGGGCCCTCAACGTAGATTGGGAATATATGTTGGCTTTGATTCACCATCTATCATTAGATATATCTGGAAACCCCTGACGGGTGATATCTTTAGGCACGATTTGCGGATTGTCATTTTGATGAAACAATTTTCCCACTATTAGGGGGAGAAAAATCTGTTCCTAAAGAACAAGGCAAACTCGTTTATGAAGAACGACGTGAATTATCGTGGGATGTACCCACTTTGTCTCATCTCGATCCTCGTATCGCTTAATGCGAAAACGAAGTGAGAAGGATCGTTCACCTCCAAACTATTGCAAATCAGATGCCAGATGCATTTAATGATACAACAAAGGTGACGAAATCACATATCCCATCTACAAATGCACCTGCAAGGTTCCTAATGCTTAATTTTATGTTAGACAACAAATGATCAAATTAGGGAATTAGGAACACAAGGTTATGACCAAACACCATGGCTTAATCATACATTAGCTAGAATCAATCCATTAATCTAAATTGAACTTGGGAACTTATTTGCTTGAGTTACTTTCTTATTTTCTTTCTTCCTTCTTTCATGTTCTTTGTTTTTATTTATGTTTTGTGTAGGGAAACTGAGTTGGATCATTTAATCACCAATCCCTGTGGAATCGACCTCGCACTTACATATGCTAAACTACCAACGGCTCGTGCACTTGCGAGTATCACAAGTTGAGGATGCAGCTGAATCCATTTTGGTGCAGCTAAATCTACGCAACAAGTTTTTGGCGCCGTTGCCGGGATCGGTAACATTGTTTGATTCTATTTGGTTTTCCTACTTTTTATTATTTTTATTTTTTGTATATAACTAGACAGTTTCATGTTTTAAAGTTAATGACGTTAATTGACAAGTTGTGTTTGTAGTCCAACGGACAAGGACAATTGCCTGACAAGCAAGAGAACTGGGTTTGAGTCCCAGCTTACACAACACAAAAAAAAAGAAAAAGGTTCAAGTAGCATGTCAATTTTTTCTTGTTTATGGTTTCATTCACTTCTTCTTAATTAAATATCTTGTCCAAGTTTACATAAACACCATATGACTCTTGGACTGATTAGTGAATGAATGGGTAGATATTGAAGACAAACACCATGTTTAAATTCTACTTGGTTCTTTATTGTTCTTCTTGTTCTTAATGAGTTTGGAATTTGTGTTTAGACTAAACACCATAGCTAAATGCTTTTTCTGAATACTTGATTAAAACCACACACCATATGGATAATCATATTTGAGAAAGAACGAACTCCATAAGCTAGTTTGATTTACTCTGTTGCTTGTTACTTTGATGCATGGAAGTGTTGATTTTTCCTTTCCCTTTTTTAGTTTTTATGTTTTTTATATTTCCTAATCCTTTTAATTCCGTTTCAAGTTTGTGTGTTCGTTTTAGTAATTTATGACAGATTAATAAAAATGGAGAGAGATGACAACCTCAATCATAAGAATGGGAGTGTGGAGCAGTGGGAGAAGTCGCGACCTCCAAGTGTGATGAGCACAAAATTAATACAAGTTTTATCCTTAAATTTATATTTGTTAGTACTTTCTTTTGTTTTATATAAATCTATTAGAATATTTATATTGTTTTTGTTTCCAATCTTTGTTTTTATATTTAATGAGTGGTTGTTTGTAGATATTAAGTGTCTTCCACCAATAGCATGATAAGGAGAAGAAATAAATAATGTATTGCAAGAAGAAAGTAAAGGATGAGAAGAAATATGTGCAGCCAAAGTCAAGGAAATTTGCTCGAGACAACTTGTGCAGCAGCAAATGCAATTGAAGATAAAACAAATGAAAAGAAGAATCAATCAATTGCATTAATATGCTCTAGGACATGCATGCAAGCTTCCATCATTGAAGAAATATAGAGAGAAATGAATAAACAATGAAGGAGAAGCTCAAATTGACTACTTGCAACCAATGAATGCAAAGAAGAATGATGATGCTTGAGTTGTTATTGTTGCGTAGATTTCAGCTGCACCAAAATTGATTCAACTGCATCCTCAACTTGTGATACTCGCAAGTGCACGAGCCGTTGGTAGTTTAGCGTATGTAAGTGCGAGGTCGATTCCACAGGGATTGGTGATTGAAGGATCCAACTCAGTTTTCCTACACAAAACTAAATGAAAACAAAAGGAAATAAATAAAACAAGGAAGAAAGAAAATAACTAACTCAAGTAGATAAGTTCCCAAGTTCAATTAGATTAATGGATTGATTCTAGCTAATGTATGATTAGGCCATGGTGTTTGGTCCTAACTTTGTGTTCCTAATTCCCTAATTTGATCATTTGTTGTCTAACCTAAAATTAAGCATTAGGAACCCATTAAGCATAGAAGAACAATTTAAACAACCAAGCATGTATCTAATCCCTGTTGTTGAATGTCCATACATACTCTTCCTATTCATAGTTCAATTTGAATTAAAGCATGGTGTATACTCTTAATTCAAACCAAGATAGCTAACATGCAAGCCTAAATGGTGATCAATCATTCAAACTAGCATATTAACTTATAAGCATAATGAATAAGAACATGAACCATAATTGAAACTTGGAAACTAATCAAACTTGAAACTAAAGAAAAGAATTTACATAATGAAAAGTAAAGTGAAACTAAGAAAAACTTAAGGAGAATTTCAGCACAAATATTTCATTACAACAATTGAAAACTAGAAAGAGAAACTAAGAGAATTTGAGGGAGAGAAGGGAAGGGAGCTCTAGAGAAGTGTTTGAGAGCTCCCCCCCTTGGGGTGTGATTACAAGCTTAGAGAACTTCCCTATTTATAGGCCTAAGGAAAGTGAAAATCTGAATTCAAAATGGCTAATGCATACAACACTTTTATTATAAAATCTGAATTGGTTGATGCACTTGAATTAGAAAATCTGAATTGGTTGATGCACTTGTATTAGAAAATTGTTGATGCACTTCACCAATAAATCCCACCAGCAGCCCTAGCTCATCTTCATGTCAGCATGACCAAGCTTCCATCCAGAAACCAATAGCTCATCCTCATGTCAGCATGACCAAGCAAGCAATGAGCTCATCTGCAAGTCAGCATGACCAGCAACTTCAAGGGCTTACGAATTGGGCTTCTCTTAAGAAAATGAAGACTTTAAGCACTCCAAATTGAAGTTCAGAATGTGTATGATCCAACCACACAAGTATTGGCCCAATCCAAGCTCGGATGAAAAAGTTAAGGCCAAAACAAATTGCTAACTCGTTTTGCTCGCTGACAAAAATCCATCCTGAGCATGGTTCGGTGTTTGCTAGGTAACGGACTCCAGATTTATCCAATGGGGCTGCATTTTGGATAAGTTATAGTATACACCCATTGGAACAACTTTCATGAAGAATGCTGCCTCATCCGAGCTGTGTAAGTTGCTGAAACAAAGCTTGCAATATGACCTATGAAACTGGACTGGCAGGGAGCTGTAGCAAAAAAAATGAGTTTGTCTTTAAGCTCTTCTTCCCTTCATCCAAATCAAGCCTTCACATGCTTGGATTGCATCATTTCCTATCCAAAGCCATCATTATTACCTAAATATCAATTAACTGAAAGATAAACACAAAAAGGATTAAAAGCACAAGTTTAACTCAAAAACATAACCAAATAATAAGTTAGAAGGGTACAAAATGATATACAATTATGAACTGATCAAATACCCCCAAACCTAGATTTTGCTAGTCCTCGAGCAAAACAACACAAAACAAAGTTAAAAACAAAAGAAGAAGTTAACTAAACCACTTCCGCAGGTAACTCGATTGCATTGAGCATATGCAATAAGCCTTTAAACCTCTAGGCATCCCTAGGAGGAGGAGTTGTGTCTCCTGAGGGTTTTAACAATTATCAATTCCCACAAACGTTTTTCTAACTCTACAAAACAAAGTGGTTAGAAAACGTTACTAAATTTGTTAGTCCTTAAGCAAAATAAAACAAAAACAAAAACAAAAATAATTACAAAAACAAAAATAAAAATAAAAGAAATAAAAATAAAAATAAAAACTCAAAACAATCTTTCCGAACATTTTCTGAAGAGAAATGACTTATGCACATGACTCAAAAGTTTTAACGATAAAAACTCAATTTTAGACATTATTCACAAGGTGGCAAAGTTCAAAGCACAATATGCTCAAAGTGTAGTAGTGTGATTACCAAATGCAACAAATTCTCCAATCTTAGTTTTCACACAATTTCAAAAATCATACAAAGCACAAGTTCAACTTCAAATCTCACCAAAGTTGTACTCTCACAAATGAATCACTCATAAGAGGGTTATAATGCAACACTCAGTTATAAAATGAGATTAGAGTTAAACCATAAGGGACTTAACTCAAAATAGGAAGATGAAGAACTTGCATTAATATGATCTCAATAAGGATGCCAAACACTTAAAAGTAAGAAAATGCATGCAATTTAACCATATGACATTTAAGATCAATTTAGGTCTTTAACAAAGGTTGTAATGGGGCCAAGGGTGTAAGGTGAGTAAGAAATGAAAGGTATGGATACAAAGTCCAAGGAACTCAAAAATGTAAGAGTATAAAATAATTATTTACAAGACTTCGAATCATCACGATTAGATATTTTCTTTTACATGATCAAAACTCCTTATACCTTCATTTACAATGATTTAAACTCCTTTCCAAACACCAATGAAACCCAAAAATGAAATTTCAATCAACTACCATTTAATCAGAACTTTTCTCTTTTCTTTCACCAATTGTGTGAAGTTCTATATAATTTTTTTTTTCTTTATGTAATATCCCTTCCCAAACTTAGCATGAAAAACACATCCGAATTAGAGCTCATGAGTTCCTTAGAAAGGTAAATTCTTGTTTTTCAGGCTAAGGCGAGGAAATATAATTGGTTAAGTGAAAGAAAAGGTTTACATGTAGGCTCAAAATGGTTAACAATGGAAAATCATGCTTAAGCATGCATAAGGTTAGCTTGAAAGGCACAAACGATCCAAAGAGGGCCTTAATATCATTTCTTAAATGTCATGAAATCAAATTGCATAAGAATGAATGACTTTTAAGTGTTCAACCAAATCAATGAATAATGAGATCAAACAACAACTTTGATGACAAGAAAATAAGAGTATATGTATAACACTCATGAAATGAAGCACAAGGCTTAAAAGCTCACATTATATGGTTATATAAGTCTAATTTATGCTTCATACAATTCTTTGGGTCATACAAATCCTTTAATTGGAAAATTATGAAACAAATGGCAAGTGCAAAGAAGGTTTCAAACATATCATGCTAGAACGATGCCAAATTAATTATATATATTTTTTACAGTAAAAATTTACAAAATAATAATAATAATAATAATAATAATAATAAATAAAATTCAATTTTCATTTAAGCCATGCAAACATTTATCATAATCTCATCAAGTGTGTTCGGAAAGTGAATAAAAATAAAAATAAAAATAAAAATAAAAATAAAAATAAGACTCAAACAAAATAAAATAAAAATAAAAACAAGCAAATAATAAAAAAAAAATTTAAAAAAATTAAGGTTAAAATTAAGTAAAAAAAAAAACAAATTTACATGCTAAACTCCAATACCCCCAAACCTAGAAATGAACATTGTCCTCAATGTTGAAAAATTAGCCACAAGCAATGTCATAACAACAAATGAAGGTATTAAAGCAAATAAAAATAACAAAATACAAAAATTACAAAAATTACAAAAATTACAAAATAAAAATTACAAAACAAACAAATAAAAAGAAATGAAAACACTCAAAACAGTAAGCCCTAAACAAACAGTCTTTACGCAAACCCAAACCCAAACGATTGAAAACCCAACCCAAAAGAAAGTTAACACATTTTGAAACCTAAAAAACGGTGAAAACCCGAAGCCCACAATGAAGTCCGAAGCCCACATGTTAAATTTTTTTTAATTTTTTTTAATTTTTTAAATGAAACGTGAATTGGGAGCGCGAAGGCGGGATTTCTAAAAAGAAAGAGTGTGGTCCCTGATGCCTTGGTTCCTGGGAAGTCACGGGTAAAAGGGATGAGGGACGTGTCGGCGCATAGAGGCAGCTGTCACATCCCCCAAGCCAGAATTATTGGCCTTGTAGGAAGGCGCGACGACTTTTTCATGTGAAGGTGGTGAAAGGTGAAAATACAATTAAGGGAGGTTGGGAAACGGGTGCGGCGACATATAGAGATAAGCCGTAAGGGCTGCACAGAACTAGAACCGCAGTGGCTAGGGTTTAGCAGACTAAGTCTATAAAAAGCTAAAAAGAAATGGTGAAAAACACAACCTCAGAAACACACAAAAGAGAAACGAAAGAAAGAAGAAAAGCGAGTGAGAAATCAAATGGCCTCTAACTACCCATTTTCGTTGGATCTCAACCTAGCTCCACCGACTCAAACATGGGGCCAAGCAGGAGGCACCAGTATGGGTGCCATACTTTGCCTCCGCACGGGACCTGTGACGGTCAATGACTCAATACTCCTGGACAACGATGTTGCCATTGGAGTTGGCAGAAATCTAGTGACTCCTAAAGATATACGTGTGTTTGGGACAAGGGATGACAACCGGGTCACGAGCGATGCCCTGGCACTAAGCGTGAGAGTACAGCATGTGTCGCAAGTTTGGGACATCGCCTACTTGCGAAGTCCCATGAGGTAGAGGTCCTGAAAGGTCAGTTGGCGGCGGAGCGAAGTATGGTTGAAGAGTGTCAAACTGCTATAAAAAGCTTGAAAAGGGAGAGGGCAAGGATAGTGAAGGTGAATCGACACAGCTAGAAGTATTGCGGGACGAGAATAAAAGCCTATCAAAGATGGTAGAGTTGTATTCTCGCGACATGCGAAAGCAGCTGGAGGACCTAGACCGACCGGGTAAACGCAAGCAAGCAGATCGCGAGAGTAGTTATGCTCAAGCTAAGATTGCGATCTTTGGGAGTTCAAGTGGTGAGCCCCAAGAGGCTGTGCGTGAAGCCCCGGAAGAGGATAGCCAGAGGGCCAAACTCAAAGCTCCTATGGTCGAGACACCTAGCACTGTGAAGAAATGATTTCTACTGCATTATTGTTGTTTTTAAGTTATTTTATTTTTTTTGGTTGTTTTTGTTTTGGAAATAAAAGAGTAAATTTGCAGAAGGAAAAAGAAAACGGAAAAGAAAGCACATTTCCGAAACTTAAATCAAACGAAAACGACAACGGAAATGGAAGCACAGTTCCATAACTAAAATAAAATAAAGATGATAGCCGAAAGGTAAAGGCAAAAACACAAAGCTCCAGAAAATGAAAGTAACGGGCAAAAACATAAAACACCAGAAAACACGGAAAAAAAAGTAAAGTAAAGTGAAAGTTAATGTGCTCCCCCTTGAAGCGATTAGGTCGAGCATGCCCGGGAAATCCGAAATGGTGTTGGCTCTCTCTCATCAGCATATGCCTATTTAAACCACACCTCTGCAAGCGGATGATACCCAGCATTTCTTCCTGCAAACTCAAGGAAAAACATCAAAAAATTCAGAAGCGAAAAAAATGGCATCCTCATGCACTCACCTTGATGATCTTAACCTTGAGCTATCCCTTGCACCACCAAATGCCCAGATAAGGGCTCCTCCAACCTCTGTCTTCCCAAACTCTTCATATCATCACGGCACAGCATCAAACTTTCCAGAGGCAATACCGAACCTTTCTGAGGTAATGCCGAAGAAGACCAGTGCTCCTGGGAACATTGATTGGCAGTAAACTCACTCCGGCAGATCACCTGCACGTGGCACGTAGGTCTGACAAGATGGCGGTGGATGAGTCCCACGATTTAACTGTGCTCCAAGCGGTCTCGGCTACCAATTTGGGCATGCGACTTTTGGCGAGGACAAGGGAGTGCACAGCTCTAGCGAGGAGGTGGCTGCCTTGAAGGCTATGGTGGCGGACTCCAGAAGCGGCTTTCCTTGCCAATCAGCATGTGGAAGCACTCAGAGAAAAAATGATGATCATGTAGAGCTGCTGCAGATTCTACAAGTACGAGACAATAGAGGTAAGCCATGATGATGATGAAGATGAAGAAGAAGAAGAAGAAGAAGAAGAAGAAGTTTTTTTTTTTTTTTTTGTTTTTTAATTTACTTGAATGTTTTTTTTTTCCTTGTTTTTTTTTTTAATGCAGTGTTTGAAATAAAATAAAAATGTGTTTCTAACACTCAGAAATAAACTAACTAATCATACCATAAAAACAAAAACAAAATAAAAAAAACAAAATAAATACAAAAACTAACTTAACAAAACAAAAACAAAAACAAAATAAAAACAAAGAGTAAACAAAAAAATAAAACAAAGAAAATAAAAAAAACTTAGTTTAAAAACACACGAATATACAAGCAACTCACGGATGACCAGTTAAGGGCCTCAGAAAAACACAGCCAGGGGATCCGGGAAGGTTGGAGGGGTCACAATGGTCCCGCTTAAAACCCAAACTTCTTAGACACCGAAGGTGTAGCCTAAAGAACTCCTAGACACTGTATTGACAGAAGTGCTTCCTGGAGTTACCATAAGTTAGCTCATATGAAAAATCTTTTTTTAATTTTTAAGATAAGAAACAAAAACAAGTTAAGATAAAATGAAACAACAAAGCATAAATGAAAATGAACTAAGTACTCTAAACAAATTCAAACAAACGACATAAATTTTTGTACTAAAAGAAACAAACCAAGAAATAAACAGAATTTAAAGAAGAGAAAGGATTGAAATGCTCCCCCTTGAAGCGATTAGGTCGAGCGTGATGCAATTGGAGGTCGTGCATGCAAGCTTCCATCATTGAAGAAATATAGAGAGAAATGAATAAACAATGAAGGAGAAGCTCAAATTGACTACTTGCAACCAATGAATGCAAAGAAGAATGATGATGCTTGAGTTGTTATCTAGCTTCAATTTGAGGAAAGTTGCTGCAGTTTTTTATAAGATACTTATTTGAAATGATAAAAGCTTGGAGCAAAGAAGCAAGTGTAGAGAGTGTGGAGAAATTCAAGAATGATACCCGACAAAGAGAAGAAGGAAAGTATGGAAGTGCATGATAAAGTGTTCAAGTGGAAGAAAGTTTTGAAGAATTTGGAGAAGGAGTCATCATCACAATGAATTAATTAAAGGAAGCAAATTGGCAATTGGCAAGTGGAAAACATATTAAATTCATGAGTAGAGGGATTTGATGAATTTAGAAATGCTCTCATCCTCCTATAAATAGGGTAAGCTACGGCATTGTAAAAAACACACCAAGCTCCACAATCTTGAGCTTTTCTCTCTTCCCTCCATCTTTCTAAGTTTTAAATTCTGTTTTTAGTTTTATTTTATTATGGGGAACTAACTCCCTAGCTAAGGCTAGGGAGAAAGCTTTTAATATAAGTGTGTAATTTTTATTAGTTTGATCCAAACTTAAGCTTTAATATAATTTTGTAGTTTTTGTTCAAATGGAATTTGTAGTATTCTTTTTAATTAATTGATGAATGTTTGATAATCTATTTCATGGGTTCAATCATGTTTTTCCCATTGTGTAGTAAAAACTTTCATGCTTTTAAAAGAGAAGAGAATTACTAAAGATTAATAGAATTTTGATGAAGTTTATTTTTTTTGATAGTTTGTTGCCAATGGTACAAGTTATGCTTAGAATACTTCTAAAGGAAATTAAAAAGAGCTTTAATTATTTTGAACAACTACATTGGAAAATATTTTGTGGATCAAATTATTAAGAGTTGCATGTTTATGTTAAAAGTGGAATCCCAATGCCTTAGTGTTTTAAGCAATCAAATTTTCTCTAAATCAAATCTTGCATAAATCTACCTCTCAATTACACTTGTTCTTTTTCATCTCTGTTATTTTCTTTACACTGCTCTCTGTGGATACGACACTGGACTTCCGAGCTACACTATTATACGACACCTTCCTTGGGTTTTGCAAAAGTGGTGTGAACAAATTGGCGCCGTTGCCGGGAGCGGCTTGTCAAAGAGTACAGAGATCCCCTTGGTCTGAGGTTTGCTGGTTATGTGAAATTCTTCACATCTGGTACACTCTTTCCAAACTTATCTCATTGTTAATATATATTTTTATTTTTATTTTTATTTTATTTTATTTTGTTTATTTGTTTATTTTCTTTATGCGACCTAGAGATCATCTAGGAAGGTTTGTCAAAAAGTCTGAAACTGTTAATTTAGAACATTCTGCTTCAACTTCTTCAACTGAAGTATCCAAATCTGAAAGCATGGCAGAAATTGCAAATAATGAACAAGAAATTAATGCTCATATTGAAAATAATGAGATTGAGAATAATGAAATGAGAGAAGAAGTAGCTGCACCTAGAACTTTAGAGACATTTTTGCATCCTATTTGTGCACCAAATCCTTCATGCATCATGTTTCCACCTAACATGCCAAATTATGATTTCAAACCTGGAATGATTCAACTGCTTCCCATTTTTCATGGCATGGAAAGTGAAAATCCTTATGTGCATGTTAGGGAATTTGAAGAAGCTATTGGCAGTTTTTACAATGTTCAACTTGATAGGCTTAATTTCATAAGGTTGAAATTTTTTCCTTTTTCCTTAAAAGAAAAAGCTAAAAGTTGGTTATATTCATTAAGGGCTAGATCCATAGGTTCTTGGGGGGAAATGACTCAAGCATTTTTTAACAAATATTTTCCTAATCACAAGACGATTGCTCTTAAGAAAAGAATCTCAAATTTCTCTCAAAAGGAAAATGAAACTTTGTATCAAACTTGGGAAAAATTTAAAGAGCTTTTGAATTTGTGCCCACACCATGGCTTTGAAAACTGGCGTCTTGCTAGTTATATCTATGAGGGACTTCTCCCTCGTGATCGCCAATTTGTTGAGTCAATGTGTAATGGAAATTTTATGCAAAAAGACCCTGATGATGCCTTAGAATTTTTGGATGAAATTGCTGAAAAAGCTCATCAATGGACTGTTCCAAGTCCAGTGAGACCACTGATCGGTCAAGAATTGCCACATCTTCTACTAATAAAGGAATTTATCAATTAAAAGAAGAAGATGATTGGAAATTCAAATTTGAGGTTTTAACTAAAGAAATAGCTGCTTTGAAAACAGAAAAATCAAATTCGCCTCAACCTTTTTCAAGCTGATGTTAATCAAGTCTGTGATTCTTGTTATGAGATTGGTCATACTGTTAAAAATTGCCCAATTTTTCAGGAAATGAAAGGAGCTTATGAGGAGCATTGTGCTGCTGTTGGAAACTTCAAACAACAATATTCTCCTTTTTCCAACACTTACAATCCAGCAACAAAAAAACCATCCAAACTTTCGTTGGAGCAATGATTCACAACCTCAAGTAAGTGATAGAAATTCTTTCAATCATCAGTTTCCTGCAACTAATACATTTAATGCTAGACCTTCTTTGAGCGATACTCTTCAAGCATTTATGCAAAAACAGCAGAAGCAAAATCAAAGGTATGATACCTTGTTTGGTCAAATGGTTGAAGAAAATAAAGAAATTAAAAGCCAAATTTCTAAATTGACAAATTCTTTTGCAATAAATGAAAAAGGAAAATTTCCTTCCCAAACTCAACCAAATCCAAGGAATGTTAATTCATGTGAAACCTCAATTGAACATGCTAAATCTGTCATTACTCTTAGAAGTGGTAAAATAATTGATAACACACCTTCACCAAAGGAAGTTGAAAAATCTAAGAATAATGATGAACTAAATAAGTCCAAATTGAGTGAATTAAATGAATATCATTTTCCTGCTCCTTTTCCCTAAGCTTTAAATCCTCCAAAGAAATTAAATCAAAATTCTGAAATTTTGGATGTTTTTAAAGAAGTCAAAGTTAATATTCCTCTGTTAGATGCTATTAAACAGATTCCTTCTTATGCTAAATTTTTAAAAGATCTATGCACTTTTAAAAGAAGGCATCAAGTGAAGAAAACTGCATTTTTGACTGAACATGTGAGTGCATTGTTGCAACATAAGGTCCCTCCTAAATACAAAGATCCAGGAAGTCCCACTCTTTCATGTGTAATTGGAAAAAATTACATAAATTGTGCTTTGCTTGATTTGGGGGCTAGTGTAAATTTATTGCCATATTCAGTATATTTGCAGTTAGGTCTTGGTGAATTGAAACCCACAACAATGAAGTTGCAACTTGCTGATCGTTCTGAACGAGTGCCGAGAGGGTAATTGAGGATGTATTGGTCCAAGTGGACAAATTTTACTACCCTGTTGACTTTGTTGTTTTGGATACACAACCTGTTTTGCATTCTAAAAATGAAATTCCTGTCATTTTAGGTCGTCCATTTCTTGCTACATGTGATGCACATATTAGTTGCAGAAGTGGGATAATGAAACTGAGTTTTGGTAACATGACATTTGAAATTAACATTTTTAATGTTTTCAGGCGACCCTATGAAGATGATGAATGTGCAGTGGTGAACTTGATTGAAGCTCTTGTACAGGATCAATTTGAGAAGACCAGTATTTCTAAACCTTTAGAGGCTCTTTTATTGAATTCTAAAGAATATGAATTACTTGAGGATCCGAAAATTGCTTATCCTAATTTGTTGTTTAAATCCTTGCAGGTTAATAAATGGACACCAAAATTTGAGAAGCTTCCACCTCGGAAGGAAAAGACATTGCCATCAAATGTGGAAGTTCCTATTCTAGAATTGAAACCTTTACCCATGAGACTTAAACATGCCTTCTTGGGGTCCAACAACACTTTTCCAGTGGTAATATCTTCTGAACTTGACTCTTTGCAAGAAGGTAAGTTACTTAATGTGTTGAATTCTCACAGATCTGCCATTGGTTGGACTCTTGCTGACATTAAGGGAATTAGTCCTCTTGTTTGTACTCATAAAATATTTTTAGAGGATGAAGCCAAATCTTCTAGGGAGGCACAACGTAGGTTAAACCCAATCATGAAAGATGTTGTTAAAACTGAGGTGTTGAAATTAATAGATGCGGGTATTATTTATTCCATCTCTTGATAGTAAATGGGTAAGTCCTACTCAAGTTGTACCTAAGAAATCTGGCATAACAGTGGTTCAAAATGATAAGAATGAATTGATACCTACAAGAATTGTTTCAAGTTGGCGCATGTGCATTGATTATAGAAAGCTAAATTCTGCAACTAGAAAAGACCATTTCCCTTTACCTTTTATTGATCAAATCTTAGAAAGGGTAGCCGGTCATAAATTTTATTGCTTCTTAGATGGATACTCAGGTTATTATCAAATTGAAATTGCCATTGAAGATCAAGAAAAAACTACTTTTACATGTCCTTTTGGTACTTTTGCTTTTCGTAGAATGCCTTTTGGACTATGTAATGCTCCTGCTACTTTTCAAAGATGCATGATCAGTATTTTCAGTGATATGATTGAGAAATTTCTTGAAGTTTTCATGGATGATATATCTGTTTTCGGTGATTCTTTTGATAATTGCTTGAGTAATTTGGAAAAAGTTTTGGTTCGAATGCCAGGAGAAAAGCTTTGTTTTAAATTGGGAGAAATGTCATTTCATGGTTTCTTCTGGAATTGTTCTTGGTCATATTGTTTCATCTAAAGGAATTGAAGTGGATAAAGCTAAAATTGAATTAATTTCAAAATTGCCAGTTCCAAAAACTGTTAAAGATGTCAGATCATTTTTAGGTCATGCTGGTTTTTATAGGAGATTTATTCAGAATTTTAGTGCAATATCTAGACCCTTGTGTAATCTCCTATTCAAAGACAGTATATTTGAGTGGTCTGATTCATGTCAAAAGGCTTTTGAGAAATTAATTGAAATGCTCACATCTGCTCCAATTATGCAACCACCTGACTGGACTTTACCTTTTGAAATTATGTGTGATGCCAGTGACTTTGCAGTTGGAGCTGTTTTGGGGCAAAGAAAAAAGATAAGAAGCCACATGTCATCCATTATGCAAGCAGAACCTTGAACAGTGCCCAGATGAATTATTCTACAACTGAAAAAGAACTCCTTGCTGTGGTATTTGCTTTGGATAAGTTTCGTGCTTATATAGTTGGATCACCTATTGTTATTTTCACTGACCATGCAGCTTTAAAATACCTTTTTGAAAAGAAAGATGCTAAAACTAAACTGATTAGGTGGATCCTACTACTTCAAGAATTTGACATCACAATCAAAGATAAAAAGGGAGTAGAAAATGTAGTGGCTGATCATTTGTCTAGATTGAGTTTTAAGGATTCCATTGAAACATTGCCAATTAATGATTCTTTTCCAGATGAGCAATTATTTGCTATTTCAGAATTACCTTGGTTTGCTAACATTGTTAATTTTCTTGCTATAGGTAAAATTCCATCTGATTGGACTGCTCAAGACAAGAGAAAATTTCTTACAGAGGTTCGAAATTTCTTTTGGGATGACCCTTATCTGTTTAAATATTGCCCTGATCAGATCATTAGGAGGTGTGTACCTGATAATGAAATCCATGCAGTAATTTCTTTTTGTCATAATGAAGCATGTGGCGGTCATTTTTCTGTAAAGAAAACCACTGCAAAAATTTTGCAGTGTGGATTTTATTGGCCTATGCTTTTTAAAGACACTAATTCTTTTTGTCGAACTTGTGACCGTTGCCAAAAGTTGGGGGCAATTACCCGTAGAAACATGATGCCTTTGAACCCAATTTTGGTAATTGAATTATTTGATTGTTGGGGCATTGATTTTATGGGTCCTTTCCCTATTTCTTTTGGATATCTTTATATCTTGGTCGGTATTGATTATGTTTCCAAATGGGTAGAGGCTATTCCTTGTCGACATAATGATCATAAAACTATTTTGCGGTTTTTAAAAGAAAACATTTTCGCAAGATTTGGAACACCTCGAGCTATTATAAGTGATGGAGGAAAACACTTTTGTAATAAACCTTTTGAGGCTTTAATGAAAAAATATGGTGTCACTCATAAAGTTGCTACCCCATACCACCCACAAACAAGCGGTCAAGTTGAACTTGCTAATCGGGAGATAAAACAAATTTTGGAAAAAACTGTGAGTCCTAACCGTAAAGATTGGTCTTTGAGATTAACTGATGCTTTATGGGCATACCGTACAGCATACAAATCCCCCATAGGGATGTCACCGTACAGACTTGTCTACGGTAAGGCTTGTCATTTACCAGTTGAACTTGAACATAAGGCATATTGGGCAATTAAAATGTTTAATTTTGGTTTAAATGATGCAAGTTCGAATAGGAAGCTTCAGTTGAATGAGTTGGCAGAATTAAGGAATGATGCTTACGAAAACTCTCGAATTTACAAAGAGAAAATGAAGGTTTTTCATGATAAAAATATTTTGAGGAAAAACTTTGAACCATCACAGAAAGTTCTCTTATATAATTCAAGATTGCATATTTTTCCTGGTAAACTTCGTTCCAGATGGACAGGTCCATTTATGGTCACAAGAGTTTTTCCTTTTGGAGCAGTGGAGATTGAGGATCCAAAAAATGGTAATGTTTTTAAAGTTAATGGTCAACGTCTTAAACCATTTTTGGAGAATTTTGTTTTGCAGGATGACACGATTCACTTGGAGAATCCTTTTTATCAGGATTGAATTCTCAGACTATCTTTAGTTTAGTATTCATTATTTATGTATGCTATTTATGTTTTTTGGATACTAATAAGCTGTAGGATTTATTTTGAAGATTTTCTTTTTTTTTTTTCAGGTAATTTCTTTCCTGACCCTTCATCTTTAATGTTTTATGCATGCTTACATCGAGGACAATGTTTCATTCAAGTTGGGGGGGAGTGGAATTAGTTATCACAATTTGCTTCTAAAATTTTCTCCTAAAAAAAAAAAAAAACTCATGACTTTTGGTAACTTCGAAGTGAGTGTCTTTGTCAATCCAGTGTCTAGGAGTTCTATAGGCGACACCTTCGGTGTTTAAGAAGTTTGGGTTTTAAGCGGGACCATTGTGACCCCTCCAACCTTCCCGGATCCCTTGGCTGTGTTTTCTGAGGCCCTTAACTGGTCATCCGTGAGTTGCTTGTATATTTGTGTGTTTTTAAAATAAGTTACTGAGTGTTAAAATTTAAAAAACTAAAAAAAAAATTATTTAAAAAAAAAAAAACTATAATTTTTGCTTATTTCTTTGTGTGGTTCTTTTTGTTTTGTTTTTTTTTTTTTTTTTTTCATGACTGTTTATTTTGTGTTTGTATAGATTTTAGTTTTCTTTTTGTGTGTTTAATTTCATTTTGGTCTTTATTTATTTTTGCTTGGATTTTATTTATTTATTTATTTATTATTTTTGTCTTTTATTCTACAATGGATAAATACCAAAGGGATTGACACGCATATTTTCCAGGTATTATCTTTCTATTTCATTTACCCTCTTATTTCATACATTACTAAAAAAAAAAACCAAAACACAAACACAAAATAATAAATAAATAAATAAACATTGGAACCCAATCTCCAACTAAGGCAATTCCGAATTTCTTGTTTCTCTTTGCTTTTATTACTGTAATTCTTTCTTCATTTTACTTGTTTATGCATATATTTTGTTGCTAAGTTTGGAAAGTGTTCTCGATTCACGACTGCACAATCCGAAATTGGACTTGAATGCTTCTTTCATTCCATTACATGTGATTACAAACACAAACTTCAAACAAAAGAGGGCATACATAAACTTCTCAAACACATGTTTCATTTTGCATTCTAAGCCACCTGAGGCATCAGCTAATTGCCTCTATCTGCTATAGCTTGTAACACTTGCAGTAGCTCCTCATGATCTGCATTCCTCTTCTCCAGTCCTTCTATATGCTGGTTGGTAAAGTAGAGCCTTCTCTGGCAATTCCTGTCACATGGGCCTTCAGGGACGCCACTTCATCAGTTAGTGCTGCACACTCTCGCGTCCTCTCCAGGAGTCGCAAGCCTATATTTGTAGCCAAGGCCGCATGGTGCATGGTCAGTGTGTGGGTCTCCTCTACCGTAACCCTATCAGGCCTGTGTGATATTTGCCAATGCTCCGCCGGTGTGAGCCGAGTGCCAATCATGCCACCCAGGTAGCATTGCTCTGTTCGGTATTGCCTCAACAAAGGTTGAGGCCGAGCCATGATGATATGTGGAGTTTGGGAAGACGGAGTGAGGAGGAGCACTTACTTGAGCCACTGATGGCGCAAGGGCCAACTCCAGATTTAGATCGTCGAGGGAAGTGGGTGAGGTTGCCATTGTGATTTGTGTTTCTTGCTTATTGATGTTTTACTCTGAGTTTTCAAGATGAAACACAGACGCAAGCTCAACTCAACAGAGAGACGGGTTAAATAGACTTCGGCTTCTGCGTTTGCTTTTCTCTCGGATTCCTTTATTTCCCTAACGTTTTGCAGCCGCGTGTTTTTAGATGGGGGAATTTTTTTTTTCTTTTACCTTCATGTTTTTTGCTTTCACTTTCACTTTCCGTGTTTTCTGCTTAAATATTGAATGCTGTCTCTCGCGCGCCGACACGTCCATTCCTTCTTTTATCTGTGACCTTCCCTTTCCAGTTTTTGTTTTTTTTTAGTTTAAAAAAAAAATTTGGAAATGTGTTTATTTTTCTTTTTCTTTTATAACTTAATTTATTTTCTTTCCGAAAAAAATAAAATAAAATAAAATATTGGGCTTTCGTTTGGATTGGGTCCTCAATTGATTTGGAGGTTCCAATGGGCTGGACTTCTTCGTCTTTTGGGTTTTGGTTTGCGTAGGACTATTTAGGGTTTACTGTTTTGTTTGGTTATTTTTTTTGTTTTGCTTTATTTTTGTTTTTGGCAATTAAATTCTAAGTTTAATTTTTTTATTATTATTATTATTATTATTTATTATTATTTTTTTTTGCTTTACTCCATTTCATTTCTTGTTATACCTTTGTTGATACTTACATTCTTCAACATTGAGGACAATGTTTGATTTAGGTTTGGGGGTAAGGTTTAGAAGTTTTGTTTTTTAGGGTAGTTTTGTTTTTATTATTATTTTATTTCAACCAAAAAAAAAATGGTGTTATCTCTAGATTTTTATGCTTACTATCATCAAATCAGATTCAACACTCATGAATGATTTTTACGATTGGAAACATATGATTAAATTTTAAACCCATAATTTTAGTTTTTTTTCACTTATTTCTATTTAGTGGATAATTCTTGAGTTATACTTTGAATTCTCACATGCACATCAACACTTTAGTAAGAATGAAAGAAAAGATCAATTATAGTTAACTTTGTTGTTTTAAGTAGAGTTAGATGACATTGCTCTTGATTGACCTTGGCATAAAAAAAAATATATAGAATAATAATAATAAATCAAATAATGTTAATTTATCCAGAGTTTTACTTAGTAACCGGGCCTCTTGCCTAAACAGCAACGAGTGTTCGCGTCAAACGGTAAAATTTTGGGGTAAATACATTTTGTGACTAGTTTAGTTCTGCAGCCTTTTTAACTCGAGTTAATAAGCCCTTAGGGGTGTTTCTACACCTAATGCCTTAAAACCTTTGGTTTGAGAGTCGTTGGCCTAAATCTCGCTACATGGGTTAATTAGAAAGCTTAATAGAACTAAACATTGCACAGTCACAATTCAAAAAAAAAAAAAAAAAAAATTGTATATATATGCCTTGGTTAGTTATTTGCACTGAATTTTGATAATGATTGAAATAATGAGGTTACTGTGATTGAAATTAACTTTTGTCTCTAAAATGTGTTGGTTCACTTAAACACCAAAGGGAACAAATGAAGAATTTACTAAATGATTATAAGTGATCAAGACTTTATGTGGGGATTAATTTGAAGCGTGTTTGCTCTTTTAAAAATTGTTCATGAATTTTTCAAATCCAGATAGCTTTGATGATGGTTAAGCATTTGTTTAAATTTTCAATTTTGTTGTAGCTTAATTTTTTAAATCTCTCATTTCGATGTTTGTGGGTATCATCACTGAAAGCCCTCACGAGACTATACTCGTCCACTAGGGTAACCTAGGGGTTTAAAGGCTTATTGCATATGCTAAATGCAATCGAGATCCCTGCGAAAGTGGCTTCGTTTTTTTTTTTTTTCTACTTAGTTTTTCTTTTCTTTTGCTCGAGGACTAGCAAAATATAGGTTTGGGGGTATTTGATGAGCACAAAATTAATACAAGTTTTATCCTTAAATTTATATTTGTTAGTACTTTCTTTTGTTTTATATAAATCTATTAGAATATTTATATTGTTTTTGTTTCCAATCTTTGTTTTTATATTTAATGAGTGGTTGTTTGTAGATATTAAGTGTCTTCCACCAATAGCATGATAAGGAGAAGAAATAAATAATGTATTGCAAGAAGAAAGTAAAGGATGAGAAGAAATATGTGCAGCCAAAGTCAAGGAAATTTGCTCGAGACAACTTGTGCAGCAGCAAATGCAATTGAAGATAAAACAAATGAAAAGAAGAATCAATCAATTGCATTAATATGCTCTAGGACATGCATGCAAGCTTCCATCATTGAAGAAATATAGAGAGAAATGAATAAACAATGAAGGAGAAGCTCAAATTGACTACTTGCAACCAATGAATGCAAAGAAGAATGATGATGCTTGAGTTGTTATCTAGCTTCAATTTGAGGAAAGTTGCTGCAGTTTTTTATAAGATACTTATTTGAAATGATAAAAGCTTGGAGCAAAGAAGCAAGTGTAGAGAGTGTGGAGAAATTCAAGAATGATACTCGACAAAGAGAAGAAGGAAAGTATGGAAGTGCATGATAAAGTGTTCAAGTGGAAGAAAGTTTTGAAGAATTTGGAGAAGGAGTCATCATCACAATGAATTAATTAAAGGAAGCAAATTGGCAATTGGCAAGTGGAAAACATATTAAATTCATGAGTAGAGGGATTTGATGAATTTAGAAATGCTCTCATCCTCCTATAAATAGGGTAAGCTACGGCATTGTAAAAAACACACCAAGCTCCACAATCTTGAGCTTTTCTCTCTTCCCTCCATCTTTCTAAGTTTTAAATTCTGTTTTTAGTTTTATTTTATTATGGGGAACTAACTCCCTAGCTAAGGCTAGGGAGAAAGCTTTTAATATAAGTGTGTAATTTTTATTAGTTTGATCCAAACTTAAGCTTTAATATAATTTTGTAGTTTTTGTTCAAATGAAATTTGTAGTATTCTTTTTAATTAATTGATGAATGTTTGATAATCTATTTCATGGGTTCAATCATGTTTTTCCCATTGTGTAATAAAAACTTTCATGCTTTTAAAAGAGAAGAGAATTACTAAAGATTAATAGAATTTTGATGAAGTTTATTTTTTTTGATAGTTTGTTGCCAATGGTACAAGTTATGCTTAGAATACTTCTAAAGGAAATTAAAAAGAGCTTTAATTATTTTGAACAACTACATTGGAAAATATTTTGTGGATCAAATTATTAAGAGTTGCATGTTTATGTTAAAAGTGGAATCCCAATGCCTTAGTGTTTTAAGCAATCAAATTTTCTCTAAATCAAATCTTGCATAAATCTACCTCTCAATTACACTTGTTCTTTTTCATCTCTGTTATTTTCTTTACACTGCTCTCTGTGGATACGACACTCGGACTTCCGAGCTACACTATTATACGACACCTTCCTTGGGTTTTGCAAAAGTGGTGTGAACAAAGTGCATCCATGCTCGACCTAATCGCTTCAAGAGGGAGCATTTCAATCCTTTCTCTTCTTTAAATTCTGTTTATTTCTTGGTTTGTTTCTTTTAGTACAACAATTTATGTCGTTTGTTTGAATTTGTTTAGAGTACTTAGTTCATTTTTATTTATGGTTTGTTGTTTCATTTTATCTTAACTTGTTTTTTTTTTCTTATCTTAAAAATTAAAAAAAGATTTTTCATATGAGCTAACTTATGGTAACTCCAGCAAGCACTTCCGTCAATCCAGTGTCTAGGAGTTCTTTAGGCGACACCTTCGGTGTCTAAGAAGTTTGGGTTTTAAGCGGGACCATTGTGACCCCTCCAACCTTCCCGGATCCCCTGGCTGTGTTTTTCTGAGGCCCTAAACTGGTCATCCGTGAGTTGCTTGTATATTCGTGTGTTTTTAAACTAAGTTTTTTTTATTTTCTTTGTTTTATTTTCTGTTTAGTCTTTGTTTTTATTTTGTTTTTGTTTTGTTAAGTTAGTTTTTGTATTTATTTTGTTTAGTCGTTGTTTTTATTTTGTTTTTATTTTGTTTTTGTTTTTATGGTATGATTAGTTAGTTTATTTCTGAGTGTTAGAAACACATTTTTATTTTATTTCAAACACTGCATTAAAAACAAAAAAAAACAAAAACAAAACAAAAAAAAACATTCAAGTAAATTAAAAAAAACAAACAAACAAACTTCTTCTTCTTCTTCTTCTTCTTCTTCATCTTCTTCATCTTCATCATCATCATGGCTTACCTCTATTGTCTCGTACTTGTAGAATCTGCAGCAGTTCTACATGGTCATCATTTTTCCTCTCCAGTGCTTCCACATGCTGAGTGGCACAGGAGAGCCGCTTCTCCGAGTCCGCCACCATAGCCTTCAAGGAAGCCACCTCCTCGCTCAGAGCGGCACACTCTCGTGTCCTCGCCAGGAGTCGCATGCCCAAATTGGTAGCCGAGACCGCTTGCAGCAGTTAAATCGTGGGACTCATCCACCGCCATCTTGTTAGACCTACGTGCCACATGCAGGTGATCTGCCTGGAGTTAGTTTCCTGCCAATCAATGTTCCCAGCAGCACTGACCTGTTCGGCATTGCCTCAGAAAGGTTCGGTATTGCCTCAGCAAAGTTTGAGGCAGTGCCGTGATGATATGAAGAGTTTGGGAAGACAGAGGTTGGAGGACCCCTTATCCTGGGCATTTGGTGGTGCAAGGGATAGCTCAAGGTTGAGATCATCAAGGTGAGTGCATGAAGATGCCATTTATTTTGCTTTTGAATTTTTTGATGTTTTTCCTTGAGTTTGCAGGAAGAAATGCTGGGTATCATCCGCTTGCAGAAGTGTGGTTTAAATAGGCATATGCTGATGAGAGAGCGCCAACACCATTTCGGATTTCCCGGGCATGCTCGACCTAATCGCTTCAAGGGGGAGCACATTTACTTTCACTTTACATTTCTTTTCCCGTTACTTTCATTTTCTGGAGCTTTGTGTTTTTGCCTTTACCTTTCGGCTATCATCTTTATTTTATTTTAGTTAGGGAACTGTGCTTCCATTTCCGTTTGTCGTCTTCGTTTGATTTAAGTTTTGGAAATGTGCTTTCTTTTCCGTTTTCTTTTTCCTTCTGCAAATTTACTCTTTTATTTCCAAAACAAAATAACAAAAACAAAAACAACCAAAAAAAATAAAATAACTTAAAAACAACAATAATGTCAGTAGAAGCTAGGTGTCTCGACCATAGGAGCTTTTACTCTTTTATCCTCCAGCTGCTTTCGCATGTCGCGAGAATACAACTCTACCATCTTTGATAGGCTTTTATTCTCGTCCCGCAATACTTCTAGCTGGTGTAGATTCACCTCCACTATCCTTGCCCTCTCCCTTTTCAAGCTTTTTATAGCAGTCTGACACTCTTCAACCATACTTCGCTCCGCCGCCAACTGACCTTTCAGCACCTCTACCTCATGGGACTTCGCAAGTAGGCGATGTCCCAAACTAGCGACACATGCTGACTCTGCATGCTCAGTGCCAGGGCATCGCTTGTGACCCGATTGTCATCCCTTGTCCCGAACACACGTATATCTTTAGGAGTCACTAGATTTCTGCCAACTCCAATGGCAACATCGTTGTCCAGGAGTATTGAGTCATTGACAGTCACAGGGCCTCGTGCAGAGGCAAAGTAGGGCACCCATACTGGTGCCTCCTGCTTGGCCCCATGTCTGAGTTGGTGGAGCTAGGTTGAGATCCAACGAAAATGGGTAGTTAGAGGCCATTTGATTTCTCACTCGCTTTTCTTCTTTCTTTCGTTTCTCTTTTGTGTTTCTGAGTTTGTGTTTTTCACCATTTCTTTTTAGCTTTTTATAGACTTAGTCTGTTAAACCCTAGCCTCTGCGGTTCTGAGTTTTGTGCGGCCCTTACGGCTTATCTCTATATGTCGCCGCACCCGTTTCCCAACCTCCCTTAATTGCATTTTCACCTTTCACCACCTTCACATGAAAAAGTCGTCGCGCCTTCCTACAAGGCCAATAATTCTGGCTTGGGGGATGTGACAGCTACCTCTGTGCGCCGACACGTCCCTCACCCCTTTTACCCGTGACTTCCCAGGAACCAAGGCATCAGGGACCACAGTCTTTCTTTTAGAAATCCCGCCTTCGCGCTCCCAATTCACGTTTCATTTAAAAAATAAAAAAAATTAAAACAAAATTTAACATGTGGGCTTCGGACTTCATTGTGGGCTTCGGGTTTTCACCGTTGTTTAGGTTTCAAAATGTGTTAACTTTCTTTTGGGTTTGGGTTTGCATAAGACTGTCTGTTTAGGGCTTACTGTTTTGAGTGTTTTCATTTCTTTTTATTTGTTTGTTTTGTAATTATTTTATTTTATTTTATTTTTGTATTTTGTTATTTTTATTTGCTTTAATACCTTCATTTGTTGTTATGACATTGCTTGTGGCTAATTTTTCAACATTGAGGACAATGTTCATTTCTAGGTTTGGGGGTATTGGAGTTTAGCATGTAAATTTGGTTTTTTTCCTTAATTTTAACCTTAATTTATTATTATTATTTTTTATTATTTGCTTGTTTTTATTTTTATTTTATTTTGTTTGAGTCTTACTTTTATTTTTATTTTTATTTTTATTTTTTTTCACTTTCCGAACACACTTGATGAGATTATGATAAATGTTTGCATGGCTTAAATGAAAATTGAATTTTATTTATTTATTATTTTTTTTTTATGTAAATTTTTACTGTAAAAAATATATATATAAATAAAATTGGCATTGTTCTAGCATGATATGTTCCAAACTTTCTTTGCACTTGCCATTTGTTTCATAATTTTCCAATTAAAGGATTTGCATGACCCAAAGAATTGTATCAAGCATAAATTAGACTTATATAACCATATAATGTGAGCTTTTGAGCCTTGTCCTTCATTTCATGAGTGTTATACAAATACTCTTATTTTCTTGTCATCAAAGTTGTTGTTTGATCTCATTATTCATTGATTTGGTTGAACACTTAAAAGTCATTCATTCTTTTGCAATTTGATTTCATGACATTTAAGAAATGATATTAAGGCCCTCTTTGGATCGTTTGCGCCTTTCAAGCTAACCTTATGCATGCTTAAGCATGATTTTCCATTGTTAACCATTTTGAGCCTACATGTAAACCTTTTCTTTCACTTAACCAATTATATTTCCTCGCCTTAGCCTGAAAAACAAGAATTTACCTTTCTAAGGAACTCATGAGCTCTAATTCGGATGTGTTTTTCATGCTAAGTTTGGGAAGGGATATTACATAAAGAAAAAAAAAATTATATAGAACTTCACACAATTGGTGAAAGAAAAGAGAAAAGTTCTGATTAAATGGTAGTTGATTGAAATTTCATTTTTGGGTTTCATTGGTGTTTGGAAAGGAGTTTAAATCATTGTAAATGAAGGTATAAGGAGTTTTGATCATGTAAAAGAAAATATCTAATCGTGATGATTCGAAGTCTTGTAAATAATTATTTTATACTCTTACATTTTTGAGTTCCTTGGACTTTGTATCCATACCTTTCATTTCTTACTCACCTTACACCCTTGGCCCCATTACAACCTATGTTAAAGACCTAAATTGATCTTAAATGTCATGTGGTTGAATTGCATTCATTTTTCTACTTTTAAGTGTTTGACATCCTTCTTGAGATCATATTAATGCAAGTTCTTCATCTTTCTATTTCGAGTTAAGTCCCTTATGGTTTAACTCTAATCTCATGTTTATAACTGAGTGTTGCATTGTAACCCTCTTCTGAGTGATTCATTTGTGAGAGGACAACTTTGGTGAGATTTGAAGTTGAATTTGTGCTTTGTATGATTTTTGAATTTGTGTGAAAACTAAGATTGGAGAATTTGTTGCATTTGGCAATCACACTACTACACTTTGAGCATATTATGTTTTGAACTTTGCCGCCTTGTAAATAATGTCCAAATTGAGTTTTTATTGTTAAAACTTTTGAGTCATGTGCATAAGTCATTTCTCTTCAGAAAATGTTCGGAAAGATTGTTTTGAGTTTTATTTATTTATTTATTTTTATTATTATTTTTTTTTGTAATTATTTTTGTTTTTGTTTTTGTTTTATTTAGCTTAAGGACTAACAGATTTAGTAAAGTTTTCTAACCACTTTGTTTTGTAGAGTTAGAAAAACGTTTGTGGGTATTGATATCTGTTAAACCCTCAGGAGACACAACTCCTCCTCCTAGGGATGCCTAGAGGTTTAAAGGCTTGTTGCATACGCTAAATGCAATCGAGTCACCTGCGAAAGTGGTTTAGTTAACTTCTTCCTTTGTTTTTAACTTTGTTTTGTGTTGTTTTGCTCGAGGACTAGCAAAATCTAGGTTTGAGGGTATTTAATCGGTTCATAATTGTATATCATTTTGTACCCTTCTAACTTATGATTTGGTTATGTTTTTGAGTTAAACTTGTGTTTTTAATCCTTTTTGTGTTTATCTTTCAGTTAATTGATATTTAGGTAAAAATGATGGCTTCGGATAGGAAATGATGCAATCCAAGCATGTTAAGGCATGATTTGGATGAAGGGAAGAAGAGCTTAAAGACAAACTCATTTTTTGCTACAGCCCCCTACCAGTCCAGTTTCGTAGGTCATATTGCAAGCTTTGTTTCAGCAATCTACACAGCTCGGATGAGGCAGCATTCTTCATGAAAGTTGTTCCAATGGGTGTATAATATAACATATCCAAAATTCAGCCCCTTTGGATAAATGTGGAGTCAGTTACCTAGCAAGCACCGAACCATACTCAGGATGGATCATACACATTCTGAACTTCAATTTGGAGTGCTTAAAGTCTTCATTTGCTTAAGAGAAGCCCAATTCGTAAGCCATTGAAGTTGCTGGTCATGCTGACTTGCAGATGAGCTCATTGCTTGCTTGGTCATGCTGACATGAGGATGAGCTATTGGTTTCTGGATGGAAGCTTGGTCATGCTGACATGAAGATGAGCTATGGTTGCTGGTGGGATTTATTGGTGAAGTGCATCAACAATTTTCTAATACAAGTGCATCAACCAATTCAGATTTTATAATAAAAGTGTTGTATGCATTAGCCATTTTGAATTCAGATTTTCACTTCCCTTAGGCCTATAAATAGGGAAGTTCTCTAAGCTTGTAATCACACCCCAAGGGGGGAGCTCTCAAACACTTCTCTAGAGCTCCCTTCCCTTCTCTCCCTCAAATTCTCTTAGTTTCCTTTCAAGTTTTCAATTGTTGTAATGAAATATTTGTGCTGAAATTCTCCTTAAGTTTTTCTTAGTTCCACTTTACTTTTCATTATGTAAATTCTTTTCTTTAGTTTCAAGTTTAATTAGTTTCCAAGTTTCAATTATGGTTTTTGTTCTTATTCATTATGCTTATAAGTTAATATGCTAGTTTGAATGATTGATCACCATTTAGGCTTGCATGTTAGCTATCTTGGTTTGAATTAAGAGTATACACCATGCTTTAATTTGAATTGAACTATGAATAGGAAGAGTATGTATGGACATTCGACAACAGGGATTAGATACATGCTTGGTTGTTTAAATTGTTCTTCTATGCTTAATGGGTTCCTAATGCTTAATTTTAGGTTAGACAACAAATGATCAAATTAGGGAATTAGGAACACAAGGTTATGACCAAACACCATGGCTTAATCATACATTAGCTAGAATCAATCCATTAATCTAAATTGAACTTGGGAACTTATTTGCTTGAGTTACTTTCTTATTTTCTTTCTTCCTTCTTTCATGTTCTTTGTTTTTATTTATGTTTTGTGTAGGGAAACTGAGTTGGATCATTTAATCACCAATCCCTGTGGAATCGACCTCGCACTTACATATGCTAAACTACCAACGGCTCGTGCACTTGCGAGTATCACAAGTTGAGGATGCAGCTTAATCCATTTTGGTGCAGCTAAATCTACGCAACAAAATTTAGTAGAATGATCTTATTACAACAATTGAAAACTACAAAGGGAAACTAAGAGAATTTGAGGGAGAGAAGGGAAGGGAGCTCTAGAGAAGTGCTTGAGAGCTCCCCCCCTTGGGGTGTGATTACAAGCTTAGAGAACTTCCCTATTTATAGGCCTAGGGGAAGTGAAAATCTGAATTATACAATAGAGTTCACTAACCACACTCACTTCACCAACTTACAACACTTAATTCACCTAACACACTATTGCATTTGAAAACAATTCTTCTTGTCATTAAGCTTAGTGTTGCATCATCCACTTCAACTTCAATTAATTCATTTGGCTGCTGCAAAATTCAACTCAAAAATATGTATTGAATATGGTTCACCAAACTTTCCCATAATCAACAACACTTCATCATGCATATGTCATGCATGACAATGCATTGCAGCCAGATTGTGGGCTCGTTTTGGGCTTGTGGCTCCATCCTGAAAAATCTGGAAAAATATGGATCTTGAAGCTCTTTGAATTATCTTTCCAAGCATATGCAGCCCAACTCATGGAAAAATCGGGAAGGCCTTCAAATGTGATTTTTGGCCCAGTAACGCAGATGCTGCCGAATTTGACCTTAAGTTGCCAAAACATGTATAACTTTCTCTAGAAGACTCGGAATCATGAACAGTAAAATTCTACAGAAAATAGACTTCCGTAGATTTCCAATGATGTATGGCTCATTATCTGGTTCTTCTTGAGCAAGTACAGTCGAATCCGTGAAGTTGACTTATCTGGTTCTTTTTGAGCTAATTTGTCCCCAAAATGCAATTAGTGAGTCTCAAGCTTATAACACTGAAACAAGCACAAAACTTATTAAAAGCACAAGTTTAACTCAAAAACATAACCAAATCATAAGTTAGAGGGATACAAAATGATATGTAATTATGCACCGATCAAATACCCCCAAACCCAGATTTTGCTAGTCCTCGAGCAAAACAAAAAGAAAATAAAGATAAAAAAAAAACAAATAAGCAGTTAACTAGACCACTTTCGTAGGTAACTCGATTACATTTAGCTTATGCAACAAGCCTTTAAACCTCTAGGCATCCCTAGTAGGAGGAGTTGTGTCTCCTGAGGGTTTAACAAGATAATACCCACAAACGTTTTTCTAACTCTACAAAACAAAATGGTTAGAAAACTTATTAGATTTGTTAGTCCTTAAGCAAAATAACAAAAACTAAAATAAAAGAAAAAACAAAATAAAAATAAAAATAAAACAAAAATAAAACTCAAAACAATCTTCCCGAACATTTCTGAAGAGAAATGACTCATGCACATGACTCAAAAGTTTTAACAATAAAAGCTAAATTTAGACATTATTTACAAGGCGGCAAAATTCAAAACATAATATGCTCAAAGTGTGGTAGTGTGACAGCCAAATGCAACAAATTCTCAATCTTAGTTTTCACACAATTTTGAAAATCATACAAAGCACAAGTTCAACTTCAATCTCACCAAAGTTGTCCTCTCACAAATGAATCACTCGGAAGAGGGTTATAATGCAACACTCAGTTATAAACATGAGATTAGAGTTAAACCATAAGGACTTAACTCGAAATAGAAAGATGAAGAACTTGCATTAATATGATCTCAAGAAGGATGTCAAACACTTAAAAGTAAAAAAAAATGGATGCAATTCAACCACATGACATTTAAGATCAATTTAGGTCTTTAACATAGGTTGCAATGGGGCCAAGGGTGTAAGGTGAGTAAGAAATGAAGGGTATGGATAAAACAAAGTCCAAAGAACTCAAAATATTACAAGACTTCGAATCATCACAATGAGAATTTATTTTTACATGATCAAAACTCCTTATACCTTCATTATAATGATTCACACTCATTATAATGAACAAACACCAATTTATTTTGAAGGCTCAAAAATGAATTTTCAATCAACCACCACTTAATCACAATTTTACTCTTTTCTTTCACCAATTGTGTGAATATATATATATATTTTTGAAATGTGACACCTCTTCCCAAACCTAGTATGAAAAACACATCCCAATTAAAGCTCATTAGTTCCTTAGAAAGGTAAATATTTGTTTTTCAGGCTACGGCGAAGAAATATAATTGGTAAATGAAAGAAAAGGTTTACATGTCGGCTCAAAATGGTTAACAATGGAAAATCATGCTTAAGCATGCATAAGGTTAGCTTGAAAGGCACAAACGATCCAAAGAGGGCCTTAATATCATTTCTTAAATGTCACGGAATCAAATTGCATAAGAATGAATGACTTTTAAGTGTTCAACCAAATCAATGAATAATGAGATCAAACAACAACTTAGATGACAAGAAATTAAGAGTATGTGTATAACACTCATGAAATGAAGTACAAGGCTCAAAAGCTCACTTTATATGGTTGGTTATATAAGTCTAATTTATGCTTCATACAATTCTTTAGATCATGCAAATCCTTTAATTGAAAAATTATGAAACAAATGGCAAGTGTAAAGAAGGTTTCAAGCATATCATGATAGAACAATGCCAAATTTATTTTATTTTATTTATTTTTTTAAGTTTTTTTTTTTACAATAAAAAGTTACAAAAATAATAATAAATAATAATAAATAAATAAAATTCAATTTTCATTTAAGTCATGCAACATTTATCACAATCTCATCATATGTGTTCGGAAAGTGACTAAAAAACAAAACAAAACAAGACTCAAAAAAAAAGAAATAAAAAGCAATAAAATTTATTTATTTCTTTCTTTAATTTAATTTATTTTTTTTTTAAGACAAACCAAATTTACTTGCTAAACTCCAATACCCCCAAACATAGAAATGAACATTGTCCTCAATGTTTAAAATTTAGGTACAAGCAATGTCATAACAAGAAATGAAAGTATTAAAGCAAACAAAAATAATAAAATACAAAAAGAAAATAATTACAAAATAAAAATTACAAAACAAACAAACAAATAAAAAGAATTGAAAACACTCAAAACAGTAAGCCTTAAACAGACAGTCTACGCAAACCAAAACCCAAACGATTGAAAATCCAACCCACAAGAAAGTTAACCCACTTTGAAACCTAAACAACGGTGAAAACCCGAAGCCCACAATGTTAAATTTTTTTTTTATTTTTTTTTATTTTTAAATGAAACGTGAATTGGGAGCGCGAAGACGGGATTTCTACAAAGAAAGAGTGTGGTCCCTGATGCCTTGGTTCCTGGGAAGTCACGGGTAAAAGGGGTGAGGGACGTGTCGCGCACAGAGGCAGCCTGTCACATCCCCCAAGCCAGAATTATTGGCCTCGTGAGGAAGCCGCGACGACTTTTTCATGTGAAGGTGGTGAAAGGTGAAAATGCAATTAAGGGGGGTTGGGAAACGGGTGCGGCGACATATAGAGATAAGCCGTAAGGGCCATACAGAACTGAAGAACCGCAACGGCTAGGGTTTAGCAGACTAAGTCTATAAAAAGCTAAAAAGAAATGGTGAAAGACACAAACTTAGAAACACACAAAAGAGAAAAGAAAGAAAAAAAAAGAAAAGAGTGAGAAATCAAATGGCCTCTAACTACCCATTTTCGTTGGATCTCAACCTAGCTGCACCAACTCAGACATGAGGCCAAGCAACGGCACCAGTATGGGTGCCATACTTTGACTCAATACTCCTGGACAACGATGTTGCCATTGGAGTGGGCAGAAATCTAGTGACTCCCAAAGATATACGTGTGTTCGGGACAATGGATGACAACCGGGTCACTAGTGATGCCCTGGCACTGAGCGTGCGGAGAGTACAGCATGTGTCACAAGTTTGGGACATCGCCTACTGCGAAATCCCATGAGGTAGAGGTGCTGAAAGGTCAGTTGGCGGGAGAGCGAAGTATGGTTGAAGAGTGTCAGACTGCTATAAAAAGCTTGAAAAGGGAGAGGGCAAGGATAGTGGAGGTGAATCGACACCAGCTAGAAGTATTGCGGGATGAGAATAAAAGCCTAACAAAGATGGTAAAGTTGTATTCTCATGACATGAGAAAGCAACTGGAGGACCTAGACCGACCGGGTAAACGCAAGCAAGCAGATCGCGAGAGTAGTTACGCTCAAGCTAAGATTGCGATCTTTGGGGGCTCAAGTGGTGAGCCCCAAGAGGCTGTACGTGAAGCCCCGAAAGAGGACAGCCAGAGGGCCAAACTCAAAGCTCCTATGGTCGAGACACCAAGCACCGAGAAGAAATGACTTCTACTGCATTATTGATGTTTTTATTTTATGTTGTTGTTTTTGTATTTTCGTTATTTTGTTTCGGAAATAAAAGAGGAAGGTTGCAGAGAAAGAAAAAGAAAGAGACAAAGAAAACACACTTTCCAAACTTAAATAAAACAAAAACGACAAACGGAAAAGAAAGCACAGTTCCCTAACTAAAATAAAACAAAGATAACCGAAAGGAAAAGGCAGAAACACAAAGCACTAGAAAATGAAAGTAACGGGCAAAAACATAAAACACCAGAAAATACGGAGGAAAAAAAATAAAGTAAAGTAAAGGTGCTCCCCCTTGAAGCGATTAGGTCGAGCATGCCCGGGAAATCCGAAATGGTGTTGGCTCTCTCTCATCAGCATATGCCTATTTAAACCACACCTCTGCAAGCGGATGATACCCAGCATTTCTTCCTGCAAACTCAAGGAAAAACATCAAAAAAATTCAGAAGCAAAACAAATGGCATCCTCATGCACTCACCTCGATGATCTCAACCTTGAGCTATCCCTTGCACCACCAAATGCCCAGATAAGGGCTCCTCCCACTCCTGTCTTCCCAAACTCTTCATATCATCACGGCACGGTCTCAAACTTTGCTGAGGCAATACCGAACCTTTCTGAGGTAATGCCGAACAGGGTCATGCTCCTGGGAACATTGATTAGCAGGTAAACTCACTCCAGCAGATCATCTGCACGTGGCACGTAGGTCTAACAAGATGGCGGTGGATGAGTCCCACGATTTAACTGTGCTCCAAGCGGTCTCGGCTACCAATAAATTAAAAACACAAGAAAACCCGAAAATTACTCTGAAAAACAAAGCAGCTCCTCGAGGTGGAAGATGAAAGAAAAGGCAGGAGAAGGGGGACAAAGGAGCTACCAAGAAGAGAAAGAGAGAGGAAGAGGAGGAAATAAAGAAAAAAAAACCAGAAAAATATGGAGGGAGAGAACAGAGAAGGAGGAGAGATCGAGAGAAGGGGGGGCGCTATGGGGAGGGAAAGGGGGGGGAGAGAGGGGGGAGGGTCAGTGACCTCTTCCTCCCCCCTGAGCGGCGCTGAAGAAAGGGGGCTAGGGTTGGGAGAAAACTTTGGAGCGGCGCTGCTTACTCTAGGGACTATACAGGTGATATATTGCAGGTGCTATATTGCTGTTTTGCACACATTGCATTACAATTTTCAATTAATTATAATTGGCTAAATTGTTTTATCATTGGATATTGCTATGATTTTTGAAGTTAATGGAAATTATACAATTGTGTCATCAACAGTGGCGGAACTAGAAATTTATTTGTGGAGGGGCCAATATATTAGGGTTTAAAGGTTGATTCCTTTCCTAGTGTTAAGCTTATTAGTGGCAATGAAAGCTTATGGACAAATTAAAGCTTGTAAATAAATAAATAAATAACTGATTATCTTTGATTTCCTATTTTCTTAAATATACTTATGAAAGAAAGATTTGATTGGCTATTTTTTTTAATTTTTATTACTTATGTTGGTGGGGTCCAGGAGTAACTTAGCTATTTTGCTAAGGAAATAACCTTTTAGTTCGAGGGAAAACGTAAATCCCTCCTTCTCTTTATTGTGGGGGGCCACAAGTATTATTTTATACATATATATATATATATATATATTATCCTAAGTTGTCCAATACAAACCCTAATAGTATTTCATAATTTTGGATAATATTAGCATCATGTTCTAACCAATCTGTTTTGAGATCATATAGTGTCATATAACATCTTGTTCTAACCAATAATTTATGTTTTCTAATGCCAAAAAAAAAAAAAAAAAACTGAAACTTGATAGTTTTATTTATTTATTATTTGTTCTAGTTAATTTTTTTTTAGATTGTAGATTGAGTATTTGTCAAACAAAGTAGGGCAAATATTCAGATATGCTCGTATATGCTCATATTCGCTCATATTTTTTATTCTTCTCCAATATGGAGGTATTTATACAAGTACAAAGAGGTGTTAACCCTAAATAAAATAGGAAATATATCTAAATTACAATAGGAAGTAAATCTCTATTACAATAGGACTAAATAATAATTGGTAAGTAACCAAAGTTCTAATGAAATAAGGAACCAAAATCCTAACTAAGTAAGGACGAGCCAACACTCCCCCTCAAGTTGGGATAAAGATATTTCGTAAGCCCAACTTGACAAGCGAGTCACAGAACACCATACTTGAGAAGCACCAATTGTAGAGGTCTTTTTGTCAACCATGAGTGAAACAAGTGACAAACTAAAGCAAAGTTCGCAGCGGAAACACAAGAGCAAATCCTAAAAAAATAGGGCACATAGCAGAACATAGAAACCCTGTGAGCACGGCAGCAAATAAGGCTGAACACAGAAGCCCTATGAGCACAACAATAGATAAGGCAGAACACAGCAGCCCTGTGAGCATGACAATAGATAAGGAAGAACACAGAAGCCATGTGAGCACGGCAATAAGTAAAGCAGAACACAGAAGCCCTGTGAGCACGGCAATAGATAAGGCAGAACACAGAAATCCTGTGAGCACGACAATAGGTAAGGCAGAAACACAGAAACCCTGTGAGCACGATAGTAGATATGGCAGAAATCAAACCCAGCAAAGGCATGAGCAACAATATTGGCATCATAACAAGCAGGAGCAACAAGGCAGAGACATAACAGGCATCATCAACAACGATACAAGGCATTGGCACCAGCAACAGGCAGAGACAACTTCTCTTCACTCCCCCTCTTCCCCTGAAGAGAAGGGTTGATGTAGCCATATGATCAATGGTACTTGAGAAACATGCACTGACTAACACTGAGATGTAGCAGAATCAGCCATGGCAGATAGATGGTTAAATTGCAACGGAATAGATGAGCAGCGGTGTCAATAGTAAGGTAGGCAGCGACGACGGTAGCAAGGTAGACGGTGGCGGCAGACTAGGATTATAAGCTAGATGTATAGTGCAACGGAAATAGGTAGTGTCTAGGGTTAGGGCAGAGACAACTCAAAACACAGTAACATCATCGGCAATGACCATAACAACGGCAACATCAACAGCGGTAGTAGAGGCAACGACAGCTCAAGAGAGACGTATGTGCACCATGTTCAAACATGGCTTACAAAGTTGTTCATCATTGTTTCAACTTCATAAGAGCTCTTCATTTATGCCTCTCTATAATCAACAAACTACGGATTTATGGACGCTCATTTATGCTCCTATAATCTATGGACGCTCATCTTAATTGTAATCCAATTTTTAAACAAACTACGGATTTATGCATGGTTTATTCATTATAATCAACATTTTGTTTTTAAACTTTTCATTAACGCGCATTACATACCACTTATACTTCATCATATGTATATCTTATTATTAGTAAAATTTGAGTTTTATTTGTTCAATACATTCATTGATAATGTAAATAACATCTATGAAAGTTTTACACCAAAATTATGCGTTTCAATGCCTATTTCTATCATTTTTGTTGATTTTTTTCCGATATCTAAAACGATAACAATATATCCCCCGAAATATCCGTAAATTAGAGGCCCGATATTATCTACATGGCCAATATTTTAATCCTTGGTGGCTAGCTATCTTTACTTCATCAAAATATTATACTAATATCAAATGTTAGCACTTATCCTCAACCGCCAAACATATCAACCAATAATAGAATGATAATTGCCGACTTTATTCTAGTATAAATAGGGAGCTTGCATTTACATTTACTTCTACATCTAGAGATAACATGTATGCAACATGACGGTTGTTAGAGAGGAATAAAGAGAGATGCAAGGAAATTTGATATTGGAGGAGATAGGTAGATGGGTTGTCTTGCCAATTTATTTTAAGGGTTCTTATTATCGAGGTGAGTGGTTTATGTAATGTGTTCTAAAAGTTCTTATTTTGTGATAAAATATGAAAACCATGATTGGAATTTCTCTTTATTTCAAGTCAAGCATATCTAATTTGGTGCAATCTTTCACACTATATATATTGATTGGAATATTTATGAAATATGTATTATTCATGGAACATGAGAACTTCAATGTTGGTAGTATTCGAGGGTAGATGTACCACACAGGTACATAGGGCAGTGAGGCCAATAGGGGTCATGTGGTTGGTTACATGCTATGAAGGATAACTGAGATATGAAAGGATGATGTGATATGATGTGGATTGGTGTATCTTTTCATGATGATTTCTAAAGTGTGTAAAATGGCATTACTTGACTGGTATATTACATAATCTACTCACTGAACGGTGGTTGCTCATCCCTCACCCTGCTTAATTTTTTCAAATGAATTTATGGGCAAGACAAGGACTGAACCAGTTGAGGCTGAATTAGATGAGAGTGATAGAGCTTTATTTATTAATTGTAAAGTTGTAAGATTTTGGAGCTATTTTTATAAGAGAAGTTTATTTTAAACCCCTGTTCGGCTTTCTTTGTATTTTTTTTTTAAAATTTTATTTTACTTTCTATTTTCTCACACACCGAGCACGAGACTTCCATCGAACCCCGAGTCCGGGGCGTGACATTACTGTTCCAATTATGTTTTTCTTAAATAGTAGATTGATCATTGTTTTTGCAGTGGTTTTGATACTTTCTTAGTGTTGCTGGTATGTT
>CM031918.1:53615556-53659677 GCA_018703695.1 Prunus fruticosa | reverse complement strand
TATACATATAAATGGAACTTTAATTTGAAGGTGTGAATAAACGATAAGATTCTTATCTCCTTAGGGATATTTAAGCAAAGCACAAATAGGAAGCCCTAATAAGTAGAGTATGTGACGTTAAGTAGCTTCTAGATGGCATCTTTAAAAAATTTGAAAATATTTTTGTCCATTGTATAAAATAAAAATAAAAATGCATTTTAAAAAATAAAAAGAAAAAAAAGAATTTCAAAATAGTTCTCTAGTCGATAAAAAACATAACCCAATGGAATTTCGAAATAGTTCTCCATACGTAATTAAGCTTTTATCTTTCTCCTCAATCTCATGGAAATTTGTAGTTTGATAAGCTATTTTTCTACCAAAATAGTGCTCAAGATCGGAAATGTAAGTCACCCAATGGAACTCTAGAGACTGCATAGTATGCCCACACCCCTCAAGGGAATGAGCAAATAACCAAAAAAAACCATATACCAAAAGAACAACAATGCAACCCCAGAACCTGCTACACATATGTAAATACTTGTGAGGGACAAGCCAAGGCAAACACTAGGCCTTACTCTGCCCACAAAATCATGGGAGAGAAGAACAATAATGGAAAGAACAATACAAGCACACAAAACCAATGCCTGAATCAATCCAATTGCAAAATAATAAAATTGCTTAACTAACATACCTATTTTAATTCACAGAACATAAATAATTTGAAAAAGCATTAGGACTGGACATGACTCATGCATCATCTCGATATGGTAAGTTTTCTGAAGTGGAGGGTTTAGATAAAAAATAAAAGGGAGATTCACTATATATTATACCCAATATATAGGAACCCAAATTATAATTTTTTTTTATAAAAAAAACCCTATATGAAATGGACTTTATAAACACACCCAAAACCCATTATAACAAAACAAAAAGGCTTTTAACTTCTTTTAAATTACAAAACTACTATTGATTTCTTAAAACAAACCCAACCTCAAAACCTCATAAAAAAGCCAAAAACACTCAATAGGGCATCAAAGTAATTTAATAATCAAAATTAAATTCAATAGGGTTAGTTATCATTTTTTGGGTTTTTTTTTGGGTTTGTTTATAGAAATTAAATGGTGTATGGTTTATTTATAGTTTTAGTGCTAAGAATGGGTATATGACTAAATATCTCATAATAAAAAGGGTTTTCCACAAATAGGCCCCATCTAATATGGCATTTAGAGAGCCTATTTGGAGAGAAAAACCCTCCACTAGCTACTTGTCATTTTCTAATTGTTACTTACATTAATTTTTTATAATCTTTCAGACCAAAAAAATATAATGTTTATTTGTAATTTGGTTGCAGGGTTGGCAATTGAGGTTTGTGCTCATTACTCGAAAACCAGCTGGGCTTTCCTCTCTGCTCTCCAGTCACTAGCAAACAAATATAAATATTAGAAAGTTGCCGCGCTGCCATTTTGCCTAGATTGATCTAATTGCTTATTTTGTGTTAATTTTAGTCAAAGAACCTACTGCGTGTGACAAACGTACTTATGAGTAATTTATAGTTGTATGATTTGTTTAAAGTTGTCAAGTTATATGCGTGCATGAGTATGTTGCTGAACAAAATACATCAGAATTCCTGCAAATGGTTTTCTGAAGTTATTACTGAAAAAGAAAAGATTGAGATAAATATGAATTTTATTTGGCATATACGCATGAGAGTTTGTTATAACCATACTATTGCAAGCATGATTTATGTTATGAGAACTCTAACTGGACATTGCTTCGCCTTCTAAATATTTGCTTACTTGTGGGAGCAAAATTTACTCATATGTTGAAGGTGGGCTCCACTTTGCCACATCACCAACTCATATTGGTGGATAAATTGGCCACATGTATGGAATTACAAAAATACCCATGTCATGTCAGCAATTTTAATAGACTTTTGGATGGAGTTGATAGTGGGTGGCAAAGTGAAACGTAAACATTGGTCAAGGGGGCAATGTGGGTCACTTTAACGTTTAGGGGCAATGTGAGATTTAACCCTAGTATCAAGGATTAGTTCATGTTTGCTGATTAAGAAACTGCTAATTAGCATTTAATGACTAATGAATAATGTATAACAACGAGTTTCGTATTAGGTGTGTATGCTAATTTTGCAGCCGCCTCCAAGGGCCCATGATGAATGTTAGAGAGAAGCCAGCCTCTTATAGTTTTTAGCCATCTGGGAGGTACTAACTTGTATTTCGTTTCACCTTTTTTTAGGACGCCTATATTGTTATGATGATGGGAGTGAGAATATGCATCTTATTGCCCAAGCACTCGAATATTCCACTCTCAAGGCTTATGATACTAGCACTTATAGTGATGAATTCTTCTTCGCCAAGTTCCTATCTACTCGTATCTTTGAATGCAATAGGCGTGATGAATCTAATTAGACCGTTGATGCCTAAATACTTGGTTCCTTTATGTTGAGTTAGATATAGAAATTGTGCTTCAATCATGACCCCATAGATTTGATTTAGTAAAAGCTAAAGATTGAAGAAATAATAGCAATTCTCCATGTGAGCCTTAAGTACAAGATAAGAAATATAATTGCAGCTGCTCAAACCAGTAACGGGTTCAACAAAAAATTATTAATAAACAAGTCAAAGTATACATGGCTTGGCTACTGAGATTAATTATTAAGATGAACTAGAGCTAATTTAGTAGAGTCCACTAAAGGGTGGCGTAATCCTAAATGGTGTTGGCATGCCCTTTTCCCAACAACTTGGAGGGCAATGTTGGGCAATGGTTCCATCCTCTAAGTTGAAGATGCCCATGTCACATGCTATGGACGCATTTTGTCGAAAATTGATGGAATCATCTGTAAAGTATATGCAGTTTGGTTGACACCCACCAAACTTGGAAGCCAAAACTGACACAGAGTAATTGTCCCCAACGAAGAGAGCCTCATCTCCAAGGCTTTCGACCTCCGCAATTTCATACGATTCGCATTCTTCATGGTCGAATGGTGGCACCTTAAAAACCATAAAGTGCGTGGTGATGTACTCCCCACAGGACGAGGATGAGGACGAGCCATCTTCTTTCTTCAATTCACAAAATCTTACAACATGTAACAGGTCCCTTTTGGTTGATTTCACAACATATGGTGGACAAAAGGGATGGTGTTTGAACCTATTATAATAAGGTTGTGCTGGAAAACACATATGCCTAAGTAGTTAAATTCCTCCTCCAACAAATTAAGGTCGAACGAGTGAATCGACCAACGAACGTTATCAGCTGCATAGACGAGGCCTTTGTAAAAAATAGCGTCATAAAACTGAAATGATGCATCTCGATAGTTGCGCCAAATACTTCGTCCTTCTTCATCAGTGAATCTTGCTCCAGTGTAAAAAATATGGTAGACACCAGGGAATAATGCTATAACCTCATAACTGTCAGGATTCAAAGCTGGATCAGCGGACAACATAACCTTTGCGAGAGTCTTGACTTCCCTCCCGGAGGACAGGGCGTATAGGATGTCACGTGATTCCAAGGGAGGGAGTCTGATGTGGGACGGCGGCACTGCTTTGCTACTGCTGAAAGGGTTCGAGAGAGTTATAATGACTTGGTGGTTTCTGTCTACATTATAATAACAATAACAATCTACAATGGCCAACCAACCATATCCAGGGGAACAGCAGTGCCTATTATATATATGTATAATTTCGGTTTTAGGCATTGGTTCTGTGAGTTCAATACCCTGAATATTCTTGTAGATTTTTCCTTCACAATCACTATAGACTAGTGTTTGTGAAGACTTTGCCAATTGGGTTGGGATCATGAGCATGGGAGACCAGCGCTGAGTTGAACGATTGTAGTCTTTCGCAAGACAAGACCATTCTTTGCAAACGGCAGCAAATCGCACATGGTCGATGGGTTCCAACAACTTATCAAGCACCAAAAACACAACGAGCAGAGGAAGGCTTGCCCATTCTGGATCAAAATCAGAACCACAACCGCTTCATATTATATCTCTAACACTAGCACCACCATCACCCATGTTGATCTGCTTGACTTCAAATTTCTTAAACTCACTATCTGTTTGCATATAGTTTTAGTTTCTAATATGAAGAGTGGTGGGGTGTGTGTATAGATGTATTAGGGTTAATTATTAAGTTGGATGACCTTTTTTGTCTTTTTACACAATAATAAAACTTGATTTAAATATTGGGGTGAACTAAGAGAAGTGTGAGGTTTAAATAGAAAATCTCTAAATAATAAAAGAAAATATTTTCCTAATCAAGTAAATAATTGTCTTGATATATTATGACAAACGGAGTAATTATAGTGTAGAAAGATTTATCAGAAGAAAAGAAAAGGAAAGTTTAGATTGGTTTCCAGTTTTAATTATGAGAAATTCAAGTTGATATAAGGAATAACTATATATATATATATTCTTGCTTGTAGTAACTGTTTATTTATTTACTTCATCATCGCATACTTACTACAAATGCTACCCCACATTTTATATATATATAAGGTGTTACGGTGAGTAACACATCGCCTTCGCGGGCCTCACAAATTGCCTCAAATGAAAAGGAGGCTAATATACCTTGACATTAAACTATTATTAGGTTCGATGTTATTCCTTTTAATGCATGCATACGTCATTATAGTATAATTAGCATTGTGTGACACCACTTGTTACATAATATACTCAACATGCCCATTTAATTAAAGAATCGCAAAAATTAATATATATTCTTATTATTATTCTTGTGGACATTATGTATTTTTTACTATATCTCCATGTTTTTCTCATTTACGGAGGAGCATTTTGCAGATAATAATAACGCCTAGACATCCTAATAAAAGAATATATATATATATATATTACTTTTTACACTAGCAATATTGGGAATAGGAGAATTTGAATACATGACTTCATGTGCAGGAGTAACGACTCATAACCATTTGAGTTACAAACCCCTTACAAAGAGGTTTAGGTCCATTGTGAGTTTTGACACATATATAATACAGCTCAGTTATTGCATGTCATGATGATTTGATATATGAGGGAAAGGAAGTATGGGGTATAATTAGGAATATACTAATATGTATAAAATATGAAAATTGAGGGCTGTTGCGAATTCTATATATTCTTGCGAGTCTTCGTTGAATTTCTTTTTTTCTCTTTTTCTTTTTCAAATTTGAAAGAGCCATCCACCGAGAGTAGAATTATGGTCAACAGAATATAATAATAACTATTATTATCATATTGACGGACGTTTTTTATGGCAACATGCGTGGCATGGCATGGCATATTGCCATACAAATAATTATACATGATGATGAATTGATGATTTTATTATTAAATTTAGGTAGATGAGAAAAAGACAGACATCCTCATCTCCAACCAAATAGATCCGCATAAATAGGATCACGAGTTCTCATGCAAGAAAAAAAAAAAAAAAATCAACAACAATTACATTATCAAAGTTTTTATTAAAAAAACCCAAAGAATAAAACCGAGGTACTGTTGGGAGTTGACTTAATTCACAGTTGGTGCTGCCGAATCTTTTCAGACAAACCTCTCTCTCTCTCTCTCTCTCTCTCTGTATTTTAATAGCTTTCACAGCCAAAAACCAGAGCCCGCCATGGTAAATGTCATGTGTAGAAAAATAATAATAATGTTCTTTTCGATATGTTTTTGTTCACATTTTGTGTCTGAACTTGTGCCAATCGTATAATATTTCTTTCTCTTTTGTCTGTCTTTTGTATTATTATGAGATAAAGTTAAGTATTGGACCAATTCAACAAAGTAAAAACACACCATATTAATATTATTCCATCGGCTCGGGCTTCTTGGGTCGTGAGTTTATTGTAATTCTTATACTTTTTCCTGGTGATGAAGTTTCTTGGAAGATACAGAGCTAGCATTTGTTTGACGGCTGTGATTTCTCTCAGGACAGGATGCTTGCAGGGGCGGTTCCAGCCTGTGGCAGGCTGGGCTCATGCCCGGCCCAAATTTATATTAAATAAATACTATCCACACATTTCTCTCTCCTCTCTTCTATTTTGCCCGGTACAAATTTTTGTTAAAAAAATTATTATTTACACTCTCATCTCTCTCCTCTCTTCTCTCTCAATTTTTTATTCTTTTCCTTACACTCTCCTCTCTCCTCTCTCTCCTCTCTCCTCCCTATCTCTCTTTTTTTCCGTTGTTTTCTCTCTCTTCTCTCCCTCTTTTTTTTATCTTTCTTTTCCTTCTCTCATCCCTCCTCTCTTTTTTCCCCGTTCTTTTTCTTTCATCTTCTCTCCTCTCTCCTCTCTCTCTTCTTCTCTCCCTTTCTTATTTCTTCCTTTTCCTTCTCTCTTTTTGTTAGAAAAATATTACATACATTACTTATGATTATTAAATCTAGTTTCTTTCTTCTCATTTCCCTTGGAAATAAATCTAGTTTTTTAAAAATTAATGTAGTCCCCTATTTTATCTTTCTTTTTAATGTAAAATAATTTTTTTCTATTTTTTTCTTTTAATTTTGATTTTGATTTTGATTTTAATTTTTGTATTTGTAGATATAAATGCATTTGAGGATAAGGCTTATTACGTCTCCTCTCACTATGAATTTTTTTTTTTTAAATAATGTTTATTAATGAAATTTACTCGTTTCGTCAAATTTGTTATATAAGTTTTGCCCTTTAACTTTCAAAAGTGAACCGCCACTGGATGCTTGTGATGGGGTGAACAACTTTAGTCTTTAGTGGTTACGTATATTTCATATTATATTTGTTGTAACCTATAAATGCATATATATTAATGAGAGGGCTACACATACACGAGCCCAGAATCAGAATATTTGGTTTTCAGCTCAAACATTTAATAAGGCCATTGTTTCTCATGCAACCTGGCCTTACTTCATTACATCCGTTTTATTGTCTCATGCTTCCTATTTCTCGATAAAAAGACAATAAAATGGGAGTAAAGAAGTTTTTCTCCTTATAATGGTTTCAGCCACGGTGTGGAAACCCTATCTATCTCAAAAGATATTAGAAATGAAAAACTGGAATTAGTATCATGATTATGGGTTAATCTTCATTTAATAAAGGTCCCAACACTGATTTAGTTCTTCTAATACCAAAAGTGAACTGATCCAAATTCTAGAGCTTTCCCAGATGATATAGTTGACTCTTGGAACCACTTCCTCCAGTAAGGACAAAATATATGTATCCATGATTATTCTAGGTAAAATGGCAGTGGCATTTTTATAATATTTACATTTGCTTGCTAGTGACTGAAGGGCAGAGAGGAAGGCCTAGCAGGTTTTGGATTAATGAACTCAAAACCTAATTGCCAACCCTGCAACCAAATTACAAATAAACATTATATATTTTTTGGTCTGATATATATGTGATAATGCATGTAAATGAGTCACAGGTCACGAGCTGACAAGCTAACCTCTTTTTATATAAAGCCACGTACAAACCCACAGGATTCTTGTTTCACATCACAGAGGCTCGTGCAAAACACTAGCTGTTTCTTCACAAAGTTGACTTACCCCAGTCTCCATGTGGTAACGAACCCTAGTTCATTACAGGAGCAACATGACAATTTCCTAACCAAAAATATTATGATAACAAATATATAAAAAATTACCATTTACCACAAAAACTTAATTATTGGTCTCAGACATACACAAGTGCGGACAAGAAAGATTTGTTTAACTTATATATTAATTAGGTTGTATAAGGATTATTATTATACCATTTAAGTATGTAATTGGTCCCCTATATAGTCATTTGGTTAATTAATATCATGTACATGTATATGTATATATACATATACATGAAGGCATGGACAAAATTTGCATCATATATGCATGTATTGTATAATGTATGTAGAGGAGAGAGGAGAGAGAAAGAGATATGGTTTAGATACTTAAATCACATGCGTCATAGCTAGGAGAGAAATTCCATTGTTTTCCAATTTCTCCATTTTTGCAAGTGCTATAGCTCAAGCCTAGCTTGTATGTAAAGAATGGATCTCCTCAAGCATCTACTCTACTGGACATCAGAGCATATAATTTCATAAACAGGAAGATGATGATCTCATCAGGATCTTATCTTTATTTCTTGTTGCCCATCAATCCCAAGACATAAAGAGATGAAGAGTAAAAGCTCCACTGAAGAAGTTTCTGAAACAAGCCCATCTATCAGCAAGAAGGAATTTGAAGATGAAGAGGATGAGGGAGATGAGGGTGAAGAGGAGGAGGTGGACAAAGATGGCCTGCAGCTGAGGAACAATGGTGTCAGCTCCAGCAACAGCACCATTGAAGGGAATGAGAAGAAGGGAGTTTCTGGATCTGTGCGGCAGTATGTTCGTTCCAAGACATCGAGGCTTCGGTGGACACCTGATCTCCATCTTTGCTTTGTTCATGCAGTTGAGAGATTAGGTGGACAAGAAAGTAAGTCCAGTACATATATAAATCACAAGTTTATGATGATTTAAGATTTTAATTTGCCTCTGCCCAGCAGTTTCCTAAAAGTATTAATTGTGATTTAATGGTGCAGGAGCAACACCGAAGTTGGTGCTTCAATTGATGAATGTCAAGGGTCTTAGCATAGCTCATGTCAAGAGCCATCTTCAAGTAATGAATTTGATCCAGATTCATGATCTATACATATATTTTTCCTACTTGTACTATATAAAATTCAATATTGTGATCGAAAATATATAAATTCAGGTTCAAATATCTGATTTATGTTCTTTTTTCTGGCTCTGATTAGATGTATAGGAGCAAGAAGATGGAAGACCCCGATCAAGGTAAACTTAATTTATACACACAGAGAGCTACCTGCAACAATTAGTAGAAAAAGTTAGGGTTACATATTTGCAATTTTGTGAGATCTTACTTCCTTCTATGACAGTTATGTCGCAGCAAGGCTTTTTCATGGAAGGCGGAGACAACCATATTTACAACCTCACTCAACTCTCCATGTTACAAAGTTTCAACCAATGGCCTTCTTCCGGATTAAGGTATGTATAAATTAGCTCTATTAATTTACTCCCTTTTGAGCAATTTATCAAGTCTTTTCTTTTTAATTAAATCTTAATTTGAGCTAATAACCAGTACTAATTAATTTGCTTCGTTTAAGATATGGCACTGCCACTGATGCCTCTTGGCGAGGTCGCCAACACCAGATTTATAGCCCTTACAATACACACAGGACTGCCCTACTTGATCATAATACCAGAAACATTGGACTTTATGGTTCAGTTGCTGACAGGATATTTGGAAACAACAACAACAACAATCCCACTTCAGCAAACAATCACTTACATACAAATAATCCATCTCCCAGTTATGTTCAAACCACTTGGAGAAGGCATCAAATCCGGGATGAGTCGTTCCAATCCACGATCCACGTGCCATGCCAAGATCATAGTTGGAGAGCAATTCAAGACGGGCAAAACATGCTGAAAAGGAAGGCTCCGGATTCAGACCATACTACTTGTGACTTAGATCTGAATTTATCACTGAAAGTTCCACCAAAAGATGATCATGGATTTGGAAAGGGTTTGGAGGGCTGTAGTTTATCTCTTTCCTTGTCTTCATCTTCATCCTCGAAGCTTAGCATGAAGAAACTAGAAGGTGGTGGTCATGGCAGGGGGGAGCATGGGAGGATGCCAAGTACTCTGGACCTCACTTTATGAATGAGACAATGATATTCTAAGTGAGATCGAGGTACTTGCCGAGATATTGTTCGACCAAATTAATGAATGAACTTGACCGTTGTCATATTCTACCGCCATAAAAAGGTAAAGATCACCACTATACTTGTTCATTTGTTCGATCTTTTGTTGTATGTATTGTCTTGTATCGATCCATGATATAGAGCCAGCAATATTATTATTAGCAAAAAGATATTCAAATGGTGAATAAAGATAGAGACGAATATTTTTTTCTTTCGTTGGTATTACCAAAATATATGCACAATTAGTGACCATGTACATTGTTTTGAGAGTTTTTAGGCTCCTATTTCCTGGTAAATCTTTTGTTTGATTAGTGATTTAGGGCAATAAAAAAGCATATTTATTGGAAATCTCAAATGATCGACTTTTATATGTTATCTTTGAAATGTTCTGCAAACAGTAACGTTTTCCTCATGAGATCTCTCATTTTGAATTGCATGAATTTATATATCTCTCGTTTAGCCATTATTATATAAACTTTTATATGTACTAAGGCATGAATGATTCATTTTAGCATACAAAAATGGTTCACCTGATGAACTTGACACCAACAAAGCTTCAAAAAGCCGCTAACCAAAACTATATTTAAAAGAAAGAAAAGTACATATTTATATGTTTCCTACTGATGAATTTTTCAGACTAATTGAATAAAAAAACAAAAAATGATCTAATATTTAAGCAATAAGATAGGGTAACACCGTCTTTTGAGCCATGTCAGCAAGAACGGAGTATGCTGCTTGGGAAGGATGCATCGAATCCCAGAACAGAAATTTAGAAGCGTCTGGACATGTCAATGAAAGCTCGCCGCACAAAGGGCCCAACTCTACCAGCCCTGTTCCACAGCATCCTTCATGTGTTTTGGAAAACCCTACATTTAAAACAAATAAGCAGAGAAACCCAAAAAAACAGTTCAAGGTGTACAAATCTGAGATTTATTAGCTGATACTGTAAATTGATATCCGGTATCAGACGATTTTGTGAGTAAATGAGAGAGAGAGGTGATAGAATTGGAAACCTAGCTATACGTACCATATTTGTCTGGGTTGGAGAACATGTCCATAATGGGATTGTAGGTGTCAAAATAGACGAGCCTGGAACCAGAAAGTGAGGCTTGCAACCTTGAGATGAGGTCATGGAGCTTGGTATTGTAGGCCTGAGAGTCCTTGTTTTGCTGGTCCACGCACACACGGCGAAGCCCATTGAAGATGCTGCCTATTGTCAGCTGCATTGGCAGGCATCCGATTGGTGGAAGACTCGCCACCTGGAACCTCCTTGCTCCCCTCTTGTATAGGTTCTGTCACCCCCAAAAATAACCCACACCATATATATATATTGAGATATATAATTATTCTATTTCTGTGCCTATATGATATGTCCACGTAACGTTACTAGAAAATCTGGTTGATTTGATTCAGATTGATTGAAATTTTTACAATGAATTAAGGTAAACTAATATACCAGGATTAGGTTAGGCATATTTTGGTTTTGACGTGATGGCCAGAATTTATATGCATGGCTTCAATTACAGGAATTAATATCGCCAATGGCACGCAAATAATTAGAATTAAATTACCTGAACGAAAGATCCAAGTGCCCGGAGCAGAAAATCCTGGTACCCTGAAGGTGAAAACCCAATTTTTCTAACAGTCACAGGCAACTCGTACATGTTAAACACCATGTCGTTTGTACCAGCACTGATCACAAACACAGCGTTTTTCACAATCTCGCTACAATTCTGTTCCCCAACAGTTTTCCTCATCCTCCCCAACGCTTCATCAAAGGCCTCCAACTGCTTCGACATACTCATGGCCTTGGACACGGCCAAGGTCAGATCATCCAGCCCGCCACCCCCAGACGCGCGAAATTGGCACCCGTTAGCAAGTCACGGTCTGTCAGCTTTGGGTCATAGTAGCGGGCAGGAGGTCCTTGAGGCCGAGTTTGGAGACCATGAAGTCTGTTGCGAGCTTTCCATTTGAGAACCTTCCGAAGGGACGTGATTTGGCAAGTCTTTGCCGTAGGGTTTGTGGTCACTTTTTAAAAGCGTGAAGGGGAGGCGGTTGTTGTTGCCTGAATCCACCGTAGAATCGCCGAAGGCGAAAACAGCGGAGATAGGCTGAGACGCGGTGGTTGGAATTGGTAGAGTTAGCAAGGAGGCGAAAGAGAACAAGAGTATAAGGAGGAGGTTGGTTTTTTGCTCCATGATGATCGATTATGGTGTTTTAATTAATTTCTTGGTGTGAAGAAGATTGAATAAAGAGATTACAATGAACCAAAAGATGTTGATTTTATAGAGAGATTTGGGATAGTTGAGTTTGGATTTGATTCGAAGTTTTGGACTCTTTTAAATACAAACTTTGTTACCCTAAATTAGTTAGGAGAGTAAAGGAGAGCAGCTGGCAACTCTATACATGCAATATTTATTATTATCACATTAAATGTTAAAATGGGAAAATAAAAATAAAATCTTAACTTCTCACAATTTGAAAGTGGTCATCGGGTTGAATTGAAATTGGTGTTTGACATCTCATTCTGACTGGATATGTATTCTGGACCCAAAAAAGTTCCAAATGAAAGAAAGTCAAACTTTCATCCTTTTGACCCCCAAAGATTTCTCTTTTGACAAATTACTAAAAAGCTTCCTTTCGCCCCGAACGGTATTACAAACAATTTTTATTTTTATTTTTCTAGAAGAAGTAGACCCAAAAGTAATTAAAAATGGATTCCATGACCACTTGTTTTAGAACTTAAAGTAATTCCTAAACACTGGTTAGGGTTACAACTTATAACGACGTCTTACTTTTCACACTTCAAAATAAATTTGAATAATTAAATCCTATTTGTATTAAAGCTTGGTTAGGATTCTTAGGAAAAGAAAAGAAATCTGAATAAGGCAATAACATTTCCTTGAAAAGAAAAAGATATTGAGGAAATTTTCTCTACTTTCCACATAAAAAATCCACCAAGAGGTGAAAGTGTACAATGCATGGTTTTTGGGGTTTGAATAATTCAGGTTTGGAGAAAGGGAGCATGGGAAATATAGGAACAATAGGGTGTGGCATTTTCGGTGGGAAAATAGAAACGGGATGACAATAACACAATTTTCTTTAAAGAAAATAAAATAAAAGATAAACGTGAATTAGGTCAATTGAATTGACCAAGGTAATGTTGGTTAAAAAATATTCAAAATATCAGAAAATATCATTAGTTAATACAAATATTAATAATTAAAATTATTAATTAAATGAGAATAATATGGTAAATTCACACTTTTTCATATTAAAAATATTTAAAATTAAAAAAAAATAAGATAATAAATCCTCTTTTTGTGGAATACAACTACCCATTATCTTTTTTAATCCTAAAATAAATTTAAAAAATTTAAAAAAATGTCTCTCGCAAATTCAAGAGATTTGTGGTCACTCACCATTGAATGTAAATTCAACGGTTCACTCACTCTTGCACTCCTTTTAAGAAACTTTTTTGAACAATTGGATTAATATCCAACGGTGAGTGACCACAATCTCTTTGGACTCCTGTGGTCCAAGAGATTAGGACTGAATGTATATATGTGTATTTGGGCCTATATTAATGCTAATTTTTCTTAGGTGTTCAAAACTTAATAATTCAAAATAAAAATTACTCCTAGTTCTTCAAATACTAGAGATTAAACGTTAAAAAATCATTAGTTTTATTAGGTGCCATATTCTTCTTATTTTGTTGGAGTTAAAGTGTGATCAAAAGATATGTATTCTTAATTGCATGGTTTAACTATAATTTTTTCTTTGTAGATTTGCATTGTATATCATCCTTTGAACTAATCCAAGTTCTGCAAGATTTGCAGAATTTTTTTCCCTTTTTTGTTTAACCTTACTCATATACAAAGTAGAAGTGCCTCATCCATATATATAAACCAAAACGCAGATAATGGTGAAACATTAAAAACATTAAGAATTGAATTATTAATTAAATGAGGATAATATGGTAAATTTATTTTTTTATTAAAAGAAATTAAAATTAAAAATAAAATCAGATACACATGTCCTACTTTTATGGAACATAACTACCCATGTTATCTTTTCTTAATTCTAAAAATAAAATAAAAAATAAAACCAATAAGATGGGCCATCCAAAAGTCAGGGACCTAAATTCGTATCCCTCCTTGATAAATTATATTAATTTAGAGTAATTCAAAATCCTAATTGAAAAAAAAAATTAGAGGGAGAAAAAAACAAAAAAAAAGAAAAAAAAAGAAACTAAAAAAAAAATAGGAGGGAGAAAACTGAAAAGCGTAGGGAAAAAAAGGGAAAGTATTATGAAATAAAACGGACCAGTCACAGTCACAGATATCCGAATAATAGCAGGAGGAGATGAGAATTAGGACACGTCATCAACATCTACACTCTCCGCGAGTCCACCGTTGGACGTTTTGGAAGGAAATAGTTCCTCTCTCCGCCCTCTCTCTCGCGCTCTCTTCAACCTCCATATATTCCTTCAGCATCTCCTTCTTATCCTTCCCTCCCTTTTCTCTTCTTCGTTTTTTCCTCCATTTACAAAACTTCTCTGTCTCCTTCTTCTTCATCATCATTTTCAAAGCCTACCATTCTCTCTGTAAACAATGCCGCGCACAACTCCAACACTTAACCACAACAACACACACTTGCTCTTCACCTTCAAAACTCCGAACTCTCATTTCAGCTCTCTCAGCTCTCTCCGCCTCACCAAACACCCACTCTCACTTTCTCCTTCTTCTTTATCGTGCTCGCCTTCTTGTTGTATTGCGCGCGTAACCACCGTGCCAGTAGAGTACGCGCCGTCAGCTCCCGATTTTGATTTTCACCAAGAGCTCTCGCGCCTCAAGACGCTCCGTTCCAGGCTCGCCGACTCCAAGCCTCCGCCCAGCAGTGTGATCGAGGGCGATCCCAGAGTGAAGCGGTTCTTCAATTCAAGCAACAATGGCTTCTCTACGGTTTTAGCTTCTCTCAATTTGACTACTTACGAGTTGTTTTTGTTCAAGTGCTTGGTTGCCGCGGGGCAAGAGCACGTGCTCGGTTGGGGTTTTGAGTTCGTTCAGAGCGAGATGGAATCGGTGAGGAGCTCGGTGAAGAGCGCGCTTTATGCGCTCGTCTCAATGATTGAGAAATTGGATGTGAATGGCGAGGGTTCGGGGAGAAGATTGGTGGCGTGGCTTTGAATGATGAAGATATTATGGACTTGAAGAAGCTCTTAAAGAATTTGGGAGAAATTGAACAGTTCTATAACTGCATTGGTGGAATTATAGGGTCAGTTAATTATTTATTTATTTTATTATCATCTGTTAACTTTAAGTATAATGATTTCATGATTTAGTCTTGAGTGTAGTTTTTCTATTGTTACATAATCTGCTGCATCTACCTATGTTTACATTGATAAATTTACTTCTATAAGTGGTTTTGAATTAGGATGTATATTGTTACCTTGTACAGATTTGAGATGCATCTAATTACATACTTGGTGCAGATATCAGATAGCAGTATTGGAGCTTCTAGCCCAATCAAGTGTTGAAATGCAGACGACAAACTGGTCAAAGAGCATACAAGAGCACATGGAATGCCAGTTTTTGGAAATTCACGCTCCTAGCGGACTTGATCTTTCTCAAAATCCAGAATATGCATCCCAAGCTGCTTTATGGGGAATTCAGGTTAGTGCCAGGCTGTACTGTTCATTCAACGTGAAGGATGATAATGCAACACAGGTTGTCTAGAACTAAAAGATCTTATCCATTTTAGGGTTTGCCAGACCTAGGTGAAATCTATCCCTTGGGAGGCTCCGCGGATAGGCTTGGTTTGGTTGATCCTGACACAGGTGAATGTCTCCCTGCTGCAATGCTTCCTTATTGTGGACGGACTTTATTGGAAGGTCTTATAAGAGATCTTCAGGTATAAGTTCTCTGTTTGTCAAGCTTGCAACTTGACAAGAATAACATTAGAATTATTTTGTAGATGACAGAAGGTATATGCATCTAACATTTGTGTGTTTCAATTGCAAGGCTAGAGAGTTCCTGTACTTCAAGATGTACGGGAAACAATGCATCACCCCTGTCGCAATCATGACAAGCTCTGCAAAGAACAACCATGAACGCATAACTTCTCTTTGTGAAAAACTTGAATGGTTTCAAGAGGTCGATCAAGTTTCCAACTTTTTGAACAGGTTTAATGTGCGAAACTACGAGGATATTTGCTATTATTGTTTCTCTATGGTGGAATAGTTTCTGTGGTCTGAGCAATGAATACTATTGCTGAGATAATTACTTGTGAATTTCCAGCCCGTTGTTCCAGCTGTTAGTGTCGAGAATGGGCAGTGGGTAATCATGAAACCTTTTGCACCCGTATGCAAGCCTGGTGGTCATGGGGTGATATGGAAACTTGCTCATGATAAAGGTATTTTCAAATGGTTTTATGATCATGGACGGAAGGGTGCAACTGTACGACAAGTTAGGTGAGTCATAAGTAGTAAATTTAATAAGTCCATTGTTCTTCTTCAGTTGGAAATTTTTCATAATTTGGATGCCAAACTCTGCATTTACATAAATAATGGTGACTTTCCAGCAATGTTGTGGCGGCTACAGATTTGACCCTTTTGGCACTGGCTGGGATTGGTTTACACCATGGAAAGGTACACTTGTTTCAAAAATTTATTTTAGACCCCCCTCCTTTTCTGGCACCTGCTAAATAGTTATATCAAGCAACCTACTACATATACAATTGGCATTGCTATGGAGTTCATTTGAGTTTATGGAACAGAAACTGGGGTTTGCCTCCTGTAAGAGGAACTTGGGTGCTACAGAAGGAATTAATGTTTTAATTGAGAAAAAAAATCTTGATGGAAGGCGGGCATATGGTTTGTCGTGCATCGAGTACACAGAGTTTGACAAGTTTGGGATAGCAGATGGACCTCATTCTCATAATAGGTATACATTTCTGTTAATTGAAGTTTGTAATCTAGTTTATATGATATGCTGTGATCTGATATCCTTTATGCTTGAAGTTAGCATATTGGCCAGTAATACAATACTTTTTTCTTCTTCCCGTTAAGGATATCCAATGTTGTTATTCGGTGACACAAAATTTTTCTTATTGTTCCAGATTCTCTAATATACTTTTAAGTGTTAAGAAGAGTATTGCTCCCAAATATTCTGAAATCTTCTGTCATGTGGGTTCAGTTATAGGTGGCAAAATCACAAATACATGGTTCTTGATTTGATAAGTTTCGCAAATATCATGACAAAATAGTAAATGTTTTGAATTCATGTAATCATAATATGGAAGATCTAGGTGCTTCGATAATTGCATAAAAGCACCAACGATATACAAGTTATCCCCACTTGTGCTGAAAATGAAATAACTCAGTAATGTTCTTTTTTTCTTCTGAAGTCACATTTGGAAAAGATGGGGTACATGTTAGGATTATAGACCCCCTTATCTTAATTGCAACTTCTTATGCATCCTCTAAATAATCTTTGATTAGTTCTGGTTTAAAGGTTTCACATAGGATATGTTCCTTTATATGTTGTCTGTAGAGATACATTTGTTGACTGAATATCTGTAATGATTATTGTCTTATGCAAGTTGATTTTGTCTCTTGGTTCATGAACTCATCTTATAAGTTCTTGGGCCATTCATTTCTTCTGCCATGGTTGTTATTTTACGGTATAAACTTTCAGTATACTACAACATTAACCATCCTTTCTATTTCCAAGGTTGCAGGCAGAGTTCCCCGCCAATACAAACATCTTATATGTAGATTTGCCTTCAGCAGAGTTGGTTGGGTCAAGTAATAGTGGAAACAGCTTACCAGGCATGGTGCTGAATGTTAAAAAGCCAATAACATTTGTAGACCATTTTGGAAAACCACACAGGTACTTTCTTAAAACTTTTAAATGATGTTTTCTCAAGTGGCTATGTTGTCTGCGTCAATGATACTTGATACCAGATCATGCAAGATAACCTCAAAGAACCTTCTTTCATCTATAATGACTATTAATGCTAACCAGTACATATACACTACAAAAAGAGTCAGGACTTGTAGCGCAAGCATACATGAATGATGTTAGCCTGACTGTAATCACTTCTCAATTGCTAGTGTCTCTGGTGGAAGACTTGAATGCACGATGCAAAATATTGCTGACAGCTTTGTTAATACATGTCCATCTCGATATTATAAGGGTGTTGAAGGTATTATTTATGTTTAAATTGTGGCATGCCAATTCCTATTAACATTTTATGCTTATCAAAAACTTCAATTTCTATAACTGTTGGCAGATAAGCTCGATACTTTTGTTGTTTTTAATAAACGAAGAAGGGTCACGTCATCTGCTAAGAGGAAAAGAAGACTTGCAGACAAATCTTTACACCAAGTATGTACGTGTTCTCTGTCCCCAATTTTGGGAGTAGCTTGGACTGAATGAAGTTTACTTTTTGGCATAGCATAGTTGGTGGACATGATAATTTTTCTCCCTAAGTTAATATGTTTGAGTTATTGCAGACTCCTGATGGTTCACTGTTGGATATCCTACGGAATGCCCATGATCTTCTTTCGCAATGTGATATTGAACTTCCTGAGGTAGATCCTCTTACATATTTTGTAGTAATGTTGCCAAACTTACTTCCACTTCACGTGAGCTATCACTAGACACTAAGTATTGGCTCAATGTAAATTTAATATATCCTTCTAGCAAGCTGTAGAGTTTTTTTATGAATTTTCTTTTTATATTCAATTATGGTATTTTACTTCACACTACGCTGCAGATTGAAAGCAATGAAAAGTATTTAAGTTCTGGACCACCATTTCTTATCCTTCTGCATCCTGCTCTTGGCCCACTTTGGGAGGTCACCCGACAAAAAGTAAGTCAACAAGAATCTTGCTAATGCGCCTTTTCAAGGTTCAACTTATTTTTCTCCCTTTACTTTGGGATCGTCATTTACTTTCCCTCTGTAATTATGATTTCTTCTGTTACCAATTACCATATTAAGATGCTCTCTGCATTGAGTTATGCTTGCTTCTTTTTCACATGCTGTAAAAGTCAAAGCCATTTTGAAATTTCATTTGGCATCCAAGACTGTGTTGTTTATTTATTTACTTACTTCATTCAAATATTGAAGAACTCAATAGTTAAGCAGTAAATTGTCTTTGCCTATCAGTTCTATGAAGGCTCAATATCCAAGGGCTCTGAGTTACAAGTAGAGGTTGCAGAGTTTCTCTGGAGGAATGTTCAGGTTTGTAATATTCAAATAGGACATTAAGGTAAACTGTTGTTTCCTTAGCTATTCTATTTCCTATATTGCAGCTTGATGGAAGCCTGATCATAGAAGCTGACAACGTTATGGGCTCAACTAAGACTGATCTAAATGGTGAACCCCTTTTACAATATGGACACAGGTAGCATGTTGCTCTAATTTCTACTACTTATTAAGTCTGTTCAGAAATGGTGAACCCGTTTTACAGTTGGACTCATACTTCCAATCTATTCATCCCGTAGGTGTGGAAGATGTAAATTACAGAATGTCAAAGTACTGAATGAGGGAATTGACTGGACTTTTGGAGACAATGTTTACTGGAAGCATAATGTTCAACGCATCGAGGCATGTAAGGTCGTACTGCATGGAAATGCTGAATTTGAGGCAACTGATGTAATCTTACAGGTTAGATTGACAACCAATCAGTGTAGATATGCATGGAGGATGGACAAATCGTTGAGAAAATATTGAATTTTAGAGGTTTTTTAAACATTAAAAAATTTCATTCTATCAATTAAGGATAAAACCTCCAGCTTTTACAGATTATATGAGGTACTCCTACTACAGTTCCTGCCGTCCTAGACATATTCAAATCATTAAGAGCCAGTCAAAAAGCATTTTTTCAATAAATAAATTATTTTACTAAAGATGGCCTTGAGTATGCGATATCGTGTTACTAGTATTATAGTATAAAATCTACCCATGCGATTGCTTTTATTGTATTGAATTCACTAAGAGGCAAATGTTTCAAAATTATCAAAATTTAACAGGTTTTTAATATTTAAGTCCAATTTGGACCTTGTAATTTCCCTCAATGACTTTGGTGAATGGAGGGTTACATTCAATTGTGGGGAGTTCACCTCTCCAGCTGGCCTATTCTGAATTATAAGCTTGTTATAAATTTGTCTTCCAAGTCAAATCTAAGAAGCTCCTTTTGCTGCTTACTAACTGATGCAGGGAAATCATATATTTGAAGTTCCAAATTCCTACAAAATGAAGATCACACAAGGAGATTCAGGTTTGTAGAGTTATGAGGCTTTCATGGTATAATTGGTTGGTTTGTCTGTAGACTTAAGATATCTAACTTCCTACTAGAATTCATTTCCCTTAAAAAGCATACTCTTACTATCATCAAGCCTAACATTGATGATAACTGTTAGAACTGATCCCCTCTCTCTAATTTACACGCTGACCTGAATGCATTGTGACATACTTACATGTGTGCTAGACCATGATCAATTCATCCATCATTTCATGGATTATACAGGTTTAGCAGTCCGTTTAGATCCTATTGAACAGAACATGATGGATAGTGGAAGCTGGTACTGGGAATACAGCATAAAGGGCACACACATTCAGTTGGAGATGGTAGAGTTGTAAAACACTGTAAATAGTACTCATGCTTACCATAGGTGAATCATGGTTCACAGATGGATACCGAGGTCACTCTCATAATTTCAGGCATGTTCAGACCTGTTAGGTTTAACATGGTTAAACCACTTTCATCTTCAAGCAAATTTCTTTCTTATGTAATAGTAGTACAATTACATCTCTTTGTTCTTTTATTATTGGCGAGGAGGAGCAAAGTTTGAGGGCCTCCTCGAAAGACTGATGTAAAAAAAATGAAGTCAAGCAATCAAATGCATTCAATTATTTCATTTTACGAGTAGAATTGCTTACAAATGTGTTCAATTATTGCTTTTGAGTAGAATTGCTCAATCTGGCAAGAGTTATAGCTCTTATTTCTTGTTTTTTACATCATAAATTGCATTTTCGTGAGATCTTAAGTTACATCCAATCTTAGCGAAATAAAGTGGTCTACAATGCTCAACGAAATGCCTCCCTCGCTATAAAAAAATGAATAGGAAAATGAATATTATTCTGGAAACAGACAACAATTTAGCTTTTGAGATCCACTTATCAACCCCACTTTCATTTCTGTGCTTAAATCTTCACAAATTTACACTTCTGTATCTAACAAACACTCCTTAACACTGTCATCCAATCTGATTCTGAGATTGAAAGCAGCACCTATTGAGTAATCTAAGCAGTGCATCGGCTTTTCTTCGAGCTTTCAAGGATCCATCAGCAGCCAAGCCCTGAAGAGAAGGAATGCTACGCGGGTTCATTAACAGCCGCCTCGCAACCTCCTCTCCTCCATCTTTGCACAGCCCCAACAGAAGAGTTAACGAATTCTCCTTCCCTTTCGGAGAACCAAATCTTAAAAGATCAATAAGAATAGGCACTAAAATCCTGCTCTTCCCAATCTCCTCCAGCCCTTCAGAGCAACCCAAAAGTAGAGCCAGCACAGCCAAGGCATCATCTGTAATGCCTGCCTTGTCATCCATCAGTAGCTCAATAAACAGAGGAACCGCCCCGGCAAACACGACACTCACCTTGTTAGCATTGTAAACTGCAAGGTTAAAGAGTGCTATGGCAGCATCCTTTTTACCAGCTGGAGTGCCTTCTTTCAAAAGCCCCACCAATGCCGGAATGGCCCTAGGGCGCTTCCCAATGGTTACCTTGCAGTCATCTATCATCGACAAGCTGAAAATTGCTGCTGCTGCATTCTCTCTTGCTTCCATGGTGTTCCCTGATTCTAAGACATTTACTATGCTGTCAATTGCTCCGGCCGCCATGATCAGAATCTTGTTGTTGTTGTAGATGGAAAGGTTGAGTAGCGCAGTGACAGCATTTTCCTGAATTCTTGGTTCGTGGGTTCTCAGCAATGTCACTAGAAATGGAATAGCTCCTGCCTCAGCTATTATCCTTCTATTGTCCATGCCTGTTTTGGCAAGTAATCGGAGCTCATACGCTGCTTGCCTTTGGATATCTGGTGAGCCAGTTGCTAGTTTTCCCACCAGAAACTCAGCTGTCAATTTGACAGCATCAACAGCAGCTTTCACAACAGAAATATGATCAACAGCATGCTCATACAAGTCTCTTTTGCTGTTGCTCCTCTCCAAATCTGAGGAAGACGATGGTGAGGATTGAACTTGGGGAACGTTGTTCTCCTCACACCATTGTTGCATTAGACTCTTGAGTGCATAGTTGGGTATAAGTGCCATGTGAATTAGCTTCTGCCCACTTTTGGGGCATGTTTGGTGCCCTGAATTGATCCATTGGGCAATTGAATTTCGATCATAAGTGTGGCCGGATGCTACAATAACAGGATCTTTCATCAAGTCTAATGAAATAGGGCAGCGGAATTCGTCTGGGACATTGGGGATCAAGGATTGAGAAGATGAAGAATGGTCATAATATCTATTTGAGGGTGTAGATTGCACTTTTATGTCCTCTTTGCTGGGTTTTTCAAATTCGTCATCAATAAAAATGATGGATTTGCAGTATGAAACAAGAGATATAAGGTTGTTTATGTTTGATACCACAATTAGTCCACCACTCCCTGCTTGCTTGTGAGCTTCTGCCTCTAGCTTTAAAGTTTCTTCCTCATAATCCATGGTGTTTCTCAGACCAATGCTGCAAAGTATATCTTTCACTTTGACCAAGTCTATGAACCCTTTGTTCTTCTTGTTCTTCTCACTGTTGCTACCCATCAAAACTAGAAGCTCTTCTCTTCTTTCCAGGTCTTTGAGGTCAATAAACAACTCCACCCTTTTTGCTTGCCTGTGAAGAAGCTCTATTTGCTCTCTGATATCTGCTGTAACCTTTAGCAAACTCAGAGGTAAAATATCAAGTGCCCTCCCCAGCTCCTTCACTAGCACATAAAACTGATTTGAAACTAACTCTGTCTGCATAAGCCCCCACAAAAAGCTGCCATCTTTGCAATCTTGGATCAGAAACTTAGCTCTTCGAATCACGGAGAAAAGCTCGGTGAGGCACAGGATCGAAGACGGGGGAAGCGGGCCATTTGATTCTTGAATCTCTTCAAACAAAGAAGTAAGAAGCTTGATCCTCCTGATCATGGTTGAGATGTTCCTAGCCTGCAGAACTGGAAGCTTTTCCATGGAGCAAACCTCATTGCATTTGTGAATCAATGATTGTAACAAAGACCCTGTTGGCAAAAAACCTGTGGAAACCATCAGAGGAGGAACAAGAGCAACATCCATGGTATATCTATCCTCTGCTTCTTCTAAATCTGAATATGTTTCTGTTAATTTCTGTGCTAAAATTTTCTTTTGGTTAGGAATTTAATTTCCTTGAATCTTGAACAACAACAACAACAACAACGTTTGTTTCTTGAAACAAAAAATTACATATACTAAACTTTCGATATTAAAATGATGGCTAGAGAAAGGAACATTAATCTAATTGCATGGATTCTTGACTGTTTCTGTTTGGAAAGTTGACATTAGAAGACAATAGAAAATATGGTAAGTGAAGGAGTGAGAGGGATTCATGGGTTGCTGCCACTTGGAGGGACGTCCGGCCTTCTAGGGTTAGTTATTTTCCGCGCCAGTTTTTATATTAAAATTTTTTGCCAGAAACGTTGAATGGAAGTGGAGCCATTTCAAACTTGAATTCGGTGACCCAATTCGTTGCAACTCTTTTATGTCCATATATGGAATGTCTTATTAGGAAAGCATTGCGCTTTCGGCGCAGCAGAGACCATAGATATGGACTTTTGGTAACTACAAATATTTATTTTGAACTAGTTTCTTAATATTTTATGATTTTTCATGAAACCGATTTCACTCTATTGCTTAGAAGTTACAATGTATGTTATTTGAAATATATAATATTATCTACTATGCATTCTTCATTTAAAAGTCTTTTTTATTTTTATATTAGCAGTATCGGGGAGGCGAACGTTGAACACAACACATCAGCTACTGCAGAGATAGATTCTCTTAACTGATGGCACATCGAATTGTGATTTCACCCTTATTTTTAATCACTTGAATTACAAACCAATATTAAGTATACCTAAAGATAAAGAATAAAAAATCTAATTATACATTTCTACAACTTGGACATTACATGCATATATACATATATTAAATAATAATAAAATGAGCCCACCACAAAAAACGACCAAGAAAATGCCACTTAATTGTGAGGACAAATTGCCAAACATGAACATTAGAAAGAAAGGGGAAGAATAAGTCAAATGTTCAAAATTTTAAAAATAAATAAAAGAGAAAAGGAGCGTGGATTAGTTGTTGCTAATTTATAATTGCTTCTGTTTTAGCAAGATAAGTTATACTTAAACTTTAAATTAACCAAGTCTACTAATCCTGTAAACATAAGTCGGTCTAATTTCATCTCATCCATTACACAAATGTCATCAAGTATGACGAAGATGATTACGAAGATGATGGTGACAACGTTTTCTCTTTTTTTTTTTAAAAAAAACATTACCATAACAATAAAAGGATAACTTCCAAAAATAGAAGGATACCCTATTGTTTCCCAAAACCTAAAGGACCGGGGATGTTAATGTAATCTAATTAAAAACATTATTTTTTGTGTAGTTTTCACCTCTCTTTTGTGAAAGCTTTTCATCTCATTTTGTGCGAGTTTTATTTGTATTGTTATGGCTTAGATTTTTCAAGATTTATCTTCTTTTTTTTTTATTTTGAGTTTACAATCTAGATGCCTATGTCAAAGTTTCTTCTACTTGCGCGTGATCCTTATTGGAGATGCATCCAATGGCGGATCCAGAAATTTTTCTAGAAGTGGGCTAATTTTTTTTTTTGGGGAGATCTTTTATAACTAGGAATTTTTGAGCTAATTAATATTATATGGTAGGATTATATATATATATGGTAGGATTGTGGGTAGAAGAAAATAAAATCTAATTTCGATGGCTAGAATAGGCTGAATTCTAAAAGATAAGTGGGCTAATATTTAATTGTAGTGGATTTTGTTGTATAATAAAGACTAAAGTACAAAACTAGCACTGGACTAAAGCCCAGATGAGCCACTTCGTAGGATCAGATTGTCTTAATTTTGATGTCAAACCGCTCCGTTATTGTAATAACCTTTTTGTGGCTAATTTGTATTAGTTTTTTTATGACTAATAGTTTTTTTGGCTGAATTATGAATGCAATCCCAGAATTTCAAAAAAATACAAAACAAAAACAAAAACAGTGAGAAGGCCGTTTGACTTGGCTGTTGGCTACCCACCGAAACAAACTTTTTCATTTGGATTATGTGCTATTAGTCGACTTCTCGTACATTAATTAATAATTACATAATTATAATAATTACACGTCAAACAATAAATCCATTTGCGTATCCTGCTAACAACAAAAGAATGAAAGCTCCATCGTATGCTATGCAAAATTTATTTCTTTTGAATTACAATAATCATGTTTCTTAACATCATATGCATATTCTATTTCTTTTGTCCGAAGTCCTTTAGCAATTCACATGCTACTTCGTCTTCTGACCAAAAAGAAAAGCATCATATTGGGCCTGCCATGTTATAGCCTCTTCTCAAAAACCCCACTGTCAGCCCATGTAACTTCAGGCCTTTCTATTTTTGAGGAGTGCTAGGATTAGTCGTTCATGTACACGTAAAAAGTTGTTAATCATTCAGGTTTATAAATCTCACAATGCATCATCGGCTCACAACCATCTATACACGCTCAAACAATCACATGTGATGGGCCCTACTACAAGTCAAATCCAGAAACATGAATAGCTTTTTCAAACATGAATAAGTGGAAAATGGTGGGGAAAGTGGAGCAAAGACCATCATGCCCAAAGTCAAGCCACAAAAAACATGCTACAGTCTATGACACCACTTTCCTTTCTTTCTAAATCCCCAAAAGAAAAATATTCCCAAAAAAAAAAACCCAAAAGAAAAACGAAAATGTCAATCTCTATCAACCCACCCTAATGATTCATTTTTGGGCCGGCCCATATTCCTTCCTCTATGCACAATCGGCCCCCACGCTTTTTTCACGAGCGTGTCGGGCAGTAGTTGGGTTGGGTTTGAATCGCAAGAACCGCGTGAGGATCACTTCCGTCATGTCGTTTGGTTTGTGTGGTCTGGGAAAACGACAGCCATTTCAACAAGTGGGCTCTTGGAGTTGGAGGAGCACTATTCTCATCTTTGTTCCATTTCCACTTTCTTTTTGCCATAAAATGTTTGAAGTGACATTTTATTCCTCATTTGCTCAAAAATATTGGTGACAAAATTGAACTGTTCAAAATCAAAGTTAAGAGGACTAAAGAAAGAGTTTGGCAAAATGTCAACAAATCAAAGAAGAAAGAATGTGGCAAATGATTAGTTTTAGGTTCATTAGCATCTACTGTATCATTTACTTATTTTTATGAAAAACGATATCTTATCAGACAATTTTGATTAATGATCTTGTTATCTAAAATTCAAACTTATGACTATCACAATTGTACGAGGACATTTATGTTTGTAGGTGCTAATCATGTTTATTTCATAATTGGCATTGGCTTCTTTCATTTGGTTTGATTGCAGGATGCAAAAAGATGTTTGATCAGAAGAATTAGAATCATTTTGACGACCCAACCCAGCTGGAAAAATGGTTGATGATAGATTTGTATGTTTTTAGGAATTAATCACAAGCAAGATTAATGGTGGTTATACTGATGCTTTGGGCACCACCATGGGTTATATAGATTCCAAGTTCATCTTTTTGCACCTTGCCATGTTTCCTCCTTGTGGACAAATCCAGCTTTCTCTTGATATTTGATTTACTTTTCTGGTGAAATTTCCTCCGTCAGTCAAATGAAATATGTCATCTTTGTTGATGAACCATCATATCCCATTATAACCCACCGATGGCGCATGATGAGGTGCCCCATCTTCTTTTTGGCTTCTCTTTTTTTCCAAAATGAAAATTTTTTATTAATTATGAGTTCTATAGTTTTGCCTGTGTTCCACCCCAATTTTTATCTTTATTTTTTTTTTTTGGTCAAATGAAATATGTCATCTTTGAGGTTGAGTTTGAAGCCATCATCCCCCGATCCCAAGTTTGCCAAGTTCATAATTGCGCTGTGCAAGATCCTAACCGATGCGGGGAGACGCGGGACACGGTGAATTCGCTGGCTTATGAGAGAGGGGTGATTGGTGCCCTAAGCTATGTTGCAGAGGAAGATGATTGAGCTGCAACATGATCTGGCTATTGCTAGAGCCCGTCTTGCTTGTTATGCTTCCAATTCTTTATCATCATCATCAACAACAGCTTCTGCTTCTTCTTGTTATGGTGTCTTGGATGATCAGCTCAGTGAGGCTGCTTTAAGTGCGGTTGGCTTTCCTGCCTGCAGCGGATTTAGTAATAGTTTCATGAGCCAGAGTGCACCTGAACTGATCAGCCATAGCCAGCATGGACAAACTAGTGATTTTAGCTGTGCCCCATATATACTGTGAATTTTATTATGATCACTTTGTCTCTTCCTCTGTGATGGTAATTTGGGAATATGTGGCCTTAATTTGTGATTATAATAAAGTAATGGGATCGCTGAGAATTTAAAGCAAAGGGAGGGGCAGCATATTTATTTTCAGCTCAGCCTGAGCCTCCTAGTTTGAGAACCCAATTCGTGTCACAGAACACTTGCCTTTAGATTGTTTTCCAAGAATGAATTGTGATTAGTAGAATAGAATGCAAAAGTGGCTGTTGGCAATGCTAGCAAGAGTGTGACTTGTTTAAGTGTTCTTCTTCTTCTTCCATTAACCTTTAGATGCTCCTAAACAAGTTTGAGAAGCCTGGAAATCTGTAATTTCGAAATCTCAAACACCATCTCATCCAAGATGAAATATCAACAGAAAGCACGCTAGTTGTAGACATGTCTGGTGTGACCAATTTTCTGTAGCCAAGCATTCCAAGATGAATCCAAAGATTTACACAGTACAAGACTAAAGAAGAATAGTTAAACCTCAGAAAATCCTCCATCAAGCAATCTATATAAACCAACTTCCATTGACTGATTCTATAACTCAGAACAGAAACTACTAGTGATCAAATTAGCATTGCCATTCAAGAGAAAAGCTGATACAATCCATGTAATCTATGAATGGAGCTTCATCATTATCAACAAATAATATTACACTACAGAAACATAAAAGTACAGGAAGTCTGTAGGGCTAACAACTAATCATGTACACCAGAAACATTACAATAATTCATAGGCATCCAAAGCCTTGAACTTGAAACTGCAGATATATAAATCATGGAGCTCATGATGCGTACTTCAGAAGTAGCGATCTGGATATCGAGCTTTCCACTTAGATTTCTTACATGGTCTGATTTGTGGCTTGACCGAAACAACTTCCCATTTGAAAACGGAGAGTCAGCCTCAGCTTATAACTTCTTTCCTGTTTAAGGTATAAGAAATAACAAAACTTATCAGAACATGAATAGAAACCAATCTCAATCAAGCCATCACATACTGATTCTTGAGACACAATAGCTGATTTATACGACAAAGTTCTCTGGAACCAACCAATTCAAAATATAGACAGCCAGAGTAAGCATTGAAACCAAAACTCACCACATTGCAAAAATCTCTTAACAATCAAACAAAACCCATAATATATTTTTCAAGCTACCTCTACAAGGAGCATACTTGGGGCGCTTCATCTTCTCCAGCTCAACCTGAGCATCCTTGAACATATTCAACCTCTGGAACTCGAGTTCTTTTGTGAACTCCATCCTCTGTTTCTCAAGCTCCATCATCTGCTCCTGTTTCAAATTCTCCATCCTCTCGTATAATTCCCCAAATTTCAATATTGCCCCCGCCAATTCCCTGCACGCCGCTCCACCCGATAACCCCACCGCCTCCATCCGACGCTTCCTTACACTATCACCATTACAATCCTCCCCATCTTCACAGCCAATTGAGCTCTCCGTGGACCCACCCGGGGGCTTAGGCTTAAGGTCTGGGGATTTGCCAGTGAGAGTGGGAATTGAGGGCTTTCTTTTGGTCGAAACGGCGGAGTCCGGCGAAGAGCCGATGAGGGAGTGGAGGCGGTGGTAGAAGGGCCACGTGGAAGGGCTAGGCTTAGACTTTTCCAGTTTGTACTTTTTCTTCAGGGTGTCGATGCGGTTTTTGCACTGGACGTCCGTCTTGGACGCCTTGACGCCGCCGTTTAGTCCAGAGTTAACGGCGTCCGCCACCTCCTTCCAGTCATTCTGACGGAGGTTGCCGCGGTTCAGCTGGAGGTAACGGTCGCCCCACGCCGCGATTAGCGTCGATGTGGCGCCTTCGCTCCAACAGTCATCCCGGCCACCGGGGGCGCGGGTCCGGGTCGGGCGATGCATGAACGGTTTCGGGTTCGGTTCGGGGCGGTGGCGGAGAAAGAGAGAAACAGCGGGATTTTTTGGGTGTGGGTAATAATGATGGATTGGGTGTCGATCGAAAGATGAGGAAAAAATCGGACTGAGAAGGAAATGGAAATCTGGCCGTCCATTGTACCGGCGGTGACGTCAGCTCCTCTATCGGGGTTGGACGGACTACCATACCATTGACCGCTTTAATTTAACCATGTACGACGTTGTCGATGGTTTTAGCTCGGTTTTTCACTGTCAGCATTTGTTTAGTCTCCGGTTTACTGTGGAAAATGCCCGTTAACACTAATTAATTGAGAAAATAAATCATTTGATTAACACTAAATAATATCATATTTCTCCTTCAATTTATCGCCTATATCTAAACCCCTGGATTTCATTTCGTCCAAGACCAGTTTTGCCTTGTCAAACCTCTTCAACTTGATGAGTTGATTCGCCAAGCTCCCGAAATTCTCATTGTCCAGCCACGTGTCCCTCCCGCTAAAGCTCCTCACAAACTTCACCGCCTGATCGTAAAAGCCCGCGCTCAGCAGCGAATCAATCACGTACACGTGTGTCGAAAGCTGCATTGGCACTCCATCGTCCACCATCCTCCTCAGCAGCACCAGAGCCCCCTCCACCCTCCCCGCCTTGCACGCGCCCAGCACCAGCGCGTCGTACGTACGCGTGTCCGCCCTCATCCCCTCCTCCTCAATCCTCTTCAGCACTGCAGCCGTCGGATCCAAATCTCCGGAGAAACAATACGCCATCAGTAGATAATTGTACGCCGTCAGATCCGGCGGAGCCCCAAGCCTCCTCATCAGATCCACCACGCCCCACGCGTCCTCCATCCTCTTCTTCCTGGTAACCACATTGAGTATGGGGTGAAAGCTACACGCGTTCAGGCCGTAGTTTCCATGCGCCATCATTTCCACCACGCTCAGCGCCTCGTCGACCCGCTGCAGCTTACAGAGCCGCGCGATGAGCGAGTCGTACGCGCTCTTTCGGGCGAAGCCATTGTCGAGACGAGCCAGAGTTCGACAGAGATCGTCGAGTAGGGAGAGGGAGGCGTCGGTGCTGGTGATGAACTTGAAGGTGTTGGTGGTGTTGAAGCAGCGGTCCTTCACGCGCTTGTTGAGGAGGTGGCGGAGGCCGTCGAAGTCTCTTGAAAGGCCAGCGGCATTGACCTGGTCATCGTAGTAGGCCGAGGTGGGGATATCGGGGAAAGTGTTGAAATTGGGGCTTTGGGTTGTGAAGAATCGGGCGGCGACGGTTAGGATATATGGGGAATTTAGTGGTTTGTGGGGGAGTTTTCCGAGGAGTGCCATGGTTGGCTGGATCTGACTCTGAGGGTTTAGGGTTTAAGGCTGCTGAATAGAAAAAGCAGAAGCTCGTAGTATCAATCAAAACCCCCCCCAATTGAGTAATGGCTGGGGGTTTTGGTTTGAAAATGGGCTTCTTGGGCTTAATTGGGCTGGGCTATTTTTCCTTTGTATGAAAAGAAAAAGGGATCTTTATGGGCCAAGTAACGCTTGTTGTTTTTTTTTTTTGGGCCTTTAGCCCCATGCAACAAAAGAAAACAGTATTTCTCTAACCATAAAAAGCTTGTTTCTAGCATCATTATGCATGCAACGAACGAGATTATTTGACTCCTTACTCATTCTTCCTTGCATTAGGTCGATACATATATAAAAATAATTTATTAAAATTATTTAAAAAAATATTTATATGAACATCATCAGAAAAGTAATTAAAAAAACTCTTTTGTGGTTGAAATTTGTTCAATGGTGATTGATCCGTGAATTTCAATTTTACTTCAACAATTTTTAATACCAAAACCAAAGTCGTCCACCTCCAACATATGAACCAGGGCACCGACTTCACATGTCCCTCAGAACACTATTATGACTATAAGTTCAGCTATAGACAAATAATTTGCGGTTCATAATGCCGACTAATTTATAAGGATGGCGACCCAACAACACGCATTTCAAAGGTAACAAACAACTTGTTCTATACATTATGGTCGTGACTCGTGTTGTTGGAGAGAGACTTTCTTGCCCCGATGTCAATGTGCTCTCGTCCTATTTACCTCCTCATCATGTCATATCATGTCATAGGTGACACGACGAGCGAGATATGGAATTTTTCCATGTTAATGGGGTGCCCTTAATCGCAGGCTGATCAATCAAAACCAAAAATTTCCACATCACACCACGAACCCCTAAGAATCTCAGGATAAGCTAATTAAAATGGCCTTTAAGCAAGCTTGTCTTGGTCTGGCTTTTGTGAAAAGACGTGATGCCATATCACAAACCAGCTGGACAAAAGGGAGACAGACAACAGGCCTGGCGGCCAGGGCCTATGAAAAAAAAGAATAATAAGATCAACGACATCAATGCATGCGTATGGAAAGCATGCATATCCATTGAAGCCAAAAGAAAAGAAGAAAAAAGAGTGAGATTTTGATATCTCTCTCTCTCTCGTCGGCGTTCTTATCTGGGTCTAAGTTTGGCTTTCAACTTTATGCCTTTTTCTAACAGGGATGTATGAGATATGCCTCATCATCTTTGTTCCCGTAGGGACCTAGTTTGACCTATTTTGCTGACTTCCCCTTTTCACTTTTACTATTCTTCTTGAGCCTCCTGGTATGTCTCACTGTCATAAAAAGGAAAAGTTGAAACTAGACATGCCCAACAACAGTTGAGTGAGTCGGCATATATAAAATGAGTATCCAACGAATTGTAGACTCGGATTTTTTAAACCCCAATTCTCATATATGTAAAAGCATCTAAGATTACTTAATTCTTGTTGCATATAAATTGTTTTTGGGTAATTTTCTGTAGGGTTTTCTACAAATAGACTCATTCTAGCATGACCCACATTTAATTGAGTCAATTGAGAATCCTACACCTCCAGCATAAATTGTACGTTAATACTGTAACCCTTTACCCTTTAATGCAAATTATGTTTTCTTTCTAATTACATACAACCTGCGCACTACACCAAATTTATCAAATTTGCTTAGAAAACTAGTATTGCTGTTTTATCATGATCTGGGAGATTTGTCTTTCTTCCTGGTTCTTTCAATGATGGTGCAGAGTTATGTTTTTTTTTCTTTTGTCAACAGAGTTATGTTAGTTTCTTATGTATGACGAAATATGAGTTAATTATGGTATGAAAAATTCATTAAAATAAAGTGGCTCAAAGTTGGAAGCAAATCGTGCAAGAGAGGAAAGTTTCGATTAAATGTCAATTATGGCGCTAGAAAAAGAAGGAATGTGTATCGTTGGGATTTTTGGATTGATTTAGGAATTTTGAAGCAATTATAGATTCCATCGAGATTTATATTTACTTTAATGTTTTATTTTACATATTTAGAATAAGTTATCAATCATGATATTATTTTCCTTAGAGGTGAGAGTCAAGTTGATGTTGCAATGGAAGCTATTGTGTTTGACATTAAGATGCTTGCTGGTAAGCTCCAACAGGTCGTTTTTATAGCTACTTCCTGTCAGTGTAATAAGGTAGCGCATGAGGTTGCGGCCTTTGTGTCTATAGTAGGTGGTAACCACGTTTGGGACCAAGTGTGGCCTGAGTGGATTTTTGATATTTTAGCTAGTGATGTAAACCTTTCCATTCGTCTCTTTTTAAACTCTCTTCATTTGGGAAAGAAAAACAAAAGATATTATTTTCCTCATATGATTTTAATTAGGATTTTTATTGTTTTCTTGTTAGCCAAGTTTTAGAAATATTATGGAACTTCATGTTTCCTATGGTGTAAGGATTTCTTTGTTTTCTATTTAAGTCAAATCATGACATTGTATTTAGATAATTCAATTTATTATCAATCAAATACCTTTAAGTTTTACTCAATTTTCTGGTGAATTCCAGTTTGTTAGTGAATTCCGACATTGTTACTTTAGAGTTATCGTTGGCCTTCTTTTTCCCGATTAATATGGTACAAACAGTCCCTATTACACTATATCTCGTTGTGTCAGTTATTAAATCCTGAGTTGGGGTTTTAATCAAAGTTTCATTTCTGACCCCTCCCCAACCTTTTTTAATTCTATTGTTCTTAGAATAATTTGTTTCCTTTTTAATTAGCATTAAATTTAATAAAAAAAAACCATTCCAAGTTCCAAGTACAATATAGCTTTTAATTCCGTTTATGAGCATGAAGATAATGTAGTGGGGTGCTTACTTACTCAAACCGCATTGTACATTATCTCAATGAACATTTGACCAAGAACAAGCTAAACCCTTTTGGTATGCATCACACTAATTACTGTCTAAATTTCTTAATACAAAGATATATTAATTTAGATAAGTATATTTAACATATAAATATTATTTTTATTTTTGTAGGAAACACATGAAGTAGAAGAAGCATTCACTTCATTATTCCCCAAAAGACTCACAGATTTATATGAGTTCCTTGTAGTTACAAGAATATTAGCGTTGGGTCCTTCTAATTATTTTTTTTTTTTTTTGTGGTTAGAGAGTGTCGAAGCAGAATTTTCATGATCATCAACTGTATCTGATCTAGCTTAATGCGGAGGTGATTTTGTGCTCATTATAGTCATATTTCTTCGAACGAAGAACTATACCTACCACATTCATTCAAATCGAAGAGGCTTAAATGTCGAAATGGTCTCTGTGTTTTACCTTATCGGCCAATTTAGTACCCATGTTATTAATTTGGCCAATTTAGTCACTGCCTTTTAATTCTGCTAACAAATTTGATCTTTTCCGTCAAAATTATGTTAAACCCTTAAAAAAGGACATTTAAAATTAATTTAGAAATCTATAATTAATTATAAAGGTTTAAACTCAAATAATAATAATGCTAAAATGATTAAAACCCACACAACCTCAACCTCCAATGGTAAACAAAAAGGTTCTTAGTCGAATTGATGCCTACTCTTTTCTTGCTGCAATTTTTCTTCTCTCTTATGTTTTAGATTTTCTCATACTCTACCGTTCATCTCTCTCTCCTCTCCAATCCATTGGCATGAATGTTGTCGACTTTCGCTGCAGCGAGGATGATCAATTGGCGGTAGAGCCATCAAGGTTACGGTGACCGGCTATGAAGATCTTTGTAATTTGTCAAAGAGGAAGCCGAGAGAGAGAGAGAGAGAGAGAGAGAGAGAGAGAGAGAGAGAGAGTTGTTGTGGTTTATGTGGGGTTGGAATGGTGGTGAGGGTGGCTATGGGTTTGGGGTTGGAGTGGTGGTGGTGGTGAGGGTGGCTGAGGTGTGTGCGTCAAATTGGGGAAAGTGAAAATTTAAAAAAATATATTCCATTTTCAGATTGAATTTAAAATTTTATAATCAATTACAGTTTTTTTTAAATTAATTTTAAATATTTTATATTTTATATTTTTAAGGGAATGGACCACATTAACTAACATATACAAACACAAGGACCAAATTGGCCAAATTGATAACACATGGACTAAATTGGCCTATGAGATAAAACACAAGGACCATTTTAACATTTAAGCCAATCGAGGAATTGTATTAATTAAAGAAGGATCTAATTTTCATTTATTCTCTCCACATTCCCATTTCAAATAAGTAAACATTGCCAATGAAAGTATTTGTACCCATCTCTCTCTGTCTCTGTCTCTGTGAGAAAACGCACAGACTCACAGAGCATCTTTCAAGAAGAAGTTAATAGGGCGGATCAAAGTCTTGATTTGACCATGGCATCTCTCTGGTAAATGGTAATGTCGTGATCTTATCGAGCACTTGGATCCATATGACTTCTTCTACATGCATCAATGACTTCCTTGTATTGTAGTTGTTGTTGTAGATACCCCCAGCTACCTAACAATTTTACAGCTGACCCGACACCGCAAATCTTTTCCTTTTTGTTTTCTTACCATCGGATAAATTTGTCTCAGTATGAGCTGCAACGTTCACTTTGTTGAAATGAGTATGTGTCGTCTTAATCAAAATCTAATACTTTTGAACAAATTATACTTTATGAAATACGTTTAGCTAATACGTACTTTTGAATCATAATTCAAACAATTATGGGTTTCATTTTATGCCTACAAGTTTTTATAAACCTATCCATATCCTTTCTTTTCTTTTTTGTAGGCAAGATCTCAGACCCGCATATAAAATTATAATAGATAGATTTAGTGCCCTTAATGATTCTTCAAGGGTCACACAGAACATGGTGAGCGACTGGACTAATTTTGATGTTTAATTATGTTAGTTTTTTTTTTTTTTTTTTTTGAGGATTTTTCTTATTAAGATGGTTAGTATTATTCTCAAGTCTCAAATTACTATAGTAATGGATCCTTTTGCTTTTTTTTTTTAGCTTAAAGTCAAAGAATTTGGGGACACATTTATATTTATATATAGAACCCCAAAATTAAAAAAGTCAAAGGGCCGGCCTCGAACAATAATACAACTCTTAAACAATGAGCATGGCAATCACATTATTTGAGACTTGAGAATAATATTGCATGCCTTGGTTGGACAAAGATGAAATGGACCACATGGCTAGATGGATTTCCAAGATTTTCTAGTGAGATAGGGTTCGCTAAAGAAATCGGGAAACAGATATTAAGGATTTGTTTAAACATCCAGATCCGACCATCCCATCTGTTTATAAGCAAACTTGAAGATATGGAATCCAAATAATTAATAAAACAGGCGTACGTTACCTCCCCTTAGTCCCCTAGACTATGAACTTGTAATTTTTATATACATGACTTTTCATGGACGTCTCAAGCCACCTAATGTATATGTACCTAGTAACGTAACATTGTCCAAATTAATTATTTTATTGGTGTAATGTTAAGTCATGCATGTTTGATCGCGCCTTAAGTGGAATTGGAGTGAAAGAAGGAGAACTAGTCAAGTAGGTTTAGGAATCAAGTCCAATTCTTATTATAAAAACAATAATTAAAACAAAATTTCTATGGAAACTTCACTTTAACTTTATCGTATTAATATTTTTCTTCTCAATATTGAAAGATATTTCCGACATCGAATCTCCTCTCGGCGGTTAATTAAGAAAAAAGATGAAGAATAAAATTAGGACGAGACATGTTCACAATTAAAAACCTAGTGCATAGAAGAGAATAAAAGCTATGACATCCATGCAAGATGCACCTGGATCATCAGTACGTACCATTAACGAATCATATCTCAATCTGTGATGGGTTTTAATTGCAAGGGCGATTAAGATTCCGAGAGAGAGATTAAACTTTCTGTCATCAACTTTATGTGCATATCCAAGTAAGTAAATATTCTGCAGGAAGATTTAAAACCAAAAAGGAAGAGACAATCGAGGAAGACAAAGGCACCCAAACAGAGAGATTCATAGGCATCAATACCAAATCTACAGAGCTAGCTGACTTCATCAACTTTATGCAATATGTAGTCCATATCTAAGGGAGGAATTTATAAAAAGAAAGCCTGAAGCTGAAGGCACTATCTTTAAGGTTCACACACAGTGGAGGACGTCCTTTTTAAAGTAAGCCTGCCTGCCTATGTAGATTGGGATACGAAACTCCTTTCTTTAATTATAAACCTGCCTGCCACAATCTCTAGGACAATTAATACGTTATTTACAAACTAAATTCTCAACAAAAGCATAGTTGAATCTGATTAAGAGCTAGCATCCATTAAGATTCTAGCCACTGAGCTTCGTTTGTCTTTTCAAGAGAATTGTTCTTCTTCTTCTTCTTTCTTTTTTGCTTTTTTTTTTTTGGGTCTGAAAGTTTTTGGTTTTACTTTGTTTCCCTTGTCCGTGATCCTTTCTTCTCCAAATATGTCTAACTGAACCAAATTATTAAATAAGAAAAGAAAAACTGTGTGCGGTTAAATCTGTTGGCGCAAGACAACTCACCATGCTCCTTTTGTATTGGTAAAAGTTTAGGGACAGGGGAGGCTACCCTATTCCAAGGTCGGGATATACCAATGACTCTTCTCTTTAAGGACTTGTACAGGGGGTATCAGCCCCTTTTTTGTTTTTACAGATTACCCATCAAGAAGAATTGTCTGCAGTGGAATTCGAAACCCAGGTATAACGAAGAAAACAATCTTTACCAACTCAACCAACCCTCGTTAGCACTCACCATGTCCCTTTTAAAGGAAGAATTCATAATGAAGAACTGTTGCAGCTTCAAAAGTCAATAGTTAGTCGAATTGGAAATTTAGGATGGTTGTAATTATCTGGTACTAAGAAAACCATTATTGAGTTGTTAAACACGTGATCAACTATTTTCAGATTTTTTGGAAAATCATTCATATCACTAGCTTTCCTTTTCTTCAGGCTATATATAGCTTAAAGAATTACAACTTCCATTACATTTTGTCATAGAGTTCCTATATTAGAAAAGCAGTCAAAGGCTTTTATTGTCATGAAATAGAGAAAACATTGATAATGATTTTGGTGTTCTTGTTTGTATTGTATAAATAATTAATTATCAATTAGTGAGATTTGATGAATTAATTAGTTGTTGACATGTTGTCTTACTTTTATAGTGTCGGGTCAAAATAAAAAACCTAAGAGATCAATGAAATTCACTTATATCATCAAATTTTCTATCTTGATAACACATAAGCTAAATTTAGGGTACTACATTTTGAAATCATTGATTCCGACCATGCTGGTAACTAAACTATGTGGGGAGGCACAATGCATCTCCACCACTTGCTACTTAATATATATGCTCCTAAAATACTGTTTACTTTACATTCAATAGTACATGGGCAGGCTAAGTTTGGATAATATTAAATTGACATGGCTTTCTTTTTGATAAACAACTAAAGCACTTCAGAACCACCCCCCAGGAAAGGCAAAAACATTTCAAAGAGTTTGAGGAACGAAATGATAGATACCTACCTATCTGCCTATACAATATAATAAGTTAAAGAACCGAAAATTATTATTACTACAAATTCAGTTATGCTGCACTGCACATTGCACATTGCACATTGCACTGCACTTCACTGCAGAAAATTTAGATTGAAAAAAAAAAAAAAAAACTTTAAGACTATACTTGTATTTTGACACGAGTGAACAGAGAGGAGAGAAGGGAAGTGTTCTTTCTTTCACATGCGTTTTAGATTTTTGTTTATTTTTCAAGGTGATGAGATGTGTGGCACAGTGGCAGTGGATCTTCCTAAAATGCCGTTCCAAATCATCCATATAATTATATACAATATATTTTTTGGTCTGCAGGAATCAATGTCCTCCTTAGATTAATAACAGAGACACAAAATAATCGTAAAATTATTTATAGACCCCACCCACCCCAAAAGCCAAAAGCTAAAAGAAAAAGCCCGGTTTTCATCTTCCTTCCTTCAATTCATATATTCATATCCCAATCCCACCACCACACAAACACACAAGCACACACAGAAGCAGGTTTTACGTAATATTGGTATGATTGTATCAATATCTTTTTGCATAAGATACCCCAGACATGAAATTGACAGCTATCACTCTCCACGTCCCTCAGTTCCCCCTGCACTTGCACAGTTGCAACCCCCATTAAACTATATCATAATTATGAACAAAAAAAATTACACAGATTATTATTACATGTCCAAATTAAACGTGCACATAATTTATAAAACCAGAACCAATAATTAACAGCAGCCGAGAGAGAGCTATCAGTATCGGGAGAGGAGAGAAACTCTCATTACAGTGTGGATAACATTTGAGAAAGGATATGTGAGATAACCTTTTGGATTTCGGATTTTTATTGTGTTATTGACATGGAATAACACCGAATACAACAAAAGTTTATTTTCCTCGAGGAGACCAAGTTGTCAATATTATTTTGTTTTGATATTCATTTTCTCCGTAAAGCGATACCCGGAGAATCTTGGCAAAAATCTTTCACAGTAAACAAACCAGCAAAACATAACACATTGCCGATGTCACTTGCTTCACCTCAAACCCTTCACCATATATTCCTTCCTGTCTGTCTCTTCTAAACTAAGAAAATCACACCAAGAACAAAACCCAAAATCCCCTCCTCCTCCTCCTTATCCACCACATTACCAAAAACCACTCAAACTAAGCACAGAAGAAGATAAACAAATCACTCATGGCAGGCTCTGTGCGTGTGAAAGAGGCTGTCGTCGTTGCGCCGTCCGAGCCCACCCCAACTTGCGTCCTCAACCTCTCAGCCATTGACTCGCAACTCTTCCTTCGATTCACCATTGAGTACCTCTTGGTCTACGCCCCTCGACCGGCCCTCAATCAGGAAGCCACCACGACCCGTGTCAAGTCCGCACTGGCCAAGGCCCTTGTCCCTTACTACCCGCTGGCCGGTCGGGTCCGGTCCAAAGCCGACGGCTCAAGCCTCGAGGTTGTCTGTCGAGCACAGGGCGCCGTGTTCATCGAGGCCATGTCCGACCGCGCCACGCTCTCCGACTTCGAGCGGGCCCCGCGATACGTGGCGCAATGGAGGAAGCTACTGTCGCTCCAAGTGGCTGACGTTCTCAAGGGTGCCCCGCCGCTCGTCGTTCAGCTGACGTGGCTCAAGGATGGAGCCGCGGCGCTCGGCGTGGGATTCAACCACTGCCTCTGTGACGGGATCGGCAGCGCCGAGTTCCTCAACTCGTTCGCCGAGTTGGCAGCTGGCAAACCCGGGTTCGCGAACGAGTTCAAACCCAATCCTGTATGGGATCGCCACCTGCTGGACCCACAACCAGTAAATCATGTAATGCCACGTCATCGAATTCCTAACGCGGCGAGTCACCCCGAGTTCAACAAGGTCCCCGACCGTTGCGGGTTCATGAACCGGTTCTCCAACGAACGACTTATCCCAACCTCCATAACATTCGAAAACATATACCTAAGCGAGCTGAAAAAACTCGCTCTGTCGACGAGTCGACTCAGCACCGAGTCGGCCTATACTTCGTTCGAGGTTCTCTCAGCCCATGTATGGAGGAGCTGGGCCAGAGCACTAAACCTAGCTTCAAACCAAATCTTGAAGCTCCTCTTCAGCGTCAACGTACGGAACCGAGTGAAGCCGAGTCTACCCGGCGGGTACTACGGCAATGCGTTCGTGCTGGGGTGCGCGCAGAGCAGCGTGAAGGATCTGGAGGAGAAGGGGCTGGGGCACGCGGCGGGGCTGGTGAAGCTTGCGAAGGAGAGGGTGGGGGAGGAGCACGTGCGGAGGGTGGTGGAGTCGGTGAGCGAGTCGAAGGCGAGTCCTGACACGGTGGGGGTGCTGATCGTGTCGCAGTGGTCAAGGCTGGGATTGGAAAGGGTTGACTTTGGAATGGGGAGGCCAGTGCATGTGGGGCCCATACTGAGCGACAGGTACTGCCTGTTTTTGCCAGTCGGTAGTAAAAATAATAAGGGAGGAGGTGGTGATGATGATGATGATGAGATGGTGGTGATGATCAGGGGGAATCTGTGAAGGTGATGGTGGCTGTCCCCACAATTGCAGTTGACAAGTACGAGATATTGGTCAAGAGTCCATACTCGTGAGAACCACTTGAACACGATTCTCTCTATCTCTATCTCTCTCTCTCTCTCTCTCTCTCTCTTGCTTAGCTCACATGCGCTGACTTTATATAGTTTTTTTCCTGATTTATAATATAAACGGGTTCCCTTGTGTTCCATTTTTTCATCCATGGTCCATGCGAGTGGTAAATTGTAAGGTGCGACGACAACCGTTGGATCGGAGACTTATTAGAGGCACTTCAATTTTAGCGGAAGAATTTTGTATTTTGGTCTTGGATTTTGTCTTTCAACTGAATGTGCATGTGATGTGTGCAGAGAGTTGAAAAAAAATAAAGCATCATAATGAATCCAATTCATATCGATGCTGCACACAATAAACATGTTTAATTAAAAGGGTTTCATGCTGGAATATGCCTAAACTGATTCTGACAGTGGAATATATATCCCGTTGATCAAAACGGCTTATCCTCTTTCATTTACCAAGTTCAATTTCCTTCTCTCCCGTAAATTAGAATATCTTTAGACTACGGATTATATAAATTTTTTTTAAAAAAAAGAATTCTGCATCATAGTTGATTTTTTAAAAAAAAAAAATTGGGACATGAAATTGCATAGTTGATTAGGTAAATCACGTTGTGTTTTCTTTGTTATGCATTAGGTGCTGTGAGAAAATATTTGTACAGAGATCACAAGTTTTGCAAAAATGTCAAGGGATTGTAGCCCATGGCAGGTTGCACCGATGACTGGGGATTGTTAAATTTGTTTTGATTGGGCTCATTAGAACTCTTCAGCCCAAAATGCCGAGATTGAACATGCTCAACCCGAGGACACTCTGAGTTGATGGGTTCGAATATTTGAATGCGCTTACCATATATCCCACAAGACTGCATTTTTTTGTTGTAGTCATTTTTCATTTTATACGAGCAATATTTGAGGGAAATGAATCTAGACTCGGGCGTATTGGTAAATACTCCTAACAACTTGAGTTACAAGCACATTGCTCTCTTTTTCGCTTTAAGTTTCCTTAACTTGTGGGTTGAGACCTGGGAGGGCTTTGCTCCAATACACCAGGGTTTATATATCTTTTATAAACAATGTGAATACATTATCGGAAAGGCCTATTCAATCTGTTTTGATGCCTTTTAGATCATGTTGCAGGGAACGTGGTATAGGTTGTTCAGATGGATTGTCATGCAATTAGAATGGAAACATAATTAAGAAATGATATGAGGGAAAAGCTACAAGGTTATGGTTCAAATTCGAACAGCTCCCCACCAAGCTTACAAGCCCACCAGACCCACCCACGACACGACAGTATAAGCAAGCTGCTCAATATTTCCAAAAGGTCACCTAATATCTTTTGCATAAAATATTAGGGTAAGTAAATTTTGCAACAGGGTATCGTATCGGAAGACAGAAATTGTCCCTCTTCCTTTCTCTATTTGGGTGGTTTTTAACAGTCCAACAGGTTCCATTTACATTAGTTGCTGTGGTGCTGCCTTCTGCCTTCTGCCTTCTGCCTTCTTCTGCCTTGTGCCTTTGCGAGTTCCAAGGCGCTGGGCTGGACACCACATGCTTCCTGCTTGCTCCCAACTATTCCTGCACTTCCTCTGGCCAGCGGACACGCCATCCCCTTCATGCAAAATTCCTCCTCCACTTCATTCTCTTTTCTTGATTTATGGAAAATAATTTAGGAAGAGGGGAGGCAACTCCATCCCAAGATAAGGGTATATTAAAGCCTCTTTAGAGGGTATTTTAGCCATTTTATTGGTTTTTACAGATTACTCATCATCAAGAAGAATTATTGACGATATTTGAACCTAGGCTTGAATAGCTAAGAGAGCTTACCAACTAACCCTCGTTGGCCACATCATATTCTCTTAATTTCCTCCATATATTGGTTCTTTTGTATACATTATCAATATACAAACAACATATACAGTACTTTACAAGAAAGCCATGCACACAACAGATACACCCAAAAATATATTTTTTAATGCAAACCCTAAAATATAATTGAAACATGTTATTCTTCATGATCCAATTTTTATATAATTTATTTTCATATATATATATATATTCAATGTTTTAAAGGGCGAGACGTAGAAACGAGACGTTTTTAATCCGCTATGCAAGGCGTAAATATGAGGCGTAAGCTTTTTAAATATTAATTTAATTTAATAAAAAATTATAAATAATACAATATAGATAATTGTACTACTAATTCTTATTGAGCCAAAATATTCTATCAAATATAAGTACTAATTGTCATTCAACATTAAAGGAAAAAGTCAATTCATGCATCCCACTCCTCATCACGAAACATTAAATGCTATGATATTTGACATTTATATGTGGACTTGCGTGTTATTTTTATTGAGTTTTATGGATATTGTGTTGTTTGGAAGAAAAAAAAAACTAATATATATATATATATATATATATAAGTACAAAGAGAATTGCATACTGGAGAGAGAGGCTTCAACTTATGGAGAGAATTAAAATTGATTCAGATTATCGCATATACATATAGGTCCATTAATGTATTTATTTAGAAAAAAAAAAAAGGGGAAGTATCGTTTGTTTCAATTGGGGTTAAAACAGAAAAAAAAAAAAAGACGAGTACGTTTGCTTTTATAAAATTTAAAATAAAATAAAAAACCAAAAACGTCCGTTGAAAACACCTCAGTTTGAAAAAACCACTTAAGTAACTAGATGAAACGACATCGTATTAAAACAAACCCTAACAAAAAAAATTCAAAGGAGGTCGTCCTCTTCCTCGCGCTTTGGCTTGTAGATAGTGGCGCTTCTTCTCGCCTTCCGCCTAGCCACGCCTCACCATGCTTCTCCACGCCTCGCTATGCTAAGCATGCAACAAGCTAAACATTCATACGCCTAAGGCGATTTCCCTCCGCCTCGCTCCTACGCACGCTTAGGCGTACTTTTGAAAACACTCATATATATATATATATATATATATAGGTGTTTCGGTTGAGGGATCCCTCAAATAAGCTTATTTGCTAGACACTCCTATAGGACCCACCCCGCATTGTATTTCACTAATCCAAACTGTCTATTTTATAGATACTCATTCAAAGATCATCTCTACAAAAAAATCACTTGAATCCGATATCATTTGACCACTCAATTGAATTATTGAAATTTTAGTACTTTTTTGAAGCACCGTACTCATTGATTTTGTATGACACAATTGGATATCGAAACGGTTTCCGATTTGTCTAATTTTTTGCAAGGATGATCTAAGAATGCAGACTTAAAAAATAGATGGTTTGGAAAAAAAAATAAATTTAAGATTAGTGGGGCCGAGATAGAAAATAAAAGTATATCAAATACATATAAGTGTTCAAAACACATATTAGAAATAAATGTTTCAAAATTAGTCATGCCTAATTATTTTTTAAGAGGCCATTAATTTAAATTACAAGTTGTCTATTAGTAAGTTGTATATATTACAT
>CM031918.1:52844274-52960955 GCA_018703695.1 Prunus fruticosa | reverse complement strand
GATTGACACGCTTAGTGGTCACTGGTCATGGCCCAAAAAAGATGAATTGTCTTGTCACAATTTAATTTTTTCCACTGTTCATTGTTTTTGATGACATATGCTCTGCCAAAATCAAATGTCACATGCAGTAGAATTCACGTGGCCCAATTTTTTAAGCGTTGAATTAAATGGATTATTTGTTGCATCAAAATAATTGGAGTTTGATTCAACCGTAAAGAGATATGTATCGGAGTTTGATTCAACCGTTAAGAGATATGAATTGGAGCCCGAGTCTCATAATTTTGTGTTCACTTTTCTGGTGTGGTTTTTAGGTGTACAAGAAGTATAAACTGTACTGCCAACAGATGGAGTCAGTGGTGGCATCATTTGAGACCATTGATGGGCTTGGAGATGCAGCCCCTTACATATCTTTTGCTATCAAAGCCATTTTGAAGCACTTCGGGTGCTTGAAGAATGCCATTTTGGACAAGCTTCAAACCAGAGGCAAGAAGCCTCTGGCTGATGATTTTGGCCTTGTTAAAGATGAAGCTAGGGGCTCCTCTGATGGAGGCCAAAACCCAAGTCATCTGAGTTTGACCAACAACCCTCATCAATCTGCCTCGCGATGCCAAAGAGGGCTTCCTGAGCATGCAGTTGCTGTGCTGAGGACATGGCTCTTTGAACACTTCCTTCACCCGTGAGTGATTTCTCAATAACTTAATTGGTATATTTCAATTCAATACATTGGTCTTATGAAACTTGGGTTTTTGTTCATCTCAGTTACCCTTCCGACTCTGAAAAGCAAAGGTTGGCTCAACAGACTGGCCTATCAAGAACTCAGGTGACCTACATTTACCAAGTCATTTGTGGATCATTTCTATTTGAATTGGTGATGAAATTGAGCATATAAGAAAAAATGAATGCAGGTTTCTAATTGGTTTATCAATTCAAGAGTAAGAATCTGGAAACCAATGGTGGAAGAAATACACATTCTTGAAACACAGCAGGCTCAAACAACTTCGGACACATCTCTTCACCCTTGTTTAGAGTTACCACTCCAACTGGGGATTTTGCCCCCAACAACATCAACCCAAAATGCTCAAGACACCCAAACTAAACGCTCTAGAAAAAACGACCACCGCGGCGTGCCCGAGCAGAGTGATCAGACACAAAGGAGGATTTCAGCTTATGGAGGAAGCCATGAAGTTTCTTTAGTATTGAGTCTGCAAGCCAAAAAATGAGCATGTTGGATGGAAAGAGACTTTTGGGCTATAAAATGGTTCTGCTGGCTGCGGTGTAAAGGGAAGCAAGCTACAGGGGCACGCTTTTTGTTAATTAAATTGCTAATGAACAACAGTGGAGAAGTTTGAGCTAATGGCAAGGCATTGTTGCTTTATCATAATTTATGTGATGAATTCTAGATATTTCTGATTGTTTGGCATTATCGTCACAAGTCACAACCCACAATGGGGCATGATAAATAGGTGGTATCGTGTTCCAAATTCTGCTTTAATTTGCCATCAACCCTAATCAGTGGGCGCATAAGAAGATAAAAAAGTTAAAAACATGGTCTTTATAAAGTAAAGAAAATGACGGAGAAACAAGCAAAAGTATAAATGCATACAGGAGCTTGTATGCTTGAGCGATTAAGAGAAGTTACTCGGGGGATCGGTTCATGAACGAAATTAAGTAAATAAATAATATAAAAAATCAATTGTTGTATATGCGTAAAAAACACATGATATTGCGGGAAGGGTTGGTCGGTAGTTGAAAAAAAATAAAAAAGACAAAAAGACAAAGAGGTCGAATTCGTAGATTTTCAAGAATGCTACCTGGCAGCCACGTAGTGGAGAACCATAATAAACCGACTTATTACATCAAAGTTAATCTTACCAGCTGTCACCAATACGCCTAAGAAGTCGAACCTTAGCTCCAAATGCAAGCATATTCGAAACCAAAATCATCAGATATTCCGCGTGTGCGAAATTTGTCTGCGCCCAGTCTTATTGTAAGACGCTAAGACCGGTTAGTTTTCAGCCGCCTTCAATGTATTGTCAAATAGCATTCACCGACCTTTATTTATTATCAAAATATACCAATTGCAACTGGCTGTATGTCTCCTGCTACGATAGAACTGAACGCACAGGAACGAAACTGCTGACTCGGCAAGTTCACGATGACGCAAACCCTAACTTTTTCACTAAACGCAAGCGCAGCAGGCCGCAACGACGTCGGATTGGACATTCTTCTCCCACGTCCTGCGTTCAAATTAGGCAAAGTTAGAGCAGACAAAGAAATGAAGCTCCAGAGCAGAAGCGGAAAACTGCGTCGGGGTTCGTGCAATTACTGATATCTAGGGTTTTTGACAGCAATCAATTGTTTCTAGATTCGATTATTGAGGGTGAGGTTGCTTCGCGGCGAAGTTAGGGGATTCTAGGGCATACTGAAATGCAGACGGATGCGAGAGTTAGGGTGGTGGTGGAAGGAGGGCAGAGAGCTCTGAATACTGGGCATGGAGGCGTGGCGGTCGAAGGCGGTGTGAGAACACTGGCGCAGTCCCTTCCACAGAAACAGCCGAAGCCTCTGCACCAACAGTCTCAGATTGGAACGGTGTCGCAGCTTCTCGCCGGAGGTGTTGCCGGAGCTCTTAGTAAAACTTGTACGGCGCCTCTTGCTCGCCTTACCATTCTTTTTCAGGTACAGTCTTTTTTTTCTTAACGTTTGCTTTCGCAAGCTGATATTTTTTACTGCTAATATTTGTTGTGGTTTATTTTCACATGAAAGTAGGGGCTTTCTGGCTTTCTGTATTCTGTTGAATGAAAGTTTGGGTTAAAAGTGGACTTTTAATGTAGTATTTTTTGGGTTACTGAACATTGGGTTTTGTTATGAGGTTAGTGAACGCTGTGTTATGCTTAATTTTACCAAGAACTGCTTTATTGACATGATGCTATCTTTTTAGGTGCAAGGTATGCACTCAGATGTTGCAACATTGAGAAAGGCTAGCATATGGCGTGAGGCCTCAAGGATTGCTGGTGAAGAAGGATTTAGAGCTTTCTGGAAAGGAAATCTGGTTACAATTGCTCATCGTCTTCCTTATTCTTCTGTCAATTTCTATGCATACGAACATTATAAAAAGGTTGGTAAAGCCACTCAGTTAATGTTACCTTCATACAGATACAGTTCAGCCTAGTTTGTTGTTGCATCTTTGCTTGATCTTTAATTCATTGAGTTGTATGTGGTACAGTTCCTACAAACAATGCCAGGACTGGAAAATCATAGGGAGAACTTGAGTACAGACCTTTGCGTACATTTTGTGGGTGGTGGATTGGCGGGAATAACAGCTGCATCAGTTACATATCCTTTGGATCTTGTAAGGACGCGCCTTGCAGCTCAGGTGAGATCAGATGGTTGGAAGGCAATCTTTGTTATTTTTACTAGATTTATGTACTGATTTGTTAAGTTGTTGAACCATGGATTGACATGTTTGGGGATGCTGTGCTTCCCTTTCTCATTGGGCATTAGTGTATGTCTCCTCAATTCTGTTCATACTATGTTTTTGTGAGTTGGATGAGTGAAATATAAATTTTTTAAAAAAAACTTGCCTGAAAGTTTACAGTCCAGTGCTACAGAGGCAAAATATTCAACTCCAGTTTGAACAATTGCGTCCTGTCTGGTTTACTATATATGTTAGTCTGAATTAAAGCTCGTTGTCTCAAGTGATAATTTTTGCATATGCATTTTGCTCCTCTACTAATTAGTTGGAACTTTGCAGACAAATGTGATGTACTACAAAGGTATTTGGCAAACTTTGCGAACTATTAGTCGAGATGAGGGTCTTTTTGGCCTCTATAAGGGACTTGGAGCAACCCTCTTGGTATGCTCAATATTTTTGTAACTTTAATTATGGTTAGAATTCCGTTTTCCTGTGCGTATCTAACTACTGCTCTGTCCATAATGCAGGGTGTCGGGCCAAGTATAGCTATCAGTTTTTCCGTGTATGAGACCTTGAGAGCTTCTTGGCAGTCACATAGGTGGTTACTTTATCAATTGATTCAGCAATTCTGGGGTCTTAATGTCTTACAATTACCTTTGCATGGATCCTGTGTTTTGGCCTAACATTATAATGTTATTTTCATTATCTTTACATCAGGCCCAATGATTCTACTGTGTTGGTTAGTCTTGCTTGTGGGAGCCTTTCAGGAATTGCATCATCAACAGGTGAGTGACCTTACACTCTTATTTTTTTGAATTTCGTGTCATATACTGGTGATTGTTGTTCTTGATGGAAGTCATAGTTTGTAATACATCAGTGTCAACCTTTATGCTTGATTATAATGCTTCTTTGTCTCTGTAGTTTTACGTACATTTTTCTTTCACTGTTTACTATTTAGGCAATGTAATCTTTTAGATATAATTTATTAAGTTTACCTTGGTGAAACACCCCTGATCTGAATTATTGTATTCAAATCTAATTAGAACTGTACTGTTACAGTTAACAATCTGGTTTAGTTAATTTAGTTTTCTTAATTAGAAATGTCAATATTACATAAAACTTAATGCACATAGCTGTTTACTATGCTTTTGATGCAGAGAAAACTGGATGTGGTGCAGGCTCTGCACCAAGTCTCTAACCAGACTGACCCCTAGAGCCAGAAACCAGACTGGAGTCATTTTTTTATCTGGTGTTTGAGAATTTTAGTAAGGAAGCTGACAAGAAATTTCCTCTCCTCCATCATTCAGCTAACTTAATTTTTTTAATATAAAGATCTTGTTTTGATTTACATCGTCTTTCCAACATTTCTTCGGTGGCTTGTCTCCCAAAGCTTTGCAGTCGGTTCTATTATAGGGTGGCACTGCTGTCAGGTGAACCGATGTTCTCAGTTACCAAATGTGAGAGGTGTCCTCTTTGAGGTATGCTTCTCACTTAGGCTTCCTTTTGCAATGGCTTCATCGGTATTGTAATCCTTCAAGCCCCTGCTGTCTGCAGGGATGGCCTTGGGCTAGTGTTGCCTTCACTTGGATCGTAATATCTAAATATACTTTATTTAAGGCCCTCTATTCTATCTTTCCTTCATTATGTCATAATAGTGCAAGTTTTGGCTTTTAAATAAATTGCTGACTGAATGAAAACATTTTAACACCCAATTATCAAGCCCAACAAACTAAAATTCATTCAGATATATGACTTCTGATTTATCATACTTAGCACTGGATTGTCAAGCTGCATAGTGCTAGTAGTCTTACAGGCAATATTACTTATCTGGGTGTAACTGCATATTAGAGTAAATGTGTCACTATTCAAGCTCATTCTGATTGTAACATCATTCCATTGATATCACTGGGGCATTAGAAGAAATTGTTTGGTAAGAATTTCTATTTCATTACATTGAATAACCTTGGTACTGGCGTTTTACTGGAAGCTGCCCTTGGGTACAGTTTTTTCTCTTTGCGTGACTTGTTTATGGATACTATAGCTTGCAATGAGATTGCTAAATGAGAGCAATCATGGGAGTTCATTTTCATGGTACCACTTTTTACATGGGCATACTGTTGCAGTGGCTTTTGTTCTATAGCAAGAATACTTGCTTTGTTTGAGTTAAATGCGACACATCCTAGACAAACTTGATAAGAGTATTTTTTTGTCTGATCATCTGTTTCAGTTTTATTTTCTTGGTTTTTGTCCTCTTTCGTGAGTCTCTTTTCTCGTCTTGACTTGTCATATTACACTGTCTTTGCATTGTTATAATTGATTGGTTAACTGTTCGAGACCTAAGAAGTTTCATGACCTTGTAAGATCTAGTCTTCAAATAGTATTAGAGTCTGATGTTTTTCAAGAATGGTGCTGTCTCTTCTCATTTGATTCTCACTACATTATGCAGCAACATTTCCATTGGATCTTGTGAGACGACGGAAGCAGTTGGAAGGGGCGGGTGGCCGAGCCCGTGTCTACACAACAGGCCTTTTTGGTACGTTTAAGCAAATATTCAGGACAGAAGGCGTACGTGGCCTGTATAGAGGGATCCTACCAGAATACTACAAGGTGGTACCAGGTGTAGGTATTTGTTTTATGACGTACGAGACATTGAAGATGCTGTTAGCAGATGTTAGTGCTGGTTTATAGTAGATGCCCATCTTCCGGAAGTGATGCGAAAGGAAAGGAGGGTGTGAGTGAAAGAAGCTGCTATGACAAATCTCATGGTAGTTGGTTTTGCGGTGCTGCTGTGGGAATTACATTTTTCCATGTATAGATTGACGATCCTATATTATACTTAGAATTGAATGCTACACGACTGTCTCTTACAATTCGCAAACATATTCAATCTTTTCTTATCTGAGAAATCTTAGGCCCATTTCTTGCAACTGTATTTGATTCATCATAATACCGTGTATGTAAAATTGCAACTATGATGTGTTGCTGTCTTTTTCGAATTCAAAAAGAAAATGAAGTAAAGCTTATTTTGTCTCCCCTATATTTCTCCGGGATTATTTTTTCCTTTTTTAATGTGGCTTGAAGTGCCATGCTTCTCTTTCGCAAGAATTGATCTACACATTTGGGAATCTTTCACGTGACACAAGCTTGCTCTCATACAAAGATATGTTTTACATAATGAAAAATACAAAGGTTTTGCAACTGAAAAGGAGATACCAAACTTCTCTTAGAAAAAATTCCAGAACCGATGAACTCACAACTTCATTAACATCTGTGAAGCACGTAATTGATCGCCGTACAAATGATGAAAACATAAGAATCACTTATGTCAAAGAAAGAAAGATATGCATTTTATTAGCAGCATTATTGATTGGAAGAGTGACATGGGACTTGTATCCCCACATGGCCACATGGCTTCTGTGATGAGCTCAATCCTTTGGGATTGGGCAAGTAATATCTTCAGCGGCCGTATGCAGCAAAGGGACAGAGAAACAGGGAACATTATTTTTCCCTTATTACAATGGGAAGTTTCCGGTGAGACGAATGTGGTCCAAGGTACGACGTAAACCATACTTGTTGACAGCTGCATTAGCTGTTCTAAACCCTCCTCCATATGCAGGGGAAGAATCGTTGGCAATTTGGTGCATGAAAAATTCACCCAGTTTATGTTCAACTTCGGACTTTCCTCCTTTTTTCGATGACGATGATGAAGAGGAAGAGGAAGCTGCTGATGTGGATGTAGATGAAGATGGCATGTTTTTAAATCCTGGCATTACTTCTGATTCAAGCCACATGTATGAAAGTACCTGGCAGATGCCCTCCTCTACCTCCGGATTAAGATTCCGGTAGCCTGCACAGTCCAGTTGAAGGAGAAAAATGAATCCCAAAAAAAATAGAGGGAGGAGGTTCATGTTGGGAGAGCTTCAGAAATACATGCTACCTTTGAGGCGTAACCAGCCATGCATCAACTCATGCGCAAGAATAGCACCTGTTAGTAATCTGCATTCGGTTTCAAAGAGAGAAGATTATGGTTAGCATTTTGCTTTCATGCTCTGCATATTATAGAATATGGTCTTAAAATTGCATTACCTTGGGAGACCATAGAGAACAAGAATGGCAGTAACTTCGCATTTTCGAGTCAATTTCTGAGGTTGGGTTTTTATTCCAACCAGTTGATGCCTCCCAAATGTTGGCCTTTTGAGTATCTGATTAATAAGAAATAGAGAAATCAAGGGAAACAAATATAAAAAAACTTTGGTAAGCTCTGCTCATGAATTATTACAATTTTAATGAATAATGGAAAAAGAAATTATAAAAATTGTCTGATATCATACACTGGTGACGGTCTGCTCTTCAGAAAGGCATAAACCCCTGGTCTCGGGCATGTGATGAAGGCCCTGCAAAGAACCAGTTTTGAATTAGAGGAATTCCACAGAGCAAAAAACTCAAATAATTAACCAGTTTTGGTTATCAAATATTACACTCTTCTCTCCTACAATAGCTTCATTAAGTGCTTGTCTTTCAACCAGAAGCATGGGAATTTGCTGATCCAATCTCATGTTCATTCCTTCGTAATAATCTCTGATGGCATGATACAGGGGCTGACAGTCACCGGTATCCATGATTGCAGATTCCATACACTCAAAGCATAAACTCCGTCCGTCTCCCAACGATACGTATCTTGCATCCCAAGACTTAGAGGAGAAGAAAACAACAGAATGATTTGATTTAGTGCTCATAGTGTTTCATTTTCAAATTTCAATAATATTTTGTGGAGGGCACTACAATTTTTGTAGGAAAAATTATCGCACTGGCTTAGATTAGTACCTCTAAACGTTCACAACTACAGCAACGAGCTGTGTTATCATGTTCATGTGATGGACAGTATTTTTGTGACCAAAATGGATGGCATCTATACTCGATCAAACCAGCTCGATTTGTTGGAATCTGAAAATTTTCGAAATCAAGAATAAGTAATGTCAAAATAGATAACTATAGTAATGACCAAGACCAAGTTTAGATGAGCTATAATAACCCAGCATCTTACAAATTGATGACAAACTTCACACTTGGGATGGGCCAGCTCTTTAAAACATGACTTGTGATATGGATCCCTCCCTGACAATGAAAACTTGGATCAAGAGAAAAACACCGGTAAGAACTGGATAAAAGCAAAGAAAAGAGATCGATACAGTGATATGAATCCAAGGAAGACAAGCTACCTCATTCTCAACTATCGGGCGACCACAAGAACGACAACAGAAGCATTGGGGATGAAAATAAGTTCCCATGCATCCCAGATAGTTGCCAAAGCGTATATCTTGTTTACAACCGCCACATATTCTGCAAATTTCAGGCATAAACAGGAAAGCTTCAGTAACATTCAAGATTAGGAAGTTGTGAAATTAAACTTGAAGTTGATTTTCCCTTCTTCTCTTAGACTCAGGTTGGTCACAAGCTCATTTGAATTTTTATAAACGGCTGCAACAACCTTCAAGCTCCATTAACACTGATATTTAATTGATAAAACTGTGGACCCTGAGCTGCACAAAATTACTAGTACAACTGAAAAATGTTACCTTTGTGTTTGTCCATAGGAAGAATACGGTGCAGGCGCTGGGGCATACGGAGGATATAAAGGCGGATTCGAACTGTCCTGAAGTGACCTAGCAAGCTCTTCATCTTTCTCTGCCTGCCATCTATATCCTGGAAATTAAAAATCAAAAGTTGAACCCTCAGTTATGACATTGTCAAATAGACACACACAGTCAGAGTAGAATTCAAAGTTAAATCTTGAACAATAGTAACCTACCACTTGTTCTTTTCCAATCTTCAGCCAGAAACCTACCACTTGGTCTCTTCAAATCTTCAGCCAGAAACCTACCACTTGGTCTCTTCAAATCTTCAGCCAGAGACAGTGCAATTGCATGGTCTAATTCCTCTTTCTCCTTCTGCGCTCTAGGGCGGTCATCCTGATCACGAAAAAGAAACTAATTTTAGAAATGTACACACCCTATGTTTTACACCCAAAGCATAACGCAGGACACAACAGAGCATAACAGGGCATCAAGTCTAATGATGAGGAAATTCTATCAAACCCCATTTTCTGCAATCTCAAAAGAATATATATACAATACCAATCTTAGAATCTATACTGAAAAGTAAAGACATAAGTGGCAGCCAAAATTGAACAAAATTTTGTAACCTCCTAACAACAGCAGCAACAAGTCAAGAATACTAAAAAGAGAAGAGGGTTGGTGTTCAAAGTTCAAACCAAAGATCGAGGTGGTGCCCGCCAAATCATGTTTTCGTCGCCAATTAGCTGTGGATGACGATTACTACCGGAGGCGTTTCCGCGACTGGGCCCACTCCTGAAAAGTTTACTGAGCCATTTCATAAAGCGTGACTTCCTCTCTGCGTACGAAGAAACAGACTCCCCTGCTTACCACAAAAATTTCAACAACATCTCTCAACTAATTCCACTTTTCCGTTCTTTCTTTTTGCTTTTAAAAAGAAAGGAAAAAAAACAGAGTTTGAAAAACTTGAATTAATTTGATTGAGAGAGGAGATGAATATATAGACAGGTATGTTATACCATAAATACAAGGGTGAGAGAGCTGGTTGACACCTGTGGGAGCCATGTGATATGAAAATGAAGCTCCTATGTATAGAGAGGGCTTCGCCGGAATCACCCAGAACCTCGAAAAGGACGGTCACAGAGAGACCACAGAGAGAGAAATAGAGATAGAGAGAGGAATTACGTGACGGACGGCTCGAAAGAAAAGGGGGAGAAGAACAAGGCACTGGGCATCGTTAAAATTAAAAGGCCCAGGGAAAAAGAAAGAAAGAAAGCAAGAGAATCTCTGAGAGAGAAAGAAAGTGATTTTAGAATGTAGAGAGAGACGTAGAGAAAGACTGAGATTCTTCGCTTCCAAAGCAATGAAATTCATTTCATTTCTCAACACCCAAAAAAGTACTGATCGCACAATCAAAACTCAACCCAGCAAAAAAAAAGCCTCAAAAATAAATAAATATATGCAGCATATACATACATACGTATATGCGGCACAGGCAGGGAGGGATGGAATCTGGTGAGGCGGAGGACCATAAAAGTAACGGTGGAGGACAGCTCAGTGAATCCACAAAGAGAAAAAAAAAGTTCACGCGGTGTGTGTACGCATCGTCATGGATTGGAGTTGGAGATGGAGGAATGTTCTCTTTCTCTCTCTTTTCGTCCGCTTTTCTTTTCTCTTTTCTTCTTTCTTTCTGGTTTTGAATTTTGGAACGAATTTGCGTTTTCCCGGGTTTACGATTAAAAATGACTCAGAATATTCGCTTTATTTACGTAAGTACCATGTTGGTCGTCAACTAGATTTAGGAACTTGAGGGTGTGTTTGGATGCAAGGCTTTATCCAAAATCGTTCTCTTCCCCTACGTAAACAACACAGCCAAACAAGACCTTTAAAATAGGTGGACAGACAGGCCCAAAAGTCTTGCCTCTTGCCTAATGATGGTGGTCCACTAAAATTAACAGGTTTTTATTCTCCCTTTTTTTTTTTGCCAATATAATAATTCTCTTTGCCTCCTTTGGATTGGAATGAGATACTTATTATTTATATACTAGTATTTCTTTCCATTAGGTTTTCAAATGGCAATAATATTCTCTCAACAAAATAAAAAAATAAAAAGTTAAAAAAAACCCTTCTTACATACACAACACAAGAAGAATCCATTCATAAAAGTTTCCTCTTTGTCTATCATTTGTATGTAAGAAGGGTACTTCCATTAGTTTGAGAAAACAACTTTGTTTCAACCTTTGATGGATGACGATCTTATATATATAGTCAACCAACTTTACAGCTTAAAATGCAGTTGCAAAAACTTGATTGCAACGGAATAACACTAGTTTACTATCTTCAGCCAATAATATTATGTCACGTGAAAAAATTATCACATACTAATTTCACGGGCAGCCGTCCTCCAATATTCCTATCTATAACTACGAAAGCATATTGTATATCAAACATTAATTTCAAGATAAAAGGGACCCTTTTTATCGTAAGCCGTCCATGCTTTTTTACTTATCTAATGATTTTAACTGAGCATTAATCCGAGGCCTAGAGATGTGCTTGGGTTGGGGGTATATTATCGACAGCTGTCTTGGTACCCTAGCTAGGAACTCTATTTTACTAATTAGGAGCCATACAAATTCTAGGACAGGCTTTATTCTCAGCTTGAGATGTTTCCAAATGTTGTAACGTTTCTTTTGTGTGTGTTTATGTGAATTAGAAGCAGTCGATGTGTGTTACATGTAGATGCCAATATTCTAGCAAAGGGCGACAGAGAGATGCCTCTGAATCAAGTCACATGAATTACCAAATCTTGCAGTTGCAAATAAGATAATCTAGTCTCTGCTCTGTCTGTGGTGTCCTGAAAAGGGTAAGCCTCTTGGATCGTTATATTTCTTTTACTCAGTTTTCAAAGTTAATCTATTTTTTTTCTAATAAACAACTGAAATTACAAAAGATAGAGAAAAAGAAAAAGAGTGCTACTAAACGAACCCTAAAATTAAATAAGTACACCATACAATCTAAATACACTCTAATGTTTAAATTAAAATGTAAGTGAATCGATTGTCACTCACTCGCTTCTCCTTGTTATCTCTCATAATTAATTTCCCTCAACTACTATTCATGCAGTGCAAATGGCGTTTGTTCAAAGTCTTGGTTGGTTTGGTCATCGTTTCATTATCTACTTGATCGATGAAGACACAGATTTAACGCGCATAATATTATTAGGACAGAATTAAGTTAACAGAGCCCAAAGCCTTGGTTGGTTTGGTCAACGGCTACCTCTTTGATCAGCAGCTCCTCCGCTAACCAGAACCAAAAGCTCTCTTGTCTGCCCAAAACCTCGCTAATTGGTAAACTTCTGAATCTGCCGTTTTCGAGTTTTCTTTTCATTCATCAGCCTCAATTTTACTCCAGTTATCGTTTGGTTAAATTTATATATTTGTGTTCATAAAAAAAATATATATATATATTTATATATTTATCAGTTTCTGAATTTCGGCTATGCTATTATTATACATATCATCTCATCTTTGATTTAAAGTCCTAATTGATGAATGCTTTGTTTAATTTCTTGATGTGGAATCTAATAGTATGTTTTCGATTGCTAGCAATATAACTATTAGTTTAAGGGAGAAGAGGTTTAGATAATTGTTGGTTTAGTGTTTAGGATAATAGCTTGATGCGGAATAAAAAACTTTTGAAAGAGTAACAATGTAATTTTATTTGAATGGAGGAGGAAAGTTACAAAGCTTTAGAGACTTAGTTGGATACAGGGCAGCTGGTAGTTTTCAGCTTTTCTTGCTTGATTGCATAAGTGGGCTGCTTGCATATTTATAGAGTTGCTAAACCGACTCTCTAAGTCGGCAAATAACTAGTCAAGTCGGTTTTATCTAGATACAATACATTATAAAACTAGTAGGATGTTTATAGTGTAGAGCCGACTTTAACTTGTCAACTTCTCTCAATATTTTCAGATTATTCTATATTATTCAAGATACATGTGCGTTAATTTTAACAATAACCTTACACACACTATGAGTGGTGGGATTCGAATGAACGTGAAACGGTACATTGTGAAACGTGTCACTTTGGATTATGTGGGCAAAGTGCATGAGGATATTGAGAATGAAACCATATATAGCCATATGAGTACTGCGCCCCAGGCTGCTGATTGCGTAGAAAAGAAACCAGAAGATCCATCTTCGATACCAGAGACGAGCATGGTCATGGATAAAATTCCTCACACACCGTGCCTGAGCTCCACCTTAAAGGTAATTAGTCCAGCATTTTACGTACGTTAGTTATGCTAGAATAATGTGAGCGTTTAACTGAAAAACCACGCATGATTTTGTGGTTGGATTTAATCTGAAATTCAATAGCATTTCGAAACCTCTATATATAACATACTGAAATATATATAAATTGTGCCAGTTAGAATGCATGGAAAAGCCTGAGAGTGAGAAATGGAGTGAAGGCATGGACCCTGCCCTATTGGATGATATAATCAGACGGCTGGAGTTCAAATCAGCAAGGCCGTGCAAAGATCTGGTGTCTGAGTCTGAGATGACGCAGCTCTGCCATTGGTCCGCTGAAATCTTCCTCAGTCAGCCCAATGTACTCGACCTTAAATCGCCTATCCATATTATTGGTAAACTTGTGCTACTTTTAATAATGAAAACTATATAAGTAGCCTTCAGTTTTCTATTTTATACTCTCAGTAAAACTATATATGTTTCATTTTTCAGGCGACGAATTTACCGACTTGTCGACGAATCTGAATTCTTGGGGGTTTACCACAAAGAAAAACGTAAAAAAACCTCTCAGTACCAATCTTTTAGTTTATGTGTTCTTGGGGGACTTTAAGGCGAGGAGCTCAGACACCATATGCCTGTTGCTTACCTACAAGATTAAGTATCCCAACAACGTTTTTCCTTCTCCGAGGAGATCATGGATTTGCTACTAATCAGAGACATGGATTTTACGACAGGCGGCATACTGTGCAGCTGTGGGAAGTCTTCAACGACTGTTTTAACTGCATTCCCTCGGCAGCTATTGTAGACGACAGGTTCATCAAGCTCACAATCGACACCACAAGAATTTGATTAGCGCTTATAGAACGCTGTATAATTACTTTCATAGCATTTCTTTGTCTATCATTTGTATGTAAGAAGGGTACTTCAATTAGTTTGAGAAAACAACTTTGTTTCAACATTTGATGCATGACGATCTTATATATGTAGTCAACCCACTTTAGAGCTTAAAATGCAGTTGCAAAATCTTGATTGCAAATAACACTAGTTCATTATCTTCGGCCAATAATGTTATGTCACATGAAAAAATTATCACACACTAATTTCACGGACAACCGTCCTCAATATTCCTATCTATAACTACAAAAATATATTGTATATCAAACACTAATTTCAAGATAAAAGGGACCCTTTGTATTGTAAGCCTTCCATGCTTTTTTACTTATCCAATGATTTTAGCTGAGCATTAATCTGAGGCCTAGAGATGTGCTTGGGTTGGGGGTATATTATTGACAGCTGTCTTGGTACCCAAGCTAGGAACTCTATTTTACTAATTAGGAGCCATACAAATTCTAGGACAGGCTTTATTCTCAGCTTGAGATGTTTCCAAATATTGTAACGTTTCTTTTGTGTGCGTTTATGTGAATTAGAAGAAGTTGATGTATGTTACATGTAGATGTCAATATTCTAGTAAAGGGCGACAGACAGATGCCTCTGAATCAAGTCACATGAATTACCAAATCTTGCAGTTGCAAATAAGATAATCTAGTCTGTCTGTGCTCTGTGGTGTCCTGAAAAGGAGGGAACTCCTCTTGGATTGTTATATTTCTTTTACTCAGTTTTTAAACGACTGAAATTACAAAAGATAGAGAAAAAGGGAAGAAAAAAAAAGAAGTTATAAATTATAATCCGGGCTTGTTTGAAATTTTTTGGGCCTCCAACCACTTGAGTTTGGCATCATCTCTCTCAAAACTTGTTCGTGATAAGAAGCTCCCTGAACTACCATTCATGCAGGGAAGTAGCTTCTTCTGAATCTGGGGTAAATGGTCAAAGTCTTGGTTGGTTTGGTCAAGGTCTAAAATATCGAGAGTTTTGGAAATATAGGTGGTCCAAAAACACAAATATATCTACGGAAATATCGAGAAAATATTGATATCTCGGTAAAAATTGAATATAAGCCACGAAAATTATGAGTAACATCAAAATTAGCTTGCAAAAGTTTAAAGACGTTATAAATGTTACACGTTGTAGTTTATAATCACAAACTCATCCGTAACATGTTGGATAAGTCTCAGCAGGAGGAAGGGAATGGAAGGGTTCGAATCCCCTTTTGTGTGTGTGCAAGCTCTTTCTCAGGGTACGTAGGGTGGGTCGGCAATGGAGGAGAGAGTTAAAAAAACATGTTATTTTATTATTATTTGACTTTGTTTTTGGGTTCAGTCATTGTATTATTCAATTTGATTTCATTATCTACTTGATAGATGAAGACAGATTTAACGCGCATAATATTATCAGGACAACGGCTACCTCTTTGATCAGCTCCTCCGCTAAGCAGAACCAAGAGCTCTCCTGTCTGCCCAAAACCTCGCTAATTGGTAAACTTCTGAATCTGTCGTTTCCGAGTTTTCTTTTCATTCATCGGCCTCAGTTTTACTCCAGTTACTTATATAATATCGTTTGGTTATTTAAATTTATATATTTGTGCATATAGTTTTCACTTTCAGATTTGAGTATGTTTTCGATTGCTGGCAATATAACCTTAACACACATCATGAGTGGTGGACTTAATCTGAAATTCAATAGCATACAAAATACGAAATTTTGAGTTTTGCTCTCATTGCTTCATTAATTTTTAATTTTTAATTATTTTTATATAGATCAAAACACATGGCTATGTTAATTCCGTCCTAAGTATATTTGGTTTTTATATAATCGCTTCTGAATCCCGATGATTTGGTTTGGTTTCTTAGCGAACAGCGACTAAGAGAGAGAGTATGAGTGGTGGGATTCGCACAAACGTGAAGGGGTACATTAAGAAACGCGTCACTTTGGCTGTGGATGACAATATTATTGAGGATGAGACCATAGTTAATAGCAATATCCTGCCGTACTGGATGATATAATCACACGGCTCTTGGAGGTCCGATCACGGAAGCTAGGCCAGCTGCAGGTCCAGCTAACCGATTCTGAGATAAGGCAGCTCTGTCTTTATTCCTCACGAATCTTTCTTAAACAGCCCAATTTGCTCGAGCTTCATGCCCCTATGAAAATTTGCGGTAAAGTTGTGCTCTTCGCGCCTAAATTTGATGCCCCTTATTTAGATAGTGGCCATTCTTGACCTCTATGTATACAAACACATCACTTTGTGAGCAAATTTCGTGAATGGATTTAAATGGTGCTTTTTTTTTCTTCATTTTTCATCATTTCCAGGCAATGTCCACGGGCAATATAGTGACCTATTGCGGACTTCTGAACTTTGGGGCTCTCCTCCTAGCGCCAACTACTTATTCTTAGGTGGCTATGTGGATTATGGAAGGCAGAGCTTAGAAACAATGTGCCTCTTGCTTGCCTACAAGATCAAGCTGGGATATCTCCTGGTGAACTCCAGCACCTTCTAAGACGGACTCGACATTCAACCGATGGCGAACAGAAAATGCAATCGTGAAAGGGTGGCTAATCAACTCCATGGAGCCAATGTTAATTGGCAACTTCATTAGATTCTCGACGGCAAAAGGAGTTTGGGACGCAATAGCCACAACTTACTTTGATGGCTCTGACACCTCCCAGGTGTATGATCTTAAAAGGCGAATCTCCCGTATGCGACAAGGGGGAGGTTCGATTGAAGCTTACTACAATGATCTCCAAGGCTTATGGCGAGAAATCGATTTTCGTCGTCCAAATGAGATGAAGTGCGAGTTGGATATCAAAAAATACTATGATATCATCCAAGAAGATCGAGTTTATATTTTCTTGGATGGTTTGGATGATCGACTAGACAAAGCCCGAAGTGATGTGCTCCAAATGAGTCCATTTCCTATAGTAGAGCAAGCTTATGCTCATGTTCGACGAGAGATATCCGACAAGCTGTGATGTTAGGAGCTCCAACACCAACCGGAGTAGGATTGGCAACAAAAGGAACATACCGACCCTCTCGCCCAATTCCAACTGCTCATCTCCAGCTACGGACAGCTGCCAATAAGACTACTCCACCTTCTCGACCCAAGGCTCCCACAAATGGGAATGGTTGCACTCACTGCGGGAATCCAAAGCACACTCTGAGAAACTTGTTTTAAACTACATGGCTATCCAGATTGGTGGGATGGTCTCAAGGCTCGTAAACTCCTGCTGGAGGAACGGTCGTGCTGCCCTTGTCACCACGGATCCTGGTAACGTTAATTCCTCATGAAGAGTCTACCTTAACATCAGAAAAGGACTCTTCATCTTTCAGTAACTGAGGTAACTGCGGATATGTATTTCATACATCATATACAAGTAACTCAACAGGTTGGATTATTGATTCAGGAGCCACAGATCATATGACGTTTGATCCAACCGATTTTCTAAGCACAACCACACCACAACGAACAAGTATTGCCAACGCAAATGGTGTTACCTCTCCTGTGATTGGTGCTGGAACCATTGGCCTCTCTCCATCCCTTACTCTTCAAAATACTTTGCTTGTCCCATCGTTGTCTAATAAATTGATATCTGTTGGCCAAGCTACTGAGCAACTAAATTGTTGTGTACTCATGTATCCCGAATTTCTGTTTATTTCAGGATATTCTCATCAAGGAGATCATTGGTCGTGGTACTAAGAGAGGGGGGTTGTACTATGTGGATGATTTCAGTATGGGAAAGGCACATAGTGTGAAGCACTCATCGACTTGGAAGGATCGACAACTTTGGTTATGGCACCGGCGTTTGGGGCATCCGTCTTTTGGCTATATGAGACATCTATTTCCAGATTTGTTTTCAAATTCCTGTACCACTGATTTCCAATGTGATACTTGTATCTTAGCCAAGAGCCACAGAGTCTCTTATCCATTAAGTACAAATAAAAGTATTGCTCTATTTGCCTTGATACATTCTGATGTTTGGGGTCCTTCACCTATCTCTACAACTTCTGGCTTCCGGTGGTTTATCACCTTTGTAGATGATTGTACCCGCATGACTTGGCTCTTCATGATGAAAAATAAAACTGATGTGTTTCCTATATTTCAGTCATTTCACAAGCAAATTGAAACTCAATTCTCTACCAAGATCAAGTCCTTCGTTCTGACAATGGGGATGAATATATCAACCATGATTTTCAGACTTACTTCCAGATGCATGGCATCATCCATGAGACCACTTGTCCTCAAACTCCCCAACAGAATGGTGTTGCGGAACGAAAAAACCGACACCTCCTTGAAACAGCACGAGCTCTTTTGATTGGAGCTCATGTTCCTCACCACCATTGGGATGATGCTATAGTCATCGCAGTTTACCTCATCAACCGAATGCCTTCCAAAGTTTTAGACTTCCGGACTTCATTACAAGCACTTGCCCAACATGGGCCCTTGCCCTCTTTTCAGATGCTTCCGCCCAGGAGTTTTTGGTTGTGTAGCATTCGTCAACCTCCATAAGAATCAACGTGGCAAACTTGATCCATGTGCTCTCAGATGTGTTTTTGTAGGCTATGCTGCCCATCAGAAGGGATACCGATGCTATCACCCCTCCAGTCGTCGTACATATGTCACTTTGGATGTCACTTTTATGGAGTCTGAAATGTTCTTTCATGATCCGATGTCTAACTCTCCGCCTCAAAGAGACATCCACATAGAAACAATGGGCAAAGAGGCTCTGGAAATTCAACAAAGTGAAGATTGGAGCAAAACGGATCCCAAAAGTCCAGAAGGAAATGTAACCTGCCCACCGCGCTGGCCACCAGGAGCCCAGCGACCGGTCGCATAGAAGTCCTGAAGCTGAAATTCGACTCTGTCCAAATCCGACCGTCGCCCGGAGCCCAGCGCTGGTCGCCCCAAATTGCTGGAAGCTTTCGAACTGCCCAAATGCGACCGGTCGCGAGGAAACCAGCGACCGGTCGCTCCACAGCAGAGAGCACAACCTTTTTTCATACCTCGCCGACGATGATGAAGACCCCCATCACATCTCAGGTACCAGTTGATCAATCTCCTGAGAATACTCATGAGGTACGTGATTCTACTACATCTCCTGTTTTAGTTGATGAAACTGTTAGATATCAATTACCTGATGGGCAGAAATCGTGGAAAACCGCCAATTCGGTATTCACCGGATAATGGCAAGGCGTCAAAGTATCCAATTGCAAACTATGTTTCTGCAGAAAAATTATATGCACCCCTCCAAGGCTTTGTACACCAGTTATCCGCAATTCATATTCCAACCAAAGTGAGTGAGACATTGAAGGATCCAAAATGGGTTCAAGCAATGAGGGAGGAGATGCATGCTCTGGAGAAAAATCACACATGGACATGGAGAATTTACCTCAAGGAAAAAGGACTGTCGGATGCAGATGGGTTTACACTTTGAAATACAATGCTGATGGGTCAATTGAACGATACAAAGCACGACTTGTGGCAAAGGGATACACGCAGACATATGGTATTGACTATGAAGAAACATTTGCCCCAGTTGCAAAACTTAACACCGTTCGTGTGCTATTGTCCATTGCAGCAAATCTCGATTGACCTCTCCACCAATTTGATGTGAAGAATGCCTTTCTCCATGGAGAACTCACAGAAGAAGTCTACATGGATATCCCACCAGGATACGTTACATCTACTCCTGTTAATGTGGTGTGCAGATTGCGAAAGTGTTCGGTTCATTTTTACACATGATTTTTCATGTTATTCACCCACTATTTTGAGTTAGTTCTTGATATTTTATAGCTTTTTACTTCCTTTTTGTGTTTTCTTAGATTTTACATTGGTTGGAATGAAAATGAGCTAAAAGTGCATTATTTGTTATAAATTCTGTTTTTGTTCATTTTCGTAGGTCAACTTCTTGGCCCGGGATCAACATGCTCTGGTGCTCGGATGAGGTCATGATCTTCATGAGACTTGTTCCAATGGATGTTAACTACAACATATCCAAATTTGAGCTCCATTGGACAAGTATTGCCTATCCAACCAATCCAACATGTTACCACAGCTCTGGAAATCCGGAATTGGCCAGCTTTTACCTCCTTTGTGTCATCTTAATTTCTTGTTACCATAACAAGGAATTACCTTTGTAAAAGAGATATTTTCTGAAGCTTTTGGCATCTTTGTGAAGTCAAAGCTTCATCATGGCAAGGGGACAATGGGCAAAGGCTTTAAGGAAAGTATGAGTTTTATATTATATTTGTGAGCTGGAAATTGATGGGAAATGGAAAGTTAATTGCAATCTGAAGTGGGAGAGGTTTTGAACGTGGGAAATGAAGTCATTCCACTATTCTACACAAGAGAGCAGATTTTGGAGAGCTTGGAGCTAGGAGAAAGCCAAGGTGCAACCAAGCAAAGGGGAGAAGAAAGCTTCCACCATTGATGACCTTGAAGCTTTCACAATTTTCTCAAAAATCTAAACTCTTTCTAATTTTATTTTGAATTTGTATTTGGAATAAGTATGAGCAACTAAACTTCATAGCTAGGGCTTAGGTTGAAGCCCTGTGGACACTCCAATCGTTCAAAATCACCGCCTTGAGGAATATCCCAATCAAGTACCTAACAAAGAAAGATATCAAATATTGGTGGGACGATCTACTCTGCCTATCCCATACCCGACCCGACATCGCGTATGCTGTAAGTGTTGCTAGTCAGTTTATGCATTATCCAAGTGAAGATCATATGGATGCGGTTCTTCGGATTCTTAAATATTTGAAGTCCGCACCAGGAAAAGGACTTATGTTCTCTAAAAATGGTCATATGAATATCAGTGGCTATACAGATGCAGATTGGGTAGGGAATGTCACTGATAGACGATCAACATTAGGGTACTTCACATTTGTGGGAGGTAACTTGGTTACTTAGAGGAGCAAGAAACAGAATGTTGTTGCTTTGTCTAGTGCAGAAGCGGAATTTAGAGGAATGACCAAAGGAATTTGCGAACTTCTTTGGTTGAGAAATTGCTTCCAGAGATTGGATATGCACCTACATTAGGAATGCATCTACAGTGTGATAACAAGGCTGCAATATCCATTGCACACAATCCAGTTCAACATGATCGCACCAAACATGTTGAAGTGGATCGACACTTCATTAAAGAGAAAGTTGAAAATAAAGAAATTCAGCTTCCTTTTGTCAAGTCCGAAGACCAAGCTGGCAAATATTTTGACAAAAGCGGTTTCTAGCAGAGTATTCCACAACTCACTGATCAAGTTGGGCATCGGTGATATCTATGCACCAACTTGAGGGGGAATGTTAGAAGTTGTCATATGTTGAATTTGTTTACTAGCTCATTAATGAATTAGTTTGTTTAGTCATTAATGAGGTTTGGTAGCCTAATAGTTTGGTTGCCTAATAGTTTGGTGTAGACTTGACCTTGGAAATTCCAAGGTTGCCTAACTTTGGGGGCTTACCTAATGTTTTAGGAAACTATATATATGTTGATTGTAAGTAATGAAGAAAGAAGTTGAAATCAGAAAATATGCATAGCTTCCAAATTCTCTACACTCTCCATTATCTCTACTCAACCTTCAATATCTCTTCCTAATTTGACACTTTCTTCTCAGAGGAAATCACGAATGTGCTCCTATCAATCGCATCTATGGCTTTTATGACGAGTGTAAGCAGCGATTTAACATGAGACTTTGGAAAGCCTTCATCGACATGTTTAACTGCCTTCCGGTGGCAGCTCTTGTCGACGACAAGATATTTTGCGTGCATGGTGGTATCTCCCCCTTTTGGAAAACTTGGATCAGATCAGAAACTTGCCTCGTCCAACTCATGTTCCTGATTCTGGCTTGCTTTGTGATTTGCTCTGGTCAGCTCCTTGTAGAGATGTTGAGGGATGAGGACAGAATACTTGGGAAGACATGGAAATCTCGTACACCTTTGGTCCTGATAAGGTGACAGAATTCTTAATGAAGCATGAGTTGGATCTCATCTGTCGTGCCCAGGAGGTTGTTGGGGACGGTTATGAATTCTTTGCCCACAGGAAGCTTGTAACAATCTTTTCAGCCCCCAACTTCTGTGGTGAATTTGACAATGCTGGTGCCATGATGAGCGTAGATGAGGACTTAACATGTAATTTCCATATTCTTAAGCCAACATTGATGACTAATTTTTTGGTGAGATCGTAACATGATGACGACTGGATTGGAACATTCCAATGTATTGTGCTTCTTGTGTTGTTGTGATTGTCCACAAGGATATCGTTTTGGTTATAGAGCTCAAGGGTTTTGGGTTTAGGAAAATTAAAAAACGACATAGTTTTAGATTTAGGGCCAGTTTGGCATTGCTGTGCTGTGAAAATAATCACTGTCGAATTTGCTATGAGAAATCAACTGTGAAAGAAAGCAGTTTGGCGTTTGGTAAACTTCTTGTTAAAAGTGATTTTTGTACAATAATCCGTTTTCAAGTGTTTGGTAAATTTTTATGTGAAAGTGCTGTGAGCTATGCATAATGACTAGAAGGGCATGAGGTTATTATTTAAGATTGCAATACCTAAACTCTGAATGTTATGACCAAACTCACAAATAGATATAATAACAACTCAAAATTGTTATGACCAATTGAAATTCACATATGGATATAATAATAACTCAAAATCTTCCCATCATGCTGCTAGTATTCAATGCCCTCCTTGCCTAATTATCCATGACCAACACAACAACCAATTGCCAATTAATGTCCAATTCACTTTGACCCCTCATTGTCACTTTCCAGATGCGTTATGTGTGCTCATACTGCCTTGTTTTTGTTTTTGTCAATTAATATAGGATTTTATTGAAACCCAGAAAGAAAGTAACAAAATACACAAATATCCAAAAAAAAAAAAACAAGGAGATACAATTAATATAGCATATATGCACTCCTTTCCATATATTTTAAGTAAATTTAGAAATTAAAAGAGTATAGATTGATGATGTTTTCAATAATCCTCTTTCAAGAATGTATGATGAGCCCCTCTTTCCAAATGCGCTATGTGGTTCATCCATTAGAACCCATAAGGTAGGATGAGTCCCCCTTTTTTTTTTTTTTTTTTTTTTTATAAAATCAATTCATAGCATTCCATTGAAACCTAGAAAGAGAGTAAAGAAAATACACCAATGATCGAACAAACCCAATAAATTCATAGCAACCCGCCCTGAGGGTGATGCGGAGTAAAACCTTGTTTGAGAATACAACCTAGAAATGAAGGGAGAAATTTTATATATATATATATATATATATAAATAAAAAAAGATGAGAAGCAAACCTTAGATCTAGGTAGCAGGAATCACGGAGACAAAAAGGTGTGAAGAGAAGATGAGGAAAGAAAAAGAACAAGATGAAGAAGAAGAATAACTAGGTACTGATCGTGAGGGAAGAGAAAGGAGGGTTCAGCAAAAGTGAAGAGGACACTAGATGTCATTTGTAAAATCCTAGGAGGATAATTTAGGCATTTACGAAACATTCATTAAAGAGCAAACCGCTTTCCGCATAAGCGGAAATGAAATCACCCTCCTAGCAGCTTTGTCAAATCGCTGTGGCTGACAGCAATTATGCATAAAATTAGATTATTTTTTAATTTACCAAACAGGTAGGTGGATGAAAACTTTCCAAGAAAGTGATTTTTGCTCCAAATAAGCAATGTCAAATAGTCACTTGATAACAATACAAAGAATAAAAAAACAGACATGATCAAATCTATTTATTTCCATACACTATTGTATAATTCAAGTGGTAAAAATCTCTTGTTATTGTACCGGTTAGCTTGTAATTCCTATAGATTAGTGATATTTCTCCTTCCAATGTCCGAAATTTGAATAACCATCTTCGATCTTCAATATTCATAAAAAAAATCTTTTGTTATTGTACAAGAAATTGAAATCAAGTTACACTTTAATGTTTTGTCAATCGGGTATAGTCCAGATGAAAAATGGTATTGACTTATACATACTCAAATCTGATGACATTTTGATAATGCATGTGAGAAACCCATACGTGGGTCGAGATGACAAAAAAACTACTAAAGTAATAAAATTCAATATGGACCATCCAAAAGAGTTAATAGTTTAATATTTTTCCATAGAAACATGTTGAAATTATTATTTTCTACAAAATGCCTCATTTTCCTACAGCACCTTTCTTTTGTTGTTGTGAGAATCCCTATATAGTACCTTTGAAAATGTGTGATTTGAGTAACGAACCAAGAAAAATATGAACGAACAAGTCAAATACAGAAAGAAAAAGACCCTCATCTTTAAAATGTCAATGCCAAAGAGGTTTTTGACCAAAAAAGAAAAAATAAGTTTTTGTTCCAAAACGACGTAGCTGGGTTAACCCAGAACCTAACCAAACTCATCCAAATTTGGATGGGCTTACAATTAAGCCCATTCTCTCTCCAACTAAACCAGATAACAATCAAATTGTTCAGATCAGAATTCAGAACTGCGCGCGGAAGAAGATTACGACGTCGTCTGCCCTACTCATTCTTTTCTTTTCAGATATTATAGGCTCCTCCGTCACATAGGAGTTGCAGCCGTCTTCCATCTTCAATATTTTGACGCTTTCTTCTCCCCAATTAAAAAAACCCACTATTTTATTCTCATATTTTCCAGTTTCGCTCTCCCTTTTCCATCTCCCACTATTTTTCCGAGAAAATTACTTTTATTTTTATAAAATATATTCACTGAGAAAATTGACCCACCAAACCAAAAGCCAAATTCGAAGCGCAAATACAAGACAGAGAGACCCTCCGTAGACATAACAGCTCAGACCAAAAAAGAGAGACCCTTTTTCTCGAATTCGGATTTCTAGGGTTTCTTCTTTTGTAGCTGACGGGAAATCTGAGCCGTTCAGACGAGGATCTGAAAATCGAATCGAATGGCCTCGCAAGGGCAGGGAGCGATGGACCCTGCCGTACTCGATGACATTATCAGACGGCTCACGGAGGTCCGATTAGCCCGGCCGGGAAAGCAGGTTCAGCTCTCGGAGTCTGAGATCAAACAGCTTTGTGTTGCTTCCAGAGAAATCTTTCTTCAGCAGCCCAATTTGCTCGAGCTGGAAGCCCCAATCAAAATCTGCGGTACCATATTTGCATACCCACATACATTGATGCAGCTAATTTATCAAACTATTTTATTTTTTAAATTTTGAGTCGCACCAGATTGGATTGACTTTTTTCCCCTTCTGGGGTTTTGCATGTTTGTGTGTGCACAGTGTATATATAAAATATATGTATATGTATACATATATATATTCTACTGGGTTCCCTTTCCTTGCATGCCTGATATGAAATTGCTTATCGGAAAGATGGTGAAAGCACGGGGTTGAAGTTCTTTGTGGTTGAGATATAGTTTAAGAGTACCCATTTGCATTTTTTTTTTTTCCATTTCAGAGTTTTACTTTGAAAGGGAGAACATAAAAAATGTTGCACAAGTAGCTTAGAAAATCAGCTATGTGTGGCAAGCTACATTATTAAATAATATATGTTTTGTGAATATACTGTTTTATTTTTTGTTATAGATGTTCTGATAAATAAGTTATCCTCTGTTCTCCCTCTTCGATGTTATGGTTGTAATCGTTGTGAGTAGATTGTGGCTTATTGATGATGTTATATGTTCTTTAGTTGGTGACAATGACTCATGTCGTGTTAGTTTGCTCTCATTTCCTGAAAACAACGGGATATCCTTCTCCATGTTCTGTATAATTGCTAAAACATGTGATCATAGAAATAAAAGCTTGAAACTTTAAGATGTCGAGCAACCATGTGTATTTTGTCTTTATAATCGTTTGTCCAATTCAATTGAAATCCTTGATGTGCCTGGTTGTATGTCATGTGAAAATAATGGTGGTTTCTACCTTCGTTTGGGGAAATAAAGGCTATAATGGTTAATTTAATGTTGTTTAGATTGAAAATAATTGGGGAATTAACGTAATCTTGATTAGTCATTGAGAATAGGATATGTTAAAAAGCATAGGGGAACTTGGAAGGGAGGGTGGATGGGGCAGCACACATGTTTTCCCCTTTTTCATTTCGCAGGGAAGGGGTGAGGAGGGCCTGATGAATTAGAGATAGTTAAAGATCACTTCACCCATTAACCTATGGATTTATGGATTTCCTATGAAATCATGGTAAAACATTTGACTCAGGCAATTTGAACCGGAATTTCTTGTCATGTTTTGTTTTGCAACATCACAAGGATTTCAGAAAAATATTTGCCACGTAGATTTTTAGTCTGTTGAGTTATGAGTAGGTAAATCAGTCCAAATCTTTGAGAGTTGTGGATATTTAGAAAGAAAAAAAATTGTAGGTATTATCTCTAGATAAAGTGGCTATTTGGATCTTTGCAGCTCATTGCAATGGTTGTTTCGAAGTCATTTCACTTTACCAGACTATTTGTTTCTGACCTGAACTTTCCTTTTTATTTCCAGGTGACATCCATGGGCAATACAGTGACCTATTAAGGCTCTTTGAATATGGCGGTTTCCCTCCTAGTGCAAATTATCTTTTCTTAGGCGACTATGTGGATCGTGGCAAACAGAGTTTAGAAACAATCTGCCTCTTGCTTGCCTATAAAATTAAATATCCAGAGAACTTCTTTCTGCTAAGAGGGAATCATGAATGTGCCTCTATTAATCGTATATATGGATTCTATGATGAGTGCAAGCGGCGATTTAATGTGAGACTTTGGAAATCCTTCACTGACAGCTTTAACTGCCTTCCTGTGGCTGCACTTATAGATGACAAAATATTATGCATGCATGGTGGTCTTTCCCCTGATTTGACAAACTTGGATCAGATCAGAAACTTACCTCGTCCAACTGCTGTTCCTGATACTGGCTTGCTTTGTGATTTGCTCTGGTCAGATCCTGGTAGAGATGTTAAGGGATGGGGAATGAATGACAGAGGAGTCTCATATACATTTGGCCCCGATAAGGTGGCAGAGTTCTTAATGAAGCATGATTTGGACCTTGTTTGTCGTGCCCATCAGGTTATTGACTTTCCTTCTCCTCCCCCTTTCATTCTGTTCAAGCCACTGCTACACATTTTGGAACTGAAACAAATTTTCTTTTGTCCAGGTTGTGGAGGATGGTTATGAATTCTTTGCCGACAGGCAACTTGTTACAATTTTTTCAGCCCCCAACTACTGTGGTGAGTTTGACAATGCTGGTGCAATGATGAGTGTAGATGAGAACTTAATGTGCTCTTTCCAGATTCTTAAGCCAGCCGAGAAAAAAACAAAGTTTATGATGTCAACAAAAATGTGATGATTGCAATATCACTGCTCCAGTCTTGAACCAGGTCAGCTGATTATTGTTGCAGTTTGTTCCTTTGGTATTAATCATGTCCGTGGGTCCACTAGCTATGTGTGCGTTTGTGCACTCGCATCATGTTGTCTATGCTATTACTTTGGTTTGTTTTGCATTTGTGTAAGTGCTTGTGCAGTCATATGTGGATGTTATTACTTATTATCCATATTGGCTTGCTAGCTTTATATGTGTATATCATGCTGTCTCTGTTATTGCTTTAATTCTGTTATTCTTCAGTATGTGTATAAATAAAGAGATATTTAGTCAAATACCCATTCTTAACACTAAAACTATAAATAAACCCTACATCATTTAATTTCTTTAAACAAACCCAAAAAAAACCCAAAAAATGACAGTTGGCCATATTGAATTTAATTTTGATTATTAAATGACTTTGATGTCCTATTGAGTATTTTGGGCTTGTTTATATGTTTTGGGGTTGGGTTTGTTTTGAGAAATCAATGGCAGTTTTGTAATTTAAAAGAAGTTAAAAGCCTTTTTGTTATGTTATAAATGGGTTTTCGATGTGTTTCTAAAGTCCATTTCATATATGGTATTTTTATAATTTGGGCTCCTATATTGGGTATATTAGTGAATCTCCCAAATAAATGTGCATGCATATGTGAATGTTATTACCTATCATATCTGACTGTTATGTTCCATTGATTTCCTATATCGTCTTCAAGAAACTATAGATATGTTCTTCTTGTTTCCTAGCTGTCTTTCAAGCATTTTGGACCACTTTTCTTGGAAAAATGAAAACTGTAAAGAGTCCCACACTTTTAAGTTGTTACTTTGAAAAGGTTACTTGTTTGATTCAACCTTAGAAATTGAGTATGCCTCAGTAGTTTTTATGTTACTTGCTGATCCACATTTTGTATTTTGACGTGTATTGTTGCTTGAATTGCTGAAGATGCACTTTTTGAGTCAAGCAAATTGAGGCATGGGAAAGGAAAAGTTATTGAAGCTGGTCTTTTAGTACATAATTCTGTGAAAGGATCAATGTTATCTCATAAACACAAGGCAACTGCATGTATTTTTGGCCTCCTCTTAGTGAAGGCCAATCAGTCCAATCTCATACCCAAAAGCCTTTTTAACTATTTATGAACCATGTGCTCTTAAAAAGATCCTGTAGTTCTGGTGTTGTGCTTTCTTCCCCGTGGTTATGCAATTCTTTGTAGATTTGACTTGTTTTATCATGTGTTCATGAATTGCAATGCTAGTCTCATTGTGCTATTTGCTACTCAACTATTGGTGGCCATTTTCCTCTTCTTTTTTACTTATTTTTATTTTTATTTTTATATCTATTTTTCCTCATGCAGGCATTTTTTCCCTTTTTTTGTTGGGCAACTTGGCTGGAAATGAAAGTTGCCAGCCTCAGAACTTTCCTCTATCTCTAGTAGATCCCAAGTACGGTGCTTCAAGCTGCGGAGGGGCTATAGAAGCTGGATGTCGGGACAAATACTCTGGAGTTGCTTGAGGCAGAAGAATTTTATGTTTCCGCGTACACCTTTCTCTGTAATGCTTTATTCTGCGACATTTGTGTACATATATTTGGTCTGGCAACTCATTGTTGTGCGTTCCATTGAGGCCAACAGAAATGGCCGCATTTCACTCCCTAAAGAAGTCTTCAGTTTTCTCAGATTATTAGTAATGTTACTCATTGGTGTTAAGCTTATTTTGGTGTTAAGAGATGGTCCAACTGTTATTGGTGGCTATATGTTGCATCTTATTATGGGGGTCATTGCTTCGTGTTTCTGTCCTGCTGCTAACCATTTATGATTGCTGCTGTTTCCAATCTTAAAGCAATTTGAAGACAGATATGGCCAATTTGTGGCCAACAATTTGCCAATATCCTCTTCAAAAAGAGGAATTTGAATGAGCAAACAGTTGCTTGTAGAAATGTGAAAATGATGGAAATGCTTGATCTGGGTTTGATTCTGCAATACATAATCCGTTTTTTTTTTTTTGGGATGGGGATGCATAATCTGTATGAAGCTGCCTAGTTTCGTTTGTATGCGAAAACCAAGTTCGCATCAGCTGTGGTTCACTGAAATTTGAATTTTTATTCACCTTATTCAAGGATTATTGCTGTATTTTAGCCTAAAAAACATATACTTTAAAAGAAAAAAGGAAAAGATAATTAAATAATTGTGGGCTCATGGCTGCGGGCCTGAAGGCGCCCACTTATTACCTCTCTCTCTCATTTAAATTTCGCCCTCTTTTTTGATTTCAGTAGGGTTTTTCATTTCAAAACCCAATTTTTTTTTAAAAAAAAGCAGGTGAACAAATAAATAAAGATAAAAACCAACTCTTCCATTTCATAATTTCTTCGACCTCACTCTCAAAAATCCCGAGAATCCAATCACTGGATTTCCCGGGAAATTGGATGTGGAGTTAGGCATAGCTTCTCATTAAGAGATAATAGAAAAAAGAAGGAAAGAAAAACCAAATCGGGAAAGTTGGGGAAGAAAGAGGGAGAATGAATATGAATTCAGGTTTGGATCCATCGATGGCGTTACTGGCAGCAAGTGGAGGTGACACTGTCAAGCTCTTTGATGTCTCGGTCAAGTCCGGCGATCCCTGCGTTTTGAGCTACACTCCTTCTCCTGGCTCCCATGTCAATTCGCTCAAGTGGAACCACACCAGTCAGTCACTACCCTCTCTCTCTCTCTCTCTCTCTCTCTCTCTCTCTCTCTCAATGGGATGATGGGTTATGGATTTCAATGTGTTGGTTTTGATTTTTGTTATCTGTGTTTGTAAGAATTGAATATTATCAAGGTTTTTGTAAATGAGAAAGTTTTAGGTGAAAATAATCATAAAGTTCTGTTTTTTTTTAAATATAAAAAATCCTGCATTTGTTTGTTAATCAATGGGGGTTGTGATTTTTCAGATTTGGTGGTGGCTAGTGCTGGAGATGATAAGAAGATATCCTTGTGGAATAAGAATGGGAAGAGCATGGGCACCATTCCTGTGGCTGGAACCGACAGTGGAGACAACATTGAGGTAATTCAATCACAATTATATAATTCAAATAGACATGGTGTGTTAAAATGGTGTGACAGTGGAGACAATAGTACTTGAAAGACTGGGTTGGTTTAGTAGTTGATGTTCTGTTGGTTGAACTATTTATGCAGGAGTCTATATTGGCTCTCAGCTTCAGTAACAAGGTTTCTAGATACATATGTTCTGGTGGAAGTGGTCAGGTTGTAAGAATATGGGATTTGCAAAGAAAGCGCTGTATTAAATGGTTGAGGGGTCATTCTAGTACAATTACAGGTGCAATGTACAATTGCAAAGATGAGCACTTAGCTTCCATTAGTGTCGATGGGGATTTAATACTTCACAACCTTACATCTGGTGCAAGGACTGCTGAACTCAAGGACCCTAATGGACAGGTTGTCTTCTCATTGCATCTTTCCGCGGATTATTACCCTGGTCTTTGTGGCTTTGAGTCCCTGGTTTCTGAGCTAATTGGTTATTTGCTGGTTTTTAAGACCAGGTACTAAGAGTGCTTGACTATTCCCGGATTAGCCGACACCTTTTGGTGACAGCAGGTGATGATGGGTCTGCACATTTGTGGGACACAACCGGTCGTAGCCCAAAGGTTTGCAGTATGTTAATGAATCTCTCTACATGTTTATTCCAAAAAAAAACAAAAACAAAAAAAAAAAGTACCAACATCAATGCTTTACTGAGTTTTCTTGGTCTTTTGGGTTTACATTTCCATTTGGGTCAATGGAAATTAAAAGTGTGTTCCCAGTTTATTTATATATGGAAAACAGGCTTTCTTTTTGGTGATAGAAACAGTCATATTTGAAGTAGAGAGAATTTCATTCTGTATTTTGTCCAATTGTTCCTTCTTCCCAAACCCAAAGGAAGCATTGATCTTGTTTTTTGATAATATTAGCTGTCAAATTTACCCTTTGAAAAACTTCCTGTAGTTCTTTCCTACTGATTCTTGTTTCTCTTAGTTTTTCATTTTGTGTTTGTAACTAAACTGGTTTTCTTCTTTTCTTTTCTTTTCAAACTTTTTTTATGCAGGTTTCTTGGTTGAAGCAGCATTCTGCGCCAACTGCTGGTATCAGTTTCTCACCATCTAATGACAAGGTCTGATAAGTACACCTTAACTTTACATATTGCAGTCCATAATGTTTCCTTTCGGATCGGTTCCTTGGCCGAGGGGGTTCCATTTATTTTTTCTTGATTCTGATTGATTGCCTGCTCGAACCACTATGTTTAAGATGAAGGCTATTTTATCTTTTTCTATGAAATAGTGAAGCTTTCTAAGGGTCAGAATGTCTGGAGAGGGATTAATTAAGCATTGTGATATGGAAAATATTTTCCTCTTGACAGATGATTGCTACTGTTGGGCTTGATAAGAAGTTGTATACTTACGACTCAGGGTCTAGACGACATTCATCTTGTATTTCCTACGAGGCACCTTTCTCTTCATTGGCATTTAGAGATGATGGCTGGGTACTGGCAGCTGGAACAAGCAGTGGTCGTGTGGTGTTCTATGATGTCCGTGGTAAACCAGAACCTTTCACCGTTCTTCGTGCTTATAGTAGTTCAGAGGTATCTCTCTCTCTCTCCTTATTGTGGTCCTCCCCATCACTGCCTGATGCATAGTGTTGGCACGCCCTCGTACACAACACATTCTTGTTTGCTTGCATTAGGCTCAGAAGATCCCTGCATAATCAGGGCACTGTTCCTTGAATAGCAGCTTATAGATTAATAAACTAAAGTGTTTTATCTCTGAAACATGCGAATTTTGGAGAAACTTGTGTTGTCTCTAAAAGTTTTGGCAATTTGTTTTCTAGCATTTTTATTTAACACTATGCTGTTGTTAGTTTGTCATCACTAAGGATCAAGATGCCTTACCATTAGGGTTAGGGGCATATATATTGCCTCTATGTCCTGATTCGAACTTTCTACCGACCCTGGTTAGGTGGATTTATCACAAGGATGTTCTCATAGGGACACACAATAGGTCGTTAGCTTTTAACTAGCAGTCTACATGAATGACATGGTTCTGTTGAGCCAAAAGATTTCAACTTTTTCTTGTATCAAAATTCTTCTTAACTCTGTTTGTACTAATCGTTTACAGTATTCATCAGGCTGTTACAAGTCTATGCTGGCAAAGGTCAAAACCTGTCCTAGTAAACGAAAGCAATTGTACTCTCGAGACCGCTCTTTTAGGAGATGCTGTTGAAGATTCAATACTTATGCCTGACCCGCTTCCTTCTGTGACCTCATCAAGCCTTCCTCTATCTATGGGAGTATCTAGTTCTCGAAATCCAGGCCGTTCAAGTTTATCTGCAGAGACATCTTCAGTTACAGCAGCTGGCAGTGGATTTACTTCAAGTACACTTCATGTATCTACTGCAGAGGAGACACCACATCGAGGCCATTTATGGCCAGGTGGAACATTGTCTAGATTGCATGCTCCTCGATCTACTTATAACTTCAAGGATGATATGGAGGTGTTCTCCCCTCTTGTGGATGTCCATCCAATCACACCTACACTTGACAAGCTGTGGGATGATCATGACAGATCAAAGAAGGACCATTTGCTTGCGGATAAGAAGCCTTCCTCACTTTTGTTTCCTTCGTCCAGTAGGAGATTCCCTTTTGCAGAGGATGGGGCCAGTGATCATCCAATATTTGACTGGAAGCCCAGCTCAAGTTCTAAACAGGTCTCACCTATCCAAATCTTTAGCTTTCTTGGATGAATACATAATGCAAATATTCATATTTTGAATTATAATGAGCAACTTTGGTGCAGGATGACACATTGTTCTGAATGATGATTTTGCTTTATTCCTTGGTGCAGGATGACACCAAATCGTCATTTGCACTACTAGAATCAACTCCTGCTCCATCTTCCAAGAGTGAAGACTCATCCATCACCCCTCCAGAAGCTTGGGGTGGTGAGAGATTATCCGATAAGTATACTCACCTGCGTCAGCCAATCACTTTTCCATCTCGCTTTGGGATGTCGGCTCAGACGTCAGGATCAATTTTATCTGGATTACCGGATATGTCCTTAACAGCAAGTCTTACTAGTATTAGCTCTTCAGAAAATTTAGGCTCAAGTTATCCGAACTTGCGCACGAAAGATGTGTCTTCCAATCAGGAGACTTCATTAGGATTTCCAGAACACATTTCCTCGAGTGCCATGCCTATGTCCCCTGGTAACAAAGGCATCATGGGGCACCTTGATTCACCAACATCTTTGGCCCTGCCTCGGAGATTCTCTACTTATGCAGAGAGGATAAGCACTACATCTTCCTACAATGACAGAACATCCCTTGCAGTGGGTTCACCAAAAACAAAGAAAACAGGAGCTGAAGGCAGAGAAGAACTGTTGAATAGCTTATTATCAAAGTCAGATACATCAACTGCCACAGAATCAGGGATTCTTCCAGCAATGAATGTATGGATAATATACTTATTAGATAAGTAATTATCTGTTTTTTTTTTGGTCGGATAGATAATTGATTGTCGGGTTTTGCATTTAAATAGGCTATTTCAAAAAAAAAAAAAAACAGAGAGCAGGAAAGATTATTTTAGTGCTTTGGCATGGTACATGCTTTCACTTTTTGTGTTCTTAGTAACAAGTGGGGTCCCACTTGAAATGAGTGCTTTTGGTTTTATGCTTCTATTCAAATTGGAAACCAGTAATGGAATCCATTAGGAGAAGCTATCACAGTTGTTTATCTTGCTGCCTTTTTATATTGATACTAGATTATTATAGTTTACTGAACGACAATAATTGTGACAGGGTGGAAGTTCACATCTCCAAAATGTGCCTCAACAAGATCCACAGCAGGGAAATTCCTTTACATTTCAGATTTTTCAACGTACTCTGGAAGAAACTCTTGATTCTTTTCAGAAATCCATACACGAAGATATGAGGAACCTTCATATAGAAATTTTAAGACAATTTCATATGCAAGAGGTATGCAACTGCTATCTTCTTGTTCTCTTTTTGTTTTTGTTTAGTTCCTCATTCATTTTCTGGAACCATTACACAGATGGAAACGTCAAATGTGATGAGTGCAATTCTGGAAAACCAAGCTGAGCTGATGAAAGAAGTTAAGTCTCTCCGGAAAGAAAACCAGCAGCTCCGGCAATTGCTTTGAGCACCGGTGAAGATTGTATTATTGTGTCAATTTTTATTTTTGTGGATTTGGGATATGTATGTTGTTTCTGTTTTATAATTTGCTCTCCATCAGTGGGCTTTTGTTCTATAGGTAGACTAGAATTGCTTCTCTCAGCCGGTGGGGTGGGGATAAAAGAAAAAGAGTAGAAATGCAAGTGTTATAGGAAGTAGAGTTTGTGAACATGTACAGATGTGATCATTTCATGCTAATGAATGAAAGCTTTGATTTTGGTGAACAATCACGAGTACGATGTTTCAGCTATTATGCAGTTTTTATTTGTTTCTCTTTTTCCTTTTCTTCCCTGTGGTGTTCAAGCTGCTTTGTCTACCTGATTTCTCTTTGAACTCCGTGCTCGCCCACAAAATCTCTTAGATATGAGTGCAGGATCATATTGGGGTCGAAACAAGTACAGGATCATAGTCCCAACTTACAAACCAGTGCTGCAACATTGACCTAGTTTACCCTGTTTTCAGTCATTTCATGGAGGTTTTCAAACATTTGCAACAGATATTTGCTAGACCTGGGAAACTTGGGTTAGGAACCACTTGCATTCATGGTTTGGGAATTTTTTTGTACGTTATGAGAGAATTCTAAGGGGTGTATAGTTAAAATGATTTGCTTCTAAAGAACAAAATTGAATTTGCAAACTTATTGTCATTTATTCAAGAAATCTGACGACAAAGAATTGAAAAGTAATGACCATAATAAGGTGTTGTGGTTTAACCGATATAAGGGTGTGGAAATAGCCCCCTTCTCAAACAAAATGCCCACGTAAATTTAAGTCACTATCTTTGATTCTGTACGCACCCGACTTGAAATCTGCAGCATTTGAGAACACACAGCATGTAGTAGAATAGAAGCCCATCAGCATTTAACCACGGTGGAGGAGTTAGAATGGTCCACGGCTTTTTCCCATGACTTCATGAATAGCAGAACAAGTTGCAGTTAGAAGGACATGCAAATAGGGGGCTTCAGCTTGGTACTACGCCTCACTTCTTGATTAATTTCAACACATCACCGATGAGATGTAAAGAACCGGTTACGAGGACCTGATAAGTACACCAGAAATATTTGAATTCGGGAAGAAGCAGGAGTAAGATTTATACATTTCAAGGTCACCAAAAATCTTATATGATCATAAGAAACACAATGCAGAGCATTACCTGAAAACGAACAGACTGACTTTTTTGGACACTGTCCCTGAGCCATTTTATAGCTGACGGGAGAGAAGGGAAGACTGCACTATTTTCACAACTTCTGACAGCCATTTCCTTATCATCTGTTAGTTCTTCAAAAACAGCGCCTGTGCTCTTCTCATTACCTCCTGCTAAAGTTAAAAAAGAGAAACACTTCAGACTGAGAAATACAAAGAACCTTCAGTGCACCCCAGAATTATGATCCATGTACATTTTGATTGAAAACCAAGGTAGAAGAGAATAACTTAATTGACATTTTATGTTATAACTCACTTACCTTTGTCACCCAGCATTAGGTTTTCCCAAACTCTTTGAAGAGCGAACTGCCATGACAAATCAACTTGAGAATCAGTCGCAGGTAAGGAATGCGAACCCACCTTGTTATACACTGATGTGTTTGGTACAAATAGAGCCTTCTTGAAGTAGACACCTAAGATATCAACAAAATTGCCATAAATTCCTTTGAAAATAGAAACTGTATTTACAGAAAATTTATTGAAAATCCGATCAACAATTAAGGTTCTGACACCAATCAAGAGTAAAATTATCCATACTCTAAGTTCATCACCAATAAACTCATTGCAGACCTAAATTCCATGCACTTTATCATTTTTACGTACTAATAATTCTTAATCTATAAATTCATTTTAGATCTTTAAAGTTTACTGGATGGTAATATTTCTCTACAAAAATTGAGGAAATCGCATCAAATAATGCTTCTGGATGCTCACCATGACTAGCACATGTTTTCATCAGGTTCGGAAGAAGCAACTGAGGATCCCTCACTGACATACAATTAAATAGCAGTATCTGCAAGTATTTTTCAAGAATTTTTCTCAGTAATAGCAAGAAGAAAATGAAGCATCTCCAAGGCTTGATTTTTAATACTATAATATAAAAAAACACATTTGACTATTTATAAAAAAATTGATCTTCCCAGTGAGATGTTCATGTCAACTCAGGATGCAAGGATATTAATTCTAAACCAAATGTAAATTGAAAATTTGGATATATGATGAAGTCTCCTGATCCAATCATAAAATCATCATGCACCCTATAAAGCACAAAATTGCCCAAGCAAGTGGATACAAATACCTAGCAAAAAAACGAATTGAATGCACATCGGCTAAGTGATGATCAAGAGTTTTGTGCTCTACCTGTGTTGAATTCTTCCTGGATTTTCCATCAGGGTTCCTCTGTACCAAATCATGTGATGATCTGGAAGTATCCAGTGGCTGACAACTCAAGATTTTTTCCTGGGACTCATCCTTAATGGAAAGAGAAAACCATCTTGCGCATACTTCCATGCTTTCTGGGCTATGGGCACCATCCAAATAGAACACAAGATCTTCAGGGCTTTCATTGTTATCAGGGACAATTTGAGCCCGTCCTTGTAAACTGACTGTAGCAGTTAGTCCTTTTATGAACTGCTCTGGGAGAGAGGTCTATTCCATCCGAATATTTATATAAATCAATCAACATAAAAATCAAGAATGAAAAGGAGAACTGATTGCTCATAGAACTTACAGTACGTTCTGGGTATGGGACTTCAAGATGACCGGTCCTCTGAAGCCACGTAGAGGACAGTGCAATAGCGAGACCAGCATTAACATATTGGTGCTCCCCTTCAAGCCCAAGTTTGAAGCCATTCAGCAAATTGGCATCCAAAGGTCGTACCAGTTGAAGAGGTACCTGGAACCAGCATGATTTTCTAAGCTCATTGAAGGAGGTGTACTGTTTGTTTTCTATTTGGCTCAAAACAAAGTAACTGCTTCAATAATGAATTAAAAACAGCTAAATTTGACTTGGCACAGTGTAACTCCTTAAACGGTTGAGGATATTGTTTCCTTGATACTGTAGCAAAAGATGTTACGTAAATCCTTAGAATATGGCCAAACCCTAGTACAAGAACGGCATTTCTCAATTACAGAATGGCCTCAAGTTCCTTCCAACATGGTAATTATGACTTAGCAACGTTGTAGTCATTAATGAACCTAAATTTAGAATCCTAAGACTTCTGATAAACAATTCTATTAAACAGTATCATTAGGTTTGCAAAACAACGCAAGTTGAGGCTTAAGCAGCAGAGGACACTTATCGCTTAAGCATATCAAACTTTTAATATGGAACCAAGAACTGTATCATGCATTTTCAAGTTCTGTGGGAAACTAAATCAATGAAGGGTAACATCTTGCAACCTACATTCAACTCAGAAGCCTTCTCTTCCAGTACACACATTGCTTCATCAGGTTGGGGCACAGTGAAGGCAGGAACCCCAGGCTGAAGTGAAAGAAAAATAAAAATGGACATAGTAATGGAAGTGAGTGTGAGTTCTGTCAAACATATTGCCAGTTATCATATGCTTTCAGGAAATGTAATTTTAAGGAGAACCTTGAAGATTCCAGCCTTCTCCCCAGCAATTGCTCCCAGAGTATTTCCTATGTATAGCACCCAGCAAAGAAAAGAAAAGCAATCATGCGTGTTAGACAGAACTAATTTCAGAGCGGTGTAAACATGCATGTTAGACATACATGTATGGGGAAATGTTCTCTTGTGGATATCTGCTATGTCATGTTGTCAAACAGACAATTTGGACCACACATTCAAACAAGAATCCCCTTAATTAATAGTCCAAATTGACAGTTCGATAGCATAACATACCAAACTGTTAGGCAAGAGAGCATTTTCCAACATATATTATATTTATCATGATTATAGTATCCAATAGATAATTGTGTCACATTGCAAATACAGAAAACATTTGCATATGTTTCTTTATAATTGCATCTTCAATTAAATGTATCAATTACTCACATGTAATTACATAGGTTTGAGAAGGAGAAAACTAACCAAGAATCTCCATGTGGTCATATCCAAGGGAAGATACACCACAAACAACAGGTGCCTTAACCTGAAATGTTAAGGCATCTACACTTAGTTATTTCCAAAGTAACTGAATTAATGGAATTTGTACTCAAATACCATTACACATACCACATTTGTTGCATCATACTTTCCACCTAACCCAACCTCCAAGATAGCAACATCTACCTGCATGGAAGATTAAATTAAAAGCAACATTTCTGATTCACCATTGACATCAAGAACAGTTCGGACAGGAAGGATTATACATGAAAGCAACTAAAAAGATATGTATCAAACCTCTTCTGCTGCAAATATCTTGAAGGCAAGCAAGGCAAGGAAGCGAAAGTAGGAAGGCATTGGTATATCATCACTAGCTTTTTCCTGCATTTGAGATACACACACTTTGAGATAACCATCATGATTAAACAATTTAGGCAAAAACATTGAAAGAAAAAAGTTTGGGATAGAAGATAAGACAACATTTTACATTGATCAATGTATAGTAGCACGAAAACGTGCTAATTCAAAAATATAAACACAGGCATAGAAAGGTTAAAAAGACGTCCAACAAAGATAACATGAATCAAACATGGATTACCTTTAATCTCTCAAAACACCACCAGAAATATGCTAAAAATTTCTCTTCGCTGATGTCCACACTGTACCATCCAACAAGAACAAGAAAATTTAATCAAGGACAAATCTAGAAGGCAACCGGCAGAATAAAAATTCACTATGCTCTGTACTTCAAAGAACAAAAGGCACTAGATACTTTAGCAGTTCCAAAACTTGAAACAAGCACGCAAACATGAAATGGAACAGATGAACAATGACTTGATCACTATAACAACCGAGCAACTCTTCAGAAATGATAGCTTTATTTGAATTTCAAAGAAAAACAAAAAATAATAATGATAATACATAAAATTCACTTGTTAACATGGAAGTTATATAATATTACATCCATGCTAATATGAAACTCACCCATCCAAACGAAATCTTTCTCGAACATCAATGAGATGAGGAGATGTGAAAAGTCCTGTGCGAAAGCCACAATGGCGTAATATTGATTCTGTGAAGGTGCAGGTAGATCCCTTTTGCAACGCCCAAAAAGAAGACAAGAATAATGAGTCCCATATCATACAGCAATAAGTGACTAAGCCAGTCTCTGTGAAAGATAAAGTTGTAATTTCAAATCAATTAAGAACTGAAAACAGGAAAACAGAATTTGTACAAAAAAAATTGCTATCTTGGTTTAATCAGTTAGAAGAAAAATTCGAAAAGCATGGTAGAAAAACTGGAGAGTGAGCAAAACAAATACTTTGCTACTGTGGTGAGATTGATACACAAAGCAAGAGTTGGTTCACTTTCTCGTACCAAAGTAAAACTATTTGGGTTCTCTAAGAAAAAAATAATAATAACAAGAAGATGCAAAATGAGTACCTTTCCTTTGGTGCCAGCCACATGAATAATCTTCAACTGTGAAATTGGCTCCTCTAACTCCAGTATCTACACAAATTGATTTTTTGGTTCCATTTGCCATTAATTTACTCGTAGATATCAGTTCAAATATGAAAGTATGTAATTTGGAAAGTAAAGAAAATTACTTTGACATAGTCAGATAGCAGTTCGAAGCAGTCCCCGTTGTTGCTCGTATCGGCACGACTGCGTTTTGTGATTAAGGAGGACAAAGCATCCAATGCGTCTTCATAAGGAGTTGGTTTCGAAGAGCCATCGCCACCTTCAAAAGTCAGACATGCATAATTTAATACCACTAACAGAGACATGAACAGCGAAAAATGGATAGCAGAAGAAGGAGATGGTAGGTTGTGTTGTATTTACCTTCTCCCATGGCGACTTGGGTTGGTTTAGATCTGAATCAAATCGAAAGTTAAATATATATATATATATATATATATATATAAAGGATGGGTATTTATGCAGAACAAGATTATGGGATTGGGGTTGAAAGGTGGGAAACTAAGGAAGTAAGGAACAAGACATGGTGATAACGAGCGACCGAAACAAACCGCTTCCCAGTGCGTTGGATTCTTTCGACTACCTTAGTCGCAGGTTTTTCTTTTTTTGGTTTACCTGCGTTAGATCCCATCCAACGGCAAATAATGATTCAACCCTTAATTAATAAAATTAATTAAAAACACTGCCCAAATTTCAATTATACCATATAAAAAAAACAATTAACGTCTCTCAATCTATTTTTAGGAATTTTTCTATTGAAAAGAACGATAATATGCTAAATTCACACACACACTAAACGAATGTTAAGATTTTAAAATCTAAACTTTATCTGAAGTAACAATTACTCCAAACTATTATACTAGGTTTTTTTGCAATGTTTCTCAATCTTAAACATAAAAAAGTTTTGTCAAGGCATTGTTTAATTCTGTGTATAAATTCTCTTATGTGTACCACGAAACTAGATAATTTTTGTTTCATTACTTATGAAAAGAAATGAGCAAACCAAATGGTACAGTAAATAAATAGTTTGATTTAGTTATTTGAGACGTTATCAAACCAATTGGAATCATGATATTACATTGGTTTCGTGTGCTACATATCTAAACTGAACCAAACTTAACCACTCACAAAGGAAATACATTGTGCCCATCCATCCATTGTGAAAGGCTTGTCCTTCATGATGTTTCTAATAGGGCTCAACCCAACCCACATGAAGCGGTAAGTAGAATCTCAATCAGTTAAAATTACATTCATACATATAGTCTCTAAACAAACTGACAAGATTCATTCCATCCGTACATCATAATCCAACGGCCAGTAGAATCTCTAAGCCGATTCTCTCCGCACGTATCTGATGGTGTGTCGTCTCAGCCACAGCTGATACATCAACGTATGAAACGAATCCAACGGCTGCGGTATCTCGTTCCACACAAAATGCCGACTCGCCGTCACACCCAACCCCCTCATTTTCTCATGCCGGTCCCCGCACGTGCGAGCCAGCACACGTTTTAGTTCCCCAACCCCTCTACGTTCCACGAATACCGCGATCTCCTGCCACCTCAGCACGTCCGAGAACGGCAGGTCCTGGATCGGACGGTCAGTAACCACCGCGGGCACACACCCGAAACGCAACGCCTCGCCGATACCAGAAACGTCGCCTCCTCCATACTCGAACAAACAGAACTTACTGCTGGCGATTCTCTCTGCATAAGAATTCAGATCTGACGGTTCGGATTCGATCAGAAACTCCGGGTCGCTGCTCAATTCGTTGACCAACGTTGACTCCTTTAGCCAATTGAACCTGGCGTAGCCCAAAAACCTCTTCGTTTTGTTCGTTGGTGCGTGAGAGCTCGCGAGCGGAGGGAGGGAAATGTCCTTGTGAGGTATGAACTTACCGGCCGGTGTCGGAAAGCATGAGATCTGGACCGAGTTTTTCTTGAGCTCGACGAGATTTCGGTCCGATTCGTACCCGATACCGGCACAGGACAGATAAAAATGGTCAGCTCCGAGGGTGCGGTTCCAGTAGGGAAGATCATTGCGAAGGCCTCTGATGAGACGCGCGATGGAGCGCGTGGAGAGATCGGAAGGGAAGGGGACGAAGAAGAGGTGGGCTTGCTCGGCGTCTTGGGTGACGAAGGCGCTATCTTGGAGAGTCAGAGTGGTGTAGAAGAGGGACTGAGATGGAGAGTTGAAGGTGAAGGGCGTGTTAGGGTTGTAGATGAAGATTTTGAAAGATTTGAGCATGTTTTGGTAGTTTGGGAAGATTGTGGTGGGTGAGAGGTATGGGGAAGGGAGATGGGGTTTGGAGTGAGTGGTGAGGAAGGTGAAGAGAGAGAAGTAGAGGAGGAGGAAAAAGGAGGTGAGTGACATTTTTGGAAAACCAAACGAGGCCTTAATTGGAGTGAACTAACTCACTCTGTATCCCTAGTTTTTTGGTTTAGAAATGCAGAAGGTAATGCAAGAGGTTGAAGACGAAGCCTAACTGCCAAAATGCCCGACGAAGCAGGGTATAAAGTGCTGGCAAAGTTGTATGTCATGTTCTCAACAGGAGCAGGCTGCACCCTCTTCAATTATTTTATGATTTGTAACAAAGACTGATTGAAACAATAGGATTTAGTACGATGCTAAACAAATGGGCCTTTGTATTGTTTGCTTATGAACTAAATAACGTTATTATGGAGCAATTATTAATTGAGATATTTGTGGAACAATTATTATTCATAAGATGCAAAGCATATTCATGTAACTCCATGTCGTTTGATAAATAGGGTTGTAAACCCGGACGGCTATATTATTTTTTTAATTAGAAAAAAATTCAAGTATAGCCGAACGGCTATACTATTTACCAAAAAAACAGCACGGCCGCATAGCGCTTAGGTGCCCACGTGTAAAATAGTCTGGCCGTGTGGCTATATAATATTTTCATATAATTTTTATAACATATATAATTTTTATTCAAAAATATGTGAGAATTATTTGTATAATACATGAATTTTGTGTGTCTTATTGAAAATTTTGTAAAAAATATGTGTATTAAGAATTAGAAATACGTACGTACATGTATAATGCAATTATTGTTTGTTTGTTTTTTAAAAAAGGGAAAACGTGTATAGAACACGTACGTACATGTCTATACTATTTATTAAATATGATTTTTTTTAAAACAAGTACAGCCGTGCGGCTTTACTATTTTTAAAAAAATATTAAAAATCAGGTATGGCCAAACGGCTATACTATTTACAAAAAATAAAAAAACAGAGCAGCGGCACAGCGCCTAGCGTCCACGTGCACAATAGTATAGCCATGCGGCTATACCTTTTATAAAACATTTAAAAAACTGAGTATAGCCGTGCGGCGATATTATTTTTTAGAATAAAAAAAGAGGGGCACTCAGCTATTAGACGCCACGTGTCAAAATAAATATACTTTTAAAAAATTACAACCATGGAGTATAGCCGCGCGGCTGTCCTATTTTATTTTTTAAAAAAAGAGAACCCTCTAGCGATTAGGTGCCACATGTCAAAAATAAGTATAACCAACCGGATATACTATTTTTTTTAAAACAATTCGTAGTATAGCCGCATGACGATACTATTTAAATACATTATATTCAAAAGGTCTATACTGTTTAATTTAAAGAAAAAGAAAAAAGGATCCTCCTAGTTGCATTAGTTTGTACTTTATAGATATTAATTTGCTAGTTTCAACATATCTAAAGTAGATATTAATCGGCCGCTATATAATATTTTAATATAATTTTTACAACATATATTATTCTTATTCAATAATATGTGAGAATTATTTGTATAATACATGAATTTTGTGTGTCTTTTTGAAAATTTTGTAAAAAATATGTGTATTAAGCATTAGAAATACGTAGGTACATGTATAATACAATCATTGTACGTTTGTTTAAAAAAAAAGGGAAAACGTGTATAGAATACGAATGTATTATTGAAAAAAGACTATAGTCGCTGGTCTATACTATTTATTAAATATAATTTTTTTTTAAACCAGGACAGCTGCGCGGCGATACTATTTTAAAAAAAATATTAAAAATCGGGTATAGCCGAACGGCTATACTATTTACAAAAAACAAAAAAAAAGAGCAGCACGTGCTCAATAGTATAGCCGTCCGGCTATACCTTTTATAAAAAAATTTAAAAACTGAGTATAGCCGTGCGACGATATTATTTTTTAGTATAAAAAAAGAGGGGCATTCAGCGATTTGGCGTCACGTGTCAAAATAAGTCTACTTTTAAAAAATTATAACCATGGAGTATAGCCACCCGGCTGTACTATTTTATTTTTATTTTTAAAAGAGGACCCTCTAGCGATTAGGTGCCACGTGTTGATCGGTACATAATTACATATCAATTTGTACCCTTTTAACTTATGATTTGGTTATGTTTTTGAGTTAAACTTGTGCTTTTAACTTCTTTTGTGTATGTTTCAGTGTTATAAGCTTGAGACTCACTAATTGCATTTTGGAGACAAGTTAGCTCAAAAAGTGTCTGCAGATCAGTCAACTTCACGGATTGTACTGTACTTGCTCAAGAAGAACCAGATAATGAGCCATACATCATTGGAAAGATACGGAAGTCTAGTTTCTGTAGAAATTTACGGTTCATGATTCCGAGTCTTCTAGAGAAAGTTATACATGTTTTGGCAACTTAAGGTCAAATTCGGCAGCATCTGCGTTACTGGGCCAAACATCACATTTTAAGGCCTTTCCGATTTTTCCTTGAGTTGGGCTGCATATGCTTGGAAAGATAAGACAAAGAGCTTCAAGATCCATATTTTTCCAGATTTTTCAGACTGGAGCCACAAGCCCAAAACGAGCCCACAAGCTGGCTGCAATGCATTGTCATGCATGACATATGCATGATGAAGTGTTGTTCATTGTGGGAAAGTTTGGTGAAGCATATTCAATACCTATATTTGAGTGAAATTTTGCAGCAGCCAAATGAGCCAAAAGATGATGAAGTGGGAGTTGCAACACTAAGCCTAAAGACAAGAGGAATTGTTTTCAAATGTAATAGTGTGTTAGGTGAATTAAATGTTGTAAGTTGGTGAAGTGAGTGTGGTAGGTAAACCTATTGTATAATTCAGATTTTCACTTCCCCTAGGCCTATAAATAGGGAAGTTCTCTAAGCTTGTAATCACACCCCAAGTGGGGGAGCTCTCAAACACTTCTCTAGAGCTCCCTTCCCTTCTCTCCCTCAAATTCTCTTAGTTTCCCTTTTGTAGTTCTCAAGTGTTGTAACAAGATCCTAGTACTATAAATCTCAAGCATTTTTCTTTTATCTTCTTCTAAATTCTTCAAACACTATCTTCTCCCTTCTCAAACACTTCCTAAACACCTCTCCATTCTCTTCCAAACATTCTCAAATTTCTCAAACACATGTCTCTTCTCTTCCAAAATCCCCAAGTTCTCACACATGTTCTTCCAAAATTCTCTAGTTTCTCAAACACATTCTCTTTCAAAGTTCTCCATGTTCTTGAACACTTCCCAAACATTCCTCCCTTCTCTTTCTAAAACACATCTCTCCAAGTTCACAAAAGTCTCCATGTTCTCAAACACTTCTCCTTCCTCTTCCAAATTCTCAAGTTCTCAAACACCTTTCTCTTTCTCTTCCAAAATCCTCAAGCTCGCAAACACCTTCTCTTCCAAATTCTCAACTTCTCAAATGTTGTACAAATCCTTTTTGCTTATTTTGTTTTCATTTCTGTTTTGTGTAGGAAACTGAATTGGATCATTCAATCACCAATCCCTCTGGAATCGAACATCGCACTTACATATGCTATACTACCGAACGGCTCGTGCACTTGCGAGTATCACAAGTTGAGGATGCAGCTGAATCCATTTTGGTGCAGTTGAATCTACACAACACGTGTAAAAAAAAAAATATAACCACCCGGATATCTTGTTTTGTTATTTTAAATATTCGTAGTATAGCCGCATGGCGATACTATTTAGAAGGTCTATACTGTTTAATTTAAACAAAAAGAAAAAATGATCCTCCTAGTTGCATTAGTTTGTACTTTATATATGTTAATTTGCTAGTTTCAACATATCTAAAGTAGATATTAATCGGCTGCTATATAATATTTTAATATAATTTTTATAACATATATTATTCTTATTCAATAATATGTGAGAATTATTTGTATAATACATGAATTTTGTGTGTCTTATTGAAAATTTTGTAAAAAATGTGTACTAAGCATTAGAAATACGTATGTACATGTATAATACGACTATTGTATGTTTGTTTTTTTAAAAAGGGGAAACGTGTATAGAAACGAATGTATTATTGAAAAATACGTTTGTATATATATATAAAAGACTATAGTCGCTGGTCTATACTATTAATTAAAGATAATTTTTTAAAAAACCAGTAACGCCGCTCGGCTATACTATTTTTTAAAAAATATTTAAAATCGAGTATAGACGCACGACTATACTATTTAAAAAAAAAACATAGCAACCGTACAGCGCCTAGGCGTCCACGTGTACAATAGTATAGTCGTCCGGCTATACCTTTTACAAAACAAAATTAAAACTAGGTATAGCCGTCCGGCGATCTTATTTTTTAGTATAAAAAAAGAGGACACTTAGCGATTAGGCGCCACGTGTCAAAACAAGTTTACTTTTTAAAAAAAATTAAAACCAAGGAGTACAACTGTGCGACTATACAATTCATTACTCTAGCCTAATTTAAGATGTATTTTAATGGGGGCTAGTCCAATGGGAAAGGGTTTTGACTTGCAGATAAATGATCTTATGTTTGAACCTTCATGATACATTGATAATGTGTGTTTGAGAAACCCCTTCATCTTATAGTTTAAACTATTACTTGTATTATAAATAAAGAAAAAAAGATGCCAATGATATTTATACAACCCTATTTCTTGACAAAGCGTTCTAATCTAATATACAAAATATATTCAAACAACCCCGTATATTTTGTCAAAGTGTTTTTCTAAGTTCATACATAATATAGAGGGAGATTGATGAAACTCGGGTGCAAAAGGACGAGCACACTATCTTGACTAACTAGCATAATTCATATTTAAATACAATCCTATGTCACTAAAATATAAAAATACAATAAAAGGAATATTTTTTCTATTTAAACATGCACTTCTCTTTGTTCACCCCATATTCTAAGTTCACCCCAACTTCTAATTCAAATTTTCTCAATTTATAAGAAAATCCTACTATCTTCCCAAACTACCATTAAATACACACCACGCAGAAATATATATGTATATATATATATATATATATATATATATATAAACTCATCAACCTCACACCCCGCACCCCGCTATCTTGCCCATCACCACTCTAAGTTCACCTCAACCTTATAATTACAACAAGTCTTTAATCACAACATCCTCAATAATTATGTGAGAGGAGTCCCAAATCAAGAAATAATCTCTCATTACATACCTCAATTGACGACCCACAAGACACTATTTGCATACCGTATTTAGGGTTTGTGAAGATAATATGAAAGTGTAGTAGGTTTCTTGGATTGGAGGAGAAGAGTAATTTGACAATAGGGTGTAGATAAGTTTGTGTTATTCTAAAACTTAATATGAAGAGTGATGGGGTGTGTGTATAGATGTACTAGGGTTAAGTATTAAGTTGAATGACTTTTTTTTTTGTCTTTTTGCATAATAATAAAACTTAAGAACTTAATAATTTAAGTATTATAGTGAACAAAGAAAAGTATAAAGTTTAAATAAAAAACTCTAACAAGAATCAAGCATAATGGAAGTTGGTGAAGGTAGGTGGAGGCAAGGAAGCTTGATGGAAGTTGATAGACTCGACAAAACTAATGGAGACAATTAAGGCCAATTAACAGCTATGGTTAATTTATAATTACCCGTCCCAAAAGAAAAAGAAATCTTGTATCCTTTTCTCATGAATCATGATATGATTGGTTATTGATATATAATTATATTTGTAAAAGTTTATAAACAGCCGTCTGGGTGGTGTAGTTGGTTATCACGTTAGTCTCACACACTAAAGGTCCCCGGTTCGAACCCGGGCTCAGACACTTCTTTCAAATTTCTTTTTTTTTATTATTTTTTTGTCAGTTGATTATTGATGGGCCTGAAATTGGAGCAGGCTTACATGAAAACCACCCAAAAAGCTCACGTGCTGCCCATCACCCAGTCACGTGCAACAGGTGGAAAGCAAAAGTAAACGCGCGCGCACAAATGACGAATTAAGAGGCGCGTGTTGGTACAGCTGGCGAACTTATACCGGTCACTCTCTCGGTCTGTGTGTTCCTTCCAAATTACGAAAAGCAACGTCTAGGGCTCGTCTCTGCGTCAGTTTCAGAGCTCTCCAGAGACCTCGAGCCCGGAATCTCAATCAAAGTCTCTGCCCTCCGACTCTCTGAGCTACAAAGCAGAGCTTCTCTCTCGCTTCCTTTGTGTTAGGGTTTTCTTCTCAATGGACGAGTCCTACGCTGGCCTCCCTACCAGCCATTTACTCGGTTCAGTCCCTGTAAGTTCTGATTGATTTTATTTTTGTTTCATTTTATATAATTCGCATGCACAAATTCACGAATCTTCAAATCGACCTTGTGTGCTTGGAAAAGGTCAGTTAACTTTATCTAGATTCTCTTTGCGTAAATGTTATTGTAAATTGTAAGCTACCTTGTCGTTCTGTTTGTTTCCTGAGAAAATGAGGGAAAGTAAAGGAGAGGAAAGGAAATTTGTAGTCCTAGATGATCAATAGCTCAGATACATTGTCGGTTTAATTTTTCTTCTCCTTGAAAATTTTACCCCTTTTTCTGATCTGTCGAGTGTACCTTACAATTAGTTATAGTTTAAATTAAGCGACCTATAGAAATGTAATTACATTTTGTTGAGAAATTTCTTAGTAACTCTTCTTTTTCGGAAAGATTTTAATTAATGCATCGCCCTTTCTCTTTTTGGATCATATCTTTTTTAGCTGACTTCTTTAATAATGAAAGAGTAGCTTCTTTTACAAACTTGCTTCAGATGTGCTTATACTAGGCCACTCTAAGTAGTTGTAGTTCTTTTTGTTGTTGTTGTTGTTTTCCTTTTCTGATATCGAATAAATTACACATTCTTTGGTTTACCTTTTTATTTTTTATTTTTCTTGTTTGGATAGGCTGTCGTAAGTGAAGATAAAGATAAGAATACCACAAGCTATGAAGGTGTGAGACTTGCCCACTCTTTTCTAAATTGTTTCCTAGTTTCTAATTTATCTCAATACTTTATTCTTCATATTTAAAGGTTCACCTCAATCATTTTTTTCCCTACGTTGAAGAATTTTCTCTGAACTCATGCAGCACCTGAAGCTAACTTGCAAATCTTCCCCCCAAATAATGGAGGAGAGAAAGGGCGTGGTTATCAAACTGTTGGAAGTACAAGTGGTATGACATTCAAATTTATAATTTACATTCAAGTGTTTTATGTATGGATTTTTTCACTTAAGAATACAGAGCAGAACTTAGTCGCCCAATCATCCTCATTTTTTTCTGGATATTTTGGGTGTTTTTTAGGTACACTAAAACAACTTTGTAACAGACTAAGAGTGTTAAATTTGGTTGCCATAAAAGGATGAAACTAAAATTAATCAGTAACGGAACAAAATTTGGAGACATTTTCTACTTTCTATACTGCACGTTGTTCTTGGGGAGTTCCGAAGTATTTGACCTGTAGTTTTTCTTCATTGCAGATTGAAGTTTTAGGAGTGTCCTTGTGACTGCGTATGAGTTTTCATTTACGATATTAAAGTTCTTATGCTTTCTTGTGACTGCTATGTTATCTTCCCCAAATTATGTTGATGGGGCTATATAAATGAAAGACAAAAATGTATATAACTCTGAAGACATACATATATTTGATACATTTTCTTGTGTTCATCACCTTACTATTCTCTCTATCTAGCAATTTGATGACAGAGAGTGGTTTTCGATTGCAAATTTGCGGTTCACCATACCAAATAGAATTTTTTAGAGTTTGTGCTCTTGAACTTGACTTCCTTGTTTTATATCTGGTGCATACGTTTGAAAGGCATCTTTCATGAGTGTAATACTTTTTCACTTTATTTTGAATTGAGTGGTAGTAGGAATGTGGTTTACTGATGTAATGGTTTTGATTTTGACCATATCTTCTTCTTACATGCATACTTAATCTATTGCTTGTTTGGGCCATCAAATCAAAATTTGAAAGGATTTGTGGTGGATTTTCTCCTCTCTTTTTTTTCCTCTTCTTTCTGTGTATATTTAACCTGCCTTTAAAAAAAGTAACTATTTTTCCCTCTTAACTCTGTAAAGTTGCGTATTGATTTCATTTGCAATGCCTGCCACTTTTTCTACTGTTTTAATGATCTCTTGTTCTGTCTATCCATGCAGAAACATTTGAACAACAACCGGCAAACAACTGGAGAGGAGTATTTAATATCTCATCATACACACAATATTTCAATGTGGATACAGACGTTGTCTTAAACAGATTGCTTAGTTCTTTATATCCCCATGGTGGAGATTTTTTCAGCAAAATTGATGCCAGCCCTGATTTGTGAGTTTCTGATATTTGGTTTCTCTTATATTATATACACACTTTCACTACTAATTAAGAAAGACGTAATCACGAGCCTCGGTATCTTTGAAAAGTTCGATATTCTCACATAGGCTTTTGGATGTAGTTCGCTGTCACTCTTATGCTTGTGTTCATTTTTACCCTATATCATACTGTTATATACAAATTGAGAATATACAATGTCCTTTTCTCTAGATCTTTAAATTTTCAACTGGTAGAATTCTTCAATTTACACGCTGTCTTTCTATAAGAATGTCACATGTAATTCATCATGGTTAAAATCGGAACATTGGATTTTGAGTTTTAAGTTTGCATTGTCTTATCTGTAAGCATTATGTTAATCAGAATGAGGAAATGTAGCTACATGGAAAAAAGATGGAGTAGCTAATCATATGGCAGTATGTTTTTTATGTTGATACAGCAGTGAGCATATAATATTTGGCTTTTTTTGTGTGAATTTTTGTAATGTGTCAGATATGGGCTAATCTGGATCTCCACTACGTTAGTGTTTGTGCTTGCTGCACTTGGAAACTGTGCCACCTACCTCATGGAAAAGCACAGTGATAGCAGTACTTCTTGGGCCTTTAATGTCAGTTATATGAATTTGGCAGCTTTTTCAGTCTACGGTTATGCAATTTTGGTGCCATTGGCATTTTATTTCTTGCTCCACTATCTGGGCTCAAATGCCAGCCTTGTTCGATTTTGGTGTATGTGGGGATACTCTCTCTTCATATTTGTTTTAGCCTCTGTAAGTATATGCCTCCTCTGCTTTGGTGTCAGTTTTGTCTTTTGTTTTCCCCTTATTTGACTCTCCAATTCAATGTTATTAAACCATTGGAAGGACAATGGCAGAAATAAGTAAATTCTTTTGACCAAAAGAAAGAAAATGAGAGAAGGTAAAATCTTCTTATGCAGAGGTGCTTAATCGGAACCCAAGTTCTGTTTAAGCTCAGATTAGAAACACAATAAAATTCTGTTTGAGCTTAAATATTTTAACTTCCTGGTATTTGGGGTAAACAAGATTGAGGAACAATGCTGTTCATCAAGGGTATTTCTTGCTCCCAGATCACCTTTATGTATTTTGATTGCCAACCCAAATATTGTCTTGGCCAAAAGGGAGAAATCCTAATCCTGGCAGAAAGTTATTAATTTAAAACTTATAATATGTTATTCCTGTAATCATCTGATACTTATTTCCCTGGACTATTCAGTTTTTGTTGCTTATCCCGATTGAGGCTTTCCGGTGGATCATTATAATTCTTGTTGGTGCTGCCTCCTCATGCTTTGTTGCCTTCAATCTCAAGACTTATGTCGAAGGGAATGATATTGTGGTGATTGCCGCATTTCTCTTGCAACTGGCTCTGGCAATCTTCTTTAAGGTCTACTTCTTTCCGTGAGCATTTCTAAGTGCAGTCAGTCTCCGAATTCTGAATTTCAAACAACCACATTCACTTGATTTCGGGGTATTTGATTTAGACATTGACTGGAATGACACTTCTCTAGAGGTGTGGGTTTTCCTGTGTATTCAAATTACTCACTTGGTTGTATTGTAAGTTCATTGAAGAGCTCGTGACATGGCGTGGTTTAAATTTTTTGAAGAGATAAAAGTGTGACTCTGATGAGTAGGACTTAGTTTGTATCAGCTGGTTTTGTATTGGCTTAAGTAGAGAGAGCATATATTGGTATTTGTATTTCACGCCTTTTCTCAATCTTAGAATTTTTCTCCATCAAACCTGAGTCTGTAAATAAATAAGGTCTTCAGAGAAATTGTTGTAGTAATTTTCACATCAAGTTGATTTCTTATCTACTCTTAACAAGATGATTTTTTTTATTTAAATTTTGCTATCAAGAAAACTGGTTCCTCCTTGAAAAGAACAGGGGGCAAATAGGAAAATACTTCCCTCATTCACTGTAAGTAGGAATTCTTACATTCCTATCAATGGCAGTTTGAACATGTGTGATTTGCAGGAAGGAGGATCTCCTTCCATGAAAGGAAGCAAGCAATATCCGGGCTGATATCCTTAGCGTTCACAGCAGGATAAATTTGTGGTAAAGTAGAATTCGTATAAGTCTAAAGGTTGGTAGGACTTCATTGTCTTCAGACTTTAGAACGTGCCCTAATCTAACGTGTATAATTTTATGGCCTGCTGTACAAAGCAACAAAACTTATGAGCTTGACCATTATTGGTTGAAGCAGACAGGAGATAGGATCAAAACCATATAGCAGCCCAATCTTTTTCCGACTTGTGGGAATTTAAAACAGATATGCAGATACAGCAATTGTTTTATTATCCTTATCAGGTAGATTTGGTGAAGAAAATAATAGTAGTTTTCCACTCGACTTTTATATGTTGATGATAATAGCATGATTGTTTTGAAGTGATCTGTCACGAACTTTCGACGCCGAATATCAGCGGGATGCGGAAAATGGACGATTTTAGAAAAAGGCAACGTAATCAAGCTTTGATTAGTACACATGGTTTTGATTGCGTTCCGTTGCGAACCCGAACTCTACATTGGTTAGTGGAGACAAGTATTCGTGGAAGAAAACGAACACTTTCCATTAATTTGTTTTGGTAAGTTAAACGATTTCAATGTTTGTTCTTTTTTGGTTAGTGAAAACGTGGAAAGTGTTTCTGTGGGTAAAGAAAGCACTTACCCATGTTTAGATGTCCGAATTTAGGTGAAAACATCAAGGGTCAAATAAATCTCTCCTATTTTTCAACTTTTGAGTCTCAATAAGATAAAAAGATGGGTAAAAAAAGGGAATATTCATAGAGGGTTGGTTTGAACTTTGATTCAATATGAGACCCAATACAGATTTGAAATATTTATACAAATATAGGAAAGGTATTAGTTTTTTGGCGAAAAGGCTATAATGAAGGGCTTATAATGAGGGGGTCTAATCCTATAGTGGCTAACAAGGTTTAGTCTAGTGAAAAATGAAATTGACTTCCAGATCATATTATAAGTCTCGAATTTGAATACCCAGGCATTAATAGTTGTGTGTGAAAAATATAAACTTTTATTGTTAATTATTACGGGGTGCTACAATGATTGACCTAATAATTTTAGCGGTTGCGCTGGCCAGCAAAACCGCGAACGTCTCTGAATCGGACCAGACCAGACCGCATGACATGGATCTATCGCCGTGAATTTCTTTTGTCGTTCTCGACATATCTTTGTCGTGTTTTCCACTACACATGTCCGCCCCTGCGCGCGTCATACGGCCGTCCCTTTACATGCCCTCCCCAACCCTATAACCTATCACCACCAACACTAAACTGACACGTAGCGTTTTCCTCATCAAGTTTACCATATTACCCTTACCCACCAGCCCACGACATCGTCTCATTGGCGGCAAGCGAACTGAAAGTGGCTGAGGTTGACTATTTGACTTTGCCTTGGGACTGTACTGCACTGAGGTGGTAATGAGTATAAATATCTTCAACCAAGAAGCGACGTCCGCATCTCCAAACACTCTTATCACATAGAAAAAGGAAAACAGACACCGCGCGCTTCCGAGTCGCCTCGTTCTCAGAAGTGAGTTTGACTCTCCCCGGACCTGTCTGTTGTTATGTCAGCCATGGACGAAGTGGATCGTTCTCGAGCTTTTCTCAAAGACGTTAAGCGCATCGTTCTCAAGGTTTACATATATAATCATTCTCTAACTCCTCCATTTCTCAAATTACTTTTGTCATTTTTCGAAAAAATTGTTAATTTCCATTTATAATTAAGTTATACAGCTCAAAATGAGCTCATATTTAGCAAAGCTGAAGTCTTTTTGCTAGCATCTTTTGTGATTTTAATTTTTTAAGATTTTTTATTAAGACATTAAAGTTTTGTTGATTTTGTGCTTTGATTGCTGAAGGTTGGGACTGCGGTTGTGACTCGAAACGATGGAAGAATTGCGCTGGGAAGATTAGGCGCGCTGTGTGAGCAGGTATGGCGGTATAGTTTTATTTTATATGTATGCAGCAAAAATAGACTTGTTTGAGTTTTTTCATTTATTGATTTTTCATATAATTGAGCGTGTGTTGGGTCTGAAAATGTTAATTGGCATGAAATGCAGCTCAAGGAGTTGAACTCTCAAGGATATGAGGTTATATTGGTGTCATCGGGGGCGGTGGGCCTCGGTCGTCAGAGGCTTAGATACAGGAAATTAGTGAACAGCAGGTTAGTATTGTGTCCCCGATTATGGACATTGCTGCCATTTTTTGGAGAAATGTTTTTGACAGAGTTGAATTTATGAAATTTAAGAAAATTTTCCGAAGATACTATTATGTCAAAAGAAAAACTTGGGTTATAGTTGATGATTATTGATTTTTTGCAGTTTTGCTGATCTGCAAAAACCGCAAGTGGAAATTGATGGCAAGGCATGTGCAGCTGTTGGACAAAACTGTCTGATGGCTCTCTATGATACGTTGTTTAGTCAGGTGAATGCAGTGGTCTTCTGTTAAATCTGTTCTCAAGCCCTGATTTGGACTTGATTGTTTAATTATTTGACTTTTTATGAGCACAGCTGGATCAAAAGATATATGTGATTGCAAGTTATTGCCCTATTCAGTTTTCTTAGACTTGTTTGTTCTCTCTTGCAGTTGGATGTCTCATCAGCTCAGCTTCTTGTAACAGATAGTGATTTTAGGGATAGAGATTTTAGAAAGCAACTTAGTGACACCGTGAAATCATTGTTATCTCTTAAGGTTATTCCTATATTTAATGAAAACGATGCAGTCAGCACCAGGCGAGCTCCATATGAGGTATAAATTATAATACTCTTCTCTGGCTTCCATGTTTGTCACTTCATTTTGGGAATGATAAACACAAGCGTCCTATTATTTATCTCTAGTTGAAATGGGGAAACAGGAGGTGTGGCATTATCAGCTATTTATTTTTGGATCAATAAGGCCATATCAGAATATAAATTATTGACAAGACTATCAAAGTCTTAGACTTCTCTTTTGTGCATATGGACAAAAGAGAATGGAAGAATAAAAAATTTATTACGAAGAAGGAAAATATATATATATATATTGGGACTACTTAGGAACGCAATGTGTTTCCTACACTTTCTTATGCTTATTTTCCTTTTCTAAACAGTAAGGAACTTAAAATGTTTTTACACATTATGCAGTCCCCTCATTCCACAATACATGTGACCGCCTTTGCAGGATTCTTCTGGAATATTTTGGGATAATGACAGTTTGGCAGCTCTACTGGCTTTGGAGCTAAAAGCTGATCTTCTTGTTCTTTTGAGTGATGTGGACGGTTTATACAGTGGGCCTCCAAGTGACCCACGTTCGAAGCTTATCCATACATACATAAAGGAGAAGCATCAAAGTGAAATTACTTTTGGAGACAAATCTAGAGTGGGAAGAGGGGGCATGACTGCTAAAGTAAAAGCTGCTGTCAACGCAGCTTATGCTGGCATCCCTGTTGTTATCACCAGGTGTGTTTCAATACTTGGTTGTGTCATCGGGAGTGATAAACTATCCTATTATGTTTAGAAAAATCCATACTAAGTTTAAAAGAAAATTCAGTATCCAATTTGTATACAATAATGGGGCGAGATGGTTTATAAAAAAAATATAATGGTAGTATTAGCTTCTGGTTAGTGAAAATTAATTGCGGGGTAAGGAAAGTGTGGTCCGTTTTCTTCTTAGAAGATAGTGTCCCAAATATTCCAAATTTATAAATAACATTGTATTAGATTTGTAGTTTCTTGATTTATAGTCTTCGTTGCATTCTGAGTCCAACATGCTGCCCCTAATTGTGTACTAATCTCTTTGCTTGCTCCATTTTCAAGTGGGTATGCTCCTGGAAACCTCAGTAAAGTCCTTGAAGGACAACGTGTTGGTACCCTCTTCCATCAAGATGCACATTTATGGTCTCCAGTTAAAGAAGTTGATGCAAGAGGGATGGCAGTTGCGGCCAGGGAAAGTTCAAGAAGGCTTCAGGTACGTTTGTTTGCATCATGTACAAAGTTTAATTTTGGCTGCGACTAAACCTACTTCTGCAGTTGTAGGCACTCTCTGTCCTCATAACTTTTTAGCAGCATAAGTAACTTGGTAACACTTTCTACAGGCCATGACTTCTGAAGAAAGGAAAAGAGTTCTTCTGGATGTAGCTGATGCCCTTGAAGCAAATGTAAGGTTGATCAATGTTGAAAATGAAGCTGATGTTTCTGCCGCACAAGTAGCGGGATATGAAAAATCCTTGATATCTCGGCTGGCTCTAAAGCCTGGGAAGGCAAGGGATCCAAATTTGGCTATGTTAGATAAATGTTTAGTTACATTCATTTTCTATTATTATTACTGCTTACTATCCTTTGGTTTCTGTTTGATTATGTTTTGTACAATGTTCTCACTGGACCCCCCTTTGTTTCTCAAAACTGGTGTCCCCTTCAAACACTTTTTCTGAATTCTGCTTGTTATACTTGGCAGATTAAAAGTCTGGCAAACTCTATCCGTGTGCTTGCAAACATGGAAGATCCAATTGGTCGTGTTTTGAAAAGAACTCAGGTAAGGGGAGGGGTTATAAAGATTACTACTTCTGGCCTTTGATATTTCAACACAACAATGCTCAAGACTCAAGAGTGTGGACAAAGATTTTATTTTTTTAAATAAAGAGAAAATGAATTCAAAGTATTAGCTCCACTATGATAACTGAGATAAGTTATCTATTGTCAAATGGAGCCCCATAATTATATATTTTTTTTTCGCTGATAATTAACCCATGATGATTCTGCTGATCGCACTTGCTTCCAGCTTGCAGAAGGTCTCGTCTTAGAGAAAACATCAAGCCCATTAGGTGTTCTCCTGATTGTATTTGAGTCTCGTCCTGAAGCACTAGTACAGGTAAACAGTGAGACTTTGGAATATCAAACTGCATGTGAGATGCAACTCTGTACATCTGTCTGCAACCTAACATCTGGGAAATCAGATCTCACTTAAGAACCTTATTTAAGGACTCTGGGAGAGATTCTTTTTTGCTCATATTGAGTCTCTGAGAATAGTTTTATACTGTGAGGATGATTTTCATTTCTTCCTCATTATGAACCTATGTTTTTTATTTTATGATTTGAATAGATAGCTTCATTAGCAATCCGAAGTGGGAATGGGCTTCTCTTAAAGGGTGGAAAAGAGGCTAAGAGATCAAATGCAATTTTACACAAGGTTTGTTTTCTTTAAATCAGAATATGCAGAAAAATAATATTTTAATTTTCTTTTTAATTTTCCAATGAAATGCATCAAATTTTATTTAAACTATTTTTAATGAAAAATATGTAGATTATAACTGGAGCCATCCCAGATAGTGTTGGTGGAAAACTAATTGGACTTGTCACTTCAAGAGAGGAGATTCCAGATCTTCTTAAGGTGAGTAGAGCAGAGAATGATAACTGATTCCTTGGTCTACTTTCAGATTATAATTGATACTAAACTCAAAAATATTTTCCAGCATGATGACGTGATTGATCTTGTGATCCCAAGGGGAAGCAATAAACTGGTTTCTCAAGTCAAGAATTTAACCAAGATTCCAGTTCTGGGGCATGCTGGTTAGAAAAATTAAATTTGTTCTTGTATATAATTTGCAGTCTGTGCTCCATTTTTCCTATAGTATTGTTGTTTTTGAGAAGAAGATGAATGTGACTATTGTGGTAAAAATTAAAAAAATGCATATGCATTGTTTGCTATGCAGATGGCATATGCCATGTGTATATTGATAAGTCTGCTAATATGGATATGGCAAAGCAAATTGTTGTGGATGCAAAAGTAGATTATCCAGCAGCCTGTAACGCAATGGTAATTTATCTGTTATGTACAATTTCTGGATAATAATATTTTGATGCATCCTAAAAGTTTTCCAGTTTAAATTTAGAAATTACAGTCTAATTGTGTGTTTATTATTCTCAGGAAACACTTCTTGTCCATAAGGATTTAAAGGATACAACTGAGTTCAATGATCTTGTGGTTGACCTTCGCGCTGAAGGTACAATTTTCATGCAGACAACCGTTTCCTTGTAAACTATGAGCTCTCATTTAGTTACTCTTGGATGACAACAAAAAAAATTTCAATCCTAGTTCGTCATTTAGGTCTAGTAATCCAAAATCACGCAGTAGTTCCAATTTTTTTTGGTTACATGAGGTAGTACCAATTCAGTTCCTTTTGAACAGTTGGATTTTGTTCTTCCGAGTTCTAACATTCATTGACTAAATAACCATTTTATGGAAAGCACTTGGTGATTGAGGATGAGAGTAGCTAAATTTTCCAATCACCACAGGCATGCAACAGAATAATATTATGTTGTTTCTCTTCCATTATTTAAAACTTGGAGAACTTTTAAGGAGACCCCAAGAAAAATTCTTACAGTGAAACATGCCATCGGAAGGATCTAAAGAAATTCAATCCATGATATATCATTTTCAGGTGTTACTTTATATGGTGGACCAAGGGCAAGCTCCTTGCTCAATATTCCACAAGCGCATTCATTCCATCATGAGTACAGTTCAATGGCTTGCACTGTTGAGTTTGTGGATGATGTGCATGCAGCCATTGATCATATACATGAACATGGAAGGTACGTTAGAGTTTCATATCACATGAAATGCATTTCAATGACTTGTATGAAGCTGTGTCATTTATTTTTTCCTTTCCTCCGTTTGGCAGTGCACATACTGATTGCGTTATTGCAGAAGACCTAGAAGTTGTAGATGCCTTTTTAGGTCAAGTTGACAGGTAAGAATGCTTCATTCCCGTCTTGTTTCCAGAAGATCTGTGCAATCTTATTTAGTGCTATCATACTAGTTTAAATCTCCACGTCAATCAGAATATTTCCATAAGAGGAGACAATTACATAGAGTTAGGCCGACCAAAATGGGAACTTTAAAGCCTTTTCGGCATGAAGTGGCTGCTCATAAGAATTAAACCAAGCTCTTGCAGTTTAGCAACCAAGTTTCTTCATTGCACAGAAAAATGTCCCCGAAGTTTTCCTTGTTTAACAGTGAATTTTTTATTGTTCTACGCGTACGCAGTGCTGCTGTTTTTCACAATGCAAGCCCAAGATTTTGTGATGGTGCTCGATTTGGACTTGGCGCGGAGGTATATTACCATCTAGGAATGATTTTATTAAGATTAGTGATATGCTGATATGTAAAGTCTTTAGTCTTGTATTTAATTCTCTTTTTTTACCCAACAGGTTGGGATAAGCACGAGTCGAATTCATGCTCGGGGCCCTGTAGGAGTAGAAGGATTGTTAACAACAAGATGGTATGAAACCTCAAATTTTGTTAGTCTTGTTGAAATTGAGAAAACCTCAATTCATCTTGATTTTACATTGAGCTTTTCTATTGTTATATCGCAACTTTATTGGGCATGCAGGATTCTCAGAGGAAATGGACAAGTTGTGGACGGTGATAAGGGGGTTACTTACACCCACAAGGACCTCCCAATTGAGCCCTAAATTTGCCAACAATCTTGACCACCCATCTCTACCCATTCCCAGGTGCTAGGTGGTCATTGGGAAGAGAGAGAGAGAGAGAGAGAGAGAGAGAGAGAATAAAATATGTTGCATTGGCTATTGGCCTGATGCTTTATGTTATCTTAGGTATGATTTGTAGATTATTACTCGCTTAAGTTTTTAGCAAATTGATAACTGAGCGAGGTTTACTCGCTTACGCAATTCCTCAAGTTTTAAGAGTAGCAAACATAAATAAGTAAGAATTGCAAAGGAGTGTATGATGACTTCTTTGGAGTGTCAAAAGGTAGTTTATGAAAATTTGAAGGCATATGTGGAAAATTTCCAATATGTACCTAGACACAATATCCGCTTGTAACACAACCAACTCATTATCAGCCGAAAGTGGAATGACGAAACTTTGAGCTCAGCTAAAAGTCATCGACACGATTCAAGTAACTAACGGCCTCCTGTAAGTTAGGTAGGTAAGGTTTCCACTATGAATTAGCTTTTCAGCTCAAGTCTTCTTTTCTTGCCAATACGAACGATGTGGAAAGTAAGTTTGCTAGCAATAGAAAACTCAAAAGTTTGGTAAATGCTACCACAAAGAAATGGTATAATAATATAAATTGCCTAAATGGTTATTTTCATATTAAAAGCAACTGTTGTTGCATAATAGCCTTCCAACAAACTCGCATCCCTCAAAGTTTCAATGAACTACATAATCATCTACTTTTAATCATATAATTTGAACTTATAGCAATAGGAGTTCCAAAAATGCAAGCTAAACCATGTTCCCGAATCTCTTCTACCACATAATATCTCAGGTAAAAGTTTATGCTGCAACGAACTGCTTAAGTTTCTGCAACCAATTCGCATATTCTCTAGTGTCTTTGTTGATCATGTACTCATGCAAGAAATTGGTTGTGCTGGGCTTGATTCCTCTAATCTCCAAATACTTGTGGAATGCCCTCTGAAGGTTCTCATCCAAATCACTGCAATGGAGCAGACATTCGTGTGTCGATCAGAGAAGACTATATAAACAATAATCTTGAATTAATGCTAAACAACTACAAGTAATCGAGGCTTACTGGAAGTCAGGCCCCTCATAGGCAATCTGATCCTCAGAATTCTCTGGATTTTTCACTGCCAAGCTGTCAATTTCAATCTCATCAGCAAAAGCAGTGCAGCTAAACTCAAGAGAAGGTCCATCACTCTTGGAGACAGTTACGAGCAACGGGAGGCTGGACTTATTAGCACTTCCATCCTCATCATCGCCATCCTGGTCACCGTCGTTTTCTTCATCACCAGTAACTAGATCAGGCATGTGAACTTCAACTACTATGTTTTCACCCTGATACGTTCTCTTCAGTGTCACTATTTGGGCTCCGGGAGTATCTTCAATTTGAAAAGGGAAGCCACTTGGAATCTCTTCAGCCTACAAAACGAGAACTCGGGTAGTGATAATTATGGCGATATTTTAACATTAATGAATCACATAATTCAAATAGTTGGAAGCATCACAAAACAGGAAATTTACAAGTACCAAATCATACACACAATCATTCAAAATCATACGCACCCACACACAGAAACATATATAACACTAACAACTTAAGTTCATATAGTTCTTTTACAAGTAGTAACCTTTCCCAAAAATCTAGCTAAAGAGGCAACTCAAAACCAAGTTAATGAACAGAGATCCACAAACCCATGATCAGCATCAGTAGTCTGGGATCTATTGCAAAAGAATTTGTTAAATTGACCAAATAAGAAAAGCTTAATTCTAACTCAAGGGCTCATACAATCTCTGCATGTTGGAGTTTATTAACCATTTCCAAACACAATTATTCGAGTTAAATGGGGAGGGTTTTTCATTTTCTACGGAACCAAATACAAGATAACTTTAAGACCATGTTCTTGCCCATTTCCCTAAATTTTCTCAGAAACCAAACAGTCCAAAAAAGTAAGAGACAACAAGAAAATGTCACCTTGTCAAGATCATCGGTCTCCTCAGCGCACTTTATCTCTGCATCGATAACCTTGAGAAGAGACTGGTCCGAACTGTGGCTGGAATAGTAGCGAGGGGTCGGAACAAAAGGGGTCAGAGTGGACTTGTAGGAGTGATTGACGTGGTTTATGGCGTTGACGAGAGCACCATGGTAAGATCGATTGCCCCGAGCGAGTCGGCTGGCCAATGGAGCCAAAGAGGAGGCCGATCTGCGAAGAATTGAAGTGAAAGCCATTTTCTTTGGAGTTGCTGCAGAAAACAGAGTGAAGGGTTTAGGGTTTTAGAGACGAGCAAGCCCGGGTTTGGGGCTTCTAAGTTGTATTGAGGGTTTTAGGGTTGAAAGGGCGTTGAAGTCGGTAACTTTATACTGAAAGTTGGTTCTCTACGCCACATATACGTGGGATTTTTGTTTTTGTTTTTGTTTGGTTTTTAGCTCAAGTTGTTATAAAGAAAAAACCTTTTATAACTTTGTTGACCTGTTGGGCTGGTCTCAAATATTGTTGCTTTTGTTTTTCATGTTGAGGCCCAAATGAAAAAGAAAAACAACAAAACTATTTTATATTAATTCCATGAGATATATAAAGAACCAGTCTCAATCTTCATCAGAGATGAGAGCATTCTCATGTCAAAGATCTTTGTCTTCTTAAACTCTATCTGAACTGTAACTGTTAGGATCCCACATTTTAAGCCCCTTCCTCTGAAAAAGTTGAGTTCTTTAGCTTTTATGTTAGCTGCTGCATTAATGGTGGAATATTATGAAAGCTAGGGCTCATCTGTAGGACCCAGAAACTCAGAAAGGGTCCTTTGAGCTAGAGAGAGTTATAGAGAGGGAAGGGATGAAGGAGGTCTTTGGGAGTCCAGGGAAGGTGAGTGGGCTGGTACTGAGAATTGGGCAGTGCTCTTTTGCTGCTGCTTCTATTGGAGTGATGGTCTCTGCTCATGGCTTCTTCAACTCCACTGCATTTTGGTATATTATTTGCCCTTCTTATCAGCTCTTTTTTATTGTGCAGTTTCACAAAAATTTCCATGGATTTTTTTTTCTGGGTTTCATCTCTCGTCCCTTTTTTTAGAGGTCTGGGGGGAAAGGGTTATTTATTCTGTGCTTACTTAAGCTCATGGGGATCTTTCCCGTGGGTATGTTAAAATGCTTAAGGTTTTCCTCAGGGATTTCAGATAAGTGAATTTGTAGCAAATTTCACTCAAATACAATTCTCCAATACTAGAAAGAATGGATTTATGAAAGAAAAAAAAATTGTGGGCGGATTCCCTTATTCTGTTTCACCAACTACATAGAAAATAAGGCGGGGGAACAAGAGAATGAAAATAGAACAAAGTTATATAAGTTTTCCACATCAGGTTAGGTAGATGAGTGGATTGTTTGGTGAGTCTAGGAATATTGGCCATAACTGGACGCCTTTAAGATTAAACAGCATCTGTAATACACCCCTCTAGCAGTTAGCAGGATTGTTTATGTTTATAAGTCTCTAGGTATCTTTTGAAATGTGTGTTTATTGGTTGCAACTTCCAACTTGCAACCAAGCTTCGGTTTTAAATTGGTAAAGGCAGATTTCATGTTGTAGCCCTGAGCGTTGATTTTTTCCTTACCATTCACTTGCTAATATATGTTTGAAATGGTAGTTCTGGAGTTCTTCTGTGGTTGATCTTGACCTACATTTAATTCGTCAGTACCCATCTGTTGATCTCTGAGCTTAAATCTGTACATTTTAAAGATAAGATAAGGTTCCTGGCAATCTCCTCCTATTAAACTTATGCCTTCCACTGTCCACACAGGAATCTAAATTCAGTACACTGATCGGCCTTCTTTAGTTCCCAGAACCCAAACGTAATGAGACATCTTTACATGATGCCAATGGTGAATTCAAGTTAGAATTATGTTGCAGTATCCCTACAAATTCATCCAAATAATCTCTTCCTGGTGGAGGATAGTCTCTTTATTGTCATCCCCAACAAGTCATTACTATTGTTTTCTGGGTAGGGAATGATTTTCTTGTTATTTCCCTTGGAAAATTGGTTTCATGTCTCCCACTTCCAGAGGGGTTTAATAAGTTTCTTGATAAATTGTGACCACAGGAACTCTCTTTTCTAGTTTTCATGTCATAATGTATGTGTTTACTTGATTATCCCACTTGATTTTCAGTTCATAAAGCCTTTCCTTGTTCAGTTCTATATGTGTTTTGATACGTAATCTTTTCTCAACTTCATTTCTTGATGTATTTGTCTGCATAGAACTTGGAGAGTATTAACTGGGAACCTAACTACTAAGGTGCAGAAAGTCACACGCCTTTGCTATGTATTCCACTACTATGTGTTTAGGTGCAGGCTTATTTTAGGACTTATAATCTGCTAATTAATTGGCCGCTGCTCCTATAATGCATAAGATTGTTTTTTTTCGTCCTAGTTTTTCAGTAAATGGTCCAACAAGTCTACCTGCTTCTGGGTTTGATAGTTGTATAATTCTTACCTGCATTTGTTGGATCCAGCTATTTAATTGCATCAATGGGGCTTCAAGTTCTTTGGAGTTTGGGACTTGCTTGCCTTGATTTGCATGCTTTGAGGTCAAAGAGAAGCTTGCAGAATCCTGTTTTAGTGAGCCTATTTGTTGTTGGGGATTGGGTAAGTTTCTGGACTTATTCAGCCATTGTTTGTTGCATTTAGTTTTTGGAAATAATGAAGCTTCTCCGAGGATCCTTTGCTACTCTTAACACTACTACAGTACGAAATGTTTGCTAAAATTATCTGGAAGAAGCATGAATGTCACTGTGAGGATGTTTTGATATGAAAATTGACACAGCATAATTTTGATTCTTAATACTCGGGGTCTGATGCATGAATGCCAAATTTTCCATTCAGCCAATATGGAGCCATTTTAAGATTTGATTGTGCTTTAATTCTGCTTTGTTATATCTATTCAAAAAAAGAAGTTGCAAACAGACTAAACAAAAGCAAAACACCTGGTCCCTTTTGTATGCATGCACCAATCGAACAGTTTAATGATAGTTCTCCAATTGTTGTAGATAAAATTATGTTCTAGAGGCAGAAGTGGAGTTTAATTCTTGTAACTATCGCGCTACTAGACAGATTATTTACTTCGAATTTTGATTCTTCTGAGGGCTGGGGGTAAAAACACCAAGCAACTTCTTAATGTGTATTCTTCTGCAGGTGACAGCTATTCTGTCGTTGGCCGCTGCATGCTCATCAGCTGGAGTGACAGTTCTGTATTCGAGAGATTTGAATTACTGCGGGCCACCGGCACATCTTCCATGCAGCAGATTCCAAATTTCTGTTGCTTTCGCTTTTATCTCATGGTTCCTCCTTGCTGTTTCGTCCATTGTCATGTTTTGGTTGCTAGGTGCAGTATGAGTGACAACTTACACCACCATCACAGCAAACTACATTATTCTTCAATTTTCCCCTGTAAATATCATGTTACACTTCAAAACAAATCAGTTTTGTTGAGAACACCTCACAACTATTTTTCCTGTTGTCCTCTGGGTCCATAGATCTCTAATCAAAGTGGGTTGGTATGAAGATTGTAATCATTTGCCCTCCATTATTGGCTCTCTTCTTCACTTTATTTTATTTTACTTGCTTGAAATTGCCAGAGTAAAGGTGTCATTTCACATGGTAGACCACACATACTTTTCCTTTTTCTTTGTTTTAAAATTCCCAATTTGTCCTTGTTCTTTTCACCAAGGAATTCCATGTTCTTTAATGATAATCAATTCAGAAGGCTTGATTGATTAGGATGGCTGGACCACATATAAAATGTAAGATAATAATTAGAACACCTAACATTGTTTGTTTGGTTCCCAAATGGCCAAATTTTCTGCTTGAGTCACTCAGTAATGGCATTGTCTTGTGGTCCATTCCATGATTTAAGAAATAGGACTTGCGATATTCTCTCACTAGAGAAGGATGTAATAGCTTATTAATTCATTCATTTTAGTTTTCCTTAAAGAAGGTTTTGAATCCGCAGTTAAAGTTAAACACACATAGTTTTTCCTTAAAGAAGGTCTTGTGTTCGATTGACTCCAACCATGAAAGATTTCAGTTTTGCAAGTTTTGGGGCCGCCAAGAAAAATAATTTACACATAATCTATGCTGCCGACACTGGATTATGGAATCATCCCTCAGATACCAACACTGGAAGCAAAGTGCCCACCTCCTCTGTCGTAAATAAAAAACGTATCCACCATCCCTAATTTAAAAATGCAAAAATGATATATTCATTAAAAAAAATTCAACCTTTATAAGTTACACAGCCAGAATCCAGAGAAGCCGACTGATAATTTATTCCTATATACACTAAAAGCATACACAAGTTCTCACAACAATTTAGTCATGGAGGACACTGACTGACCCAAAACTTCAAGCTCAAGAACATCACATGGAAGGAGCAGCAGAACCTTTGCACTGTGTAAAAGAACAGATATAAGGGAAGAAATAATAACAAATACATACCAACAAATAAACTTACTATCCTCCCTAGAAGCGTTCTGTTGTGTGTAGTTTGAACATAAGCAACAGCACACACCCTACATTACAATTTCTGGCTTCAAAATGCTCGACTTGATTTCTTTGTGGGGCAAAACCACACCTCCATTACTGTAAATTTCATCGCTTACATGAACATCTTCTCCGAGGATAGTCATGTTCTCTACACGAGCCCATTGTCCAACTGTGGAGTGCCATCCGATGATACTGCCAGAAATGCAAGCATGCTTCTTGATCCGGACTCCACGCATTACTGTACAGCGAGATAGCCTAACTCCTGACTCAACAACGCAACCCGGACCAATTGCAACATCTGGTCCAATCAGGCACCCCTCTCCAATTTTGGCAGTCTCATCCACCAGAACATTTCCCACAACGTGGGAGCCTCTGGCCAACTTAGATGAAGAGTTCTTCCTCAATGAGTCCAAGTAGAGTCTCAGGCCTGTAATATAATCCCTTGGTTGCCCAATGTCCATCCAAAACCCTGGAAGGACCATTGCGAAGAGCTTATTCTCTGCTGCAATATTTGGGAATACCTCTTTCTCAATTGAAGTTGGTCTCAGCTCAATTCGATCAAGAACTGAGGGGTTCAACAGGTATATTCCAGCATTGATTTTGTTACCAACAAACAGTTTTGGTTTCTCTACAAATTTCTGAACTTTCCCTGTAGATTCTTCCATAACCACCACTCCATATTTCGATGGCTCATCCACCTACATGAAACAAAGAAAATATTTACAGTGACATCCAGCTCTAAAAAATGCCTCCAAGGAAGATGAGTGCAAAGTATGAGGTAGAATTACAACTTCATGTTACCTTGGTCACCATTATGGAAGCTTCTCCTCCATGGGATTTATGGAATTCGATCATTTGCTTAAATGGGTACTCACTGATAACATCACTGTTAAGGACAAAGAAGGGCTCGCCAGAATCATCTATCAGTTTGTCTCTAGCAAGAGCCAGAGGTCCAGCAGTGCCAAGGGGTTCAGTCTCTTGTGAGCATGTGATCTTGATGCCAACCTTTGCCTCAAACTCCTTCAGGAAAGTCATCATCACCTGCAGAAATGATAATGAGCATAAGCAGTCAAAGAAACTTCAGTGGCATGACTCTCTGAGTATAAAATTGAACTTTTCACAAAATAATGGCCTCATTTACCTCTGGTTGGTAATTGATCGCAAGAACCACTTCGCTAACACCAATTGCCTTAAGAGCCTCTATCTGGAAAACAAAAAAGAAAAAAGTATCAATTTACAATTTTATGCGCACAAGCGTGTATGTGTGAGGATTTGGGTTGGTAAGGGGAGGGCGCAAACTAAAGAATCATAAGAGCATGGATTAATCACATTATGAGATCTATATGGATGCTTGTACCTGATGCAGGATCATGGGTTTGTTTGCAAATTCAACAAGCGGCTTAGGGACACTGAGTGTCAATGGCCGCAAACGTGTTCCAAAACCTCCAACAAGAATGAGTGCCTTCATTTTGATATGCCCTTTGCTTTCCCTGATATCAATACATTCAGAATTTTACAGGCAGCTTGAACACAAGAATACAACCTAACATCGAGATTCAAATAATTTCGCATTCACTAAAATATCTAAAAGTGACAGGAAAAAAAAAGGTGCACAACTATGGTTTAACTCATAACTGAAGGGAATTGACCCATTTAATCACCAAAGGGATTTACTTTTCTGGTTCCTCACATTGGTAAAACCAAATAGCTCTAAATTTCAGCGACCGACAAAACTAAAAAGCAGAAATTTCATACCAACACGATTTCACACGCAACTCTAATACCATACCAAATTAACTTGCACCTATTTTTAAGTTAAATTCTTTTAATTGGGAAAATTCCAAAAACAAAACAAAGCAAAACAAAGGAGAAAATACGTAACCAGAAATAACTCAAACCAAACAAAGTTTTATCTTTACTAAGTGGGGCTGACCATAGCAAGGAAAATGTTAACCCAAACAAACAAATCACAGAAACTCTACCAGATCTGACATTTTATATAAAATTAAAATTAATCCATGTAGCTCTTGGAGAACGAATTGAAGCAAAAATCTAAAATTAAAAAACAAATCCTCAAAATTATTAACAATGCGAATTGAAAGAAATCAGAGCAATGAGGTTTTGAACCAATCAAAGCCAATTACACATTGTCAAATTCAGCTGCCGCAAACAAACGGACCGACAGAGAAAATGTCAAAAGGTTTGATCAACGCTCAAGAACGAAAGCTAACAGGAGTCAATTATTACCTCGGATCTCAGCAGATCAAAACCCGAACAGAGCCCGGAGGTTGAGCTCGGACTCGGAGGAGTGGGAACCGGGTCGAAAGCGGTGAAGAGCGAGTTTTGGGCGAGTGGCGTTCACCCTAACGGTTTTTATCCGTCAGGGTCTGAGCTGTGCAAAGGCGTTGTTGTTGGTTAAGGAAAATCTCTCGTGGGATTTATATATACATACGCAGACATACGCGGGATTATTATTAACGAACGTGGTTTTCTGGCGGATTTCAAATTAAAACTTTAATTGGAAATTTCCCTTCTGATAAAAGTGGGTCACGTCCGCTTGGCGGGTGTAGCTTCGGGGCAATTTCGTCTTTCGTCTGCTTCATATTGTGGATAAATTTGTACTGTAAAGTATAATTATTTTTTTTTTTTTGTGGGCGAAAATTATGGATTCTATAATGAGATAATTTTTTTTTTTTGGACGAATCTATAATGAGATAATTGGGTATATGTGAATGGTCTCAAAATGGAAAAGTGTTAATTGTGATTAATAATTGGTTGTAGTAATTTGTGGCGTACACTGGGCCAACCAGCATGCAGGAATGACGATGATATCAGTCCCAATCAACCAACACTGAAACAAATTCTCTATTTTTTGAGGGATACACTGTAGGACCCACTTCGTATTATATTTCATTTAATCACTCAATTGAATTCGTAAGGATCCTAAAATGTGTCTCTCAATATATATATATATATGCTATTATAAACAGATAGAAAAAAAGGAGAGTTGTAGTCCTAAATACATGACGTCCGTACAACAATAATAACGTCCGAATGTTTGTATAAGAGAATTTCTATATATATATTCTTTTTTCAATCAATCTCTCTCGTTGGAATTTCTTTCAAAATTGTTACCTTCTTTATGTAATGACGTGGAACTTCATTAACCATCTAAAAGTTGGAGAAATAAAATGTTGAGATATTAACAAGCATCTTTCGATTTAAAATATACTAGCATCTTAACTTGAGCACAGGGCCTGTTTATTGTGGCTAAACCAGCCCCTTCTTCTAGTAGCGTGCCTTTGTGATGATAATTCTCTCTAAATAAACGCAAACAAAATATTATTATATGAGTTGATAGCCCATAAACATTGACAAATTGGTTTTGATTATACGTGCATTGACTTTAATTTACAAATTATCATTGAAAACTGTAATTTATTGGATTAAAGCTTTTAAAACTTTTTTTAAAAAAGTATTTTTTTTTAATTGATAGATAAACTGAAAAATATTAAAGGGTATATAATTTCAGATCCACTATTTATTTTATTATTTTTAGAAAGAAAAAAAACCCATATTTTATATGAAGTTGCAAGCTGAGGCCAGATCTGCCAAACACAGGGGCAACAAAGCATATTCCACATAAGATCCATATGGATAATGCTTTTAATGCGAGGCCCACATAAAGTGTGTAAGTAAACCCCAAATCAAGGCCAAGTATATAAATAAATACAAATTCCAGCTAATTTCAGCCTTTAAACTTTGCTTGCCTCTCAAATAATTGTAATCATTAATAATATGCATCAAAAAACAAACCTCAATGAGAAATTCAACCACAAAGCATGGTTCAATCAAACTAAAATATAATTAAATTAATTAAATTAAATTCTTGTGATTTAATGTTAAATAAACTAGTTGGGTTATGCAAAATTGAAGGATTAAATTCATACAAATGACCTAATATTTAGTATTATTGGTTGACCTTTTGGTGTTGGATCCCTTTAACAAAATAGCACGTCATCTACATTATTATTTGGTTACACTCCACTTCTAAGCATTGGCTTTGTGGCCAGTGGCCTGCCTAAAGTTGCAACCTTTACCTTTTTTAGTGTTATTAAACCAAACCAAATGGGCATGTATGTGAAGTCTCCAATTGAAGTAACAATTTGGCCTTTGCCAATGTTTGTCAAAAGAAGGTCATTCTCATTGATGTTCTTCTAATTAAGGCTAAGCTATAGCTTCATAGTTTGTCAATGAGGTTGCATTAAGTATAAAATCACGAGTTGATGAGCACGTGAAGCTAGCACAATTATTGATCGTTGATCATAATTAATGATTTTACTAATTCACTTGCCCGCCCATGTACGATGTCTGATGTTAGCATAATCCATAGAATCATGTGTCATAATTCCTTTGATGTCCTCCTTGCATAGATGTGTAATGACCACTTTAAGTACAATCAATGTCATTGCTAGTTAAAATGGTGAGGACAACCCATATAGTATGCGGGCTCCTGTTGTATACTTTGATGTATCTTTTGGCAAAAGGAGAAAACCATGTGTGTGTGAATCTGGTCTTATTTGGGCAAAGTATATGTCGGTCAAGAGTTTTAGGCTTTACTTCATATCGTTACCAACTTTCTTAACTATCAAAATATATAGACAAGACAAGCTACCATATTTTTGGTTCAAAAAAATTTAGGGGGAGGCTATATATGGCTACTCTCACCACTAGCGTAAGGGCAGACTTACAATCTCAAGTCGAAATGACTTACGTGTGGCACCCAACTTCAGCTGTCGCCGGTATGGATTTATGTAGGAAATTACAAATTGCACACCAACGAGGATTGTTGATAGTAGTACTCGAACATTGGTGGGACTACACATAGTACAAGGACCTTACCAACTGAACCAACCCTCGTTGGTGATAAGCTACCATTTTTAGTATAAGGTTGGAATAATTAAGAAGTGTATGATATTAATAAGACAAGATTAGAAGAATAATCAAAATTGAGAAATTAATTAGATGGGACGAGTTTTTTTTTAATCATTTTTGGGGAAAATGGGGTCAAATTTGAGAAGGATCAAAACTAAGACTAGCTACCTCTTTGACCAGAAACCAAAATGGGTAATGATCAGAAGGATCAAAACAAAGACCAGCTACCTCTCTGACCAGAAACCAAAATGGGTAATGATCTGAAAGAGTTGAGTGCAACCAACTAACTGCTTCATAGAATGAGAATTTACATTTTGACCCAAAAAATAAAAAGAATGAGAATTGACATCTTTTCAAGCTGATAATTTAACTCATTACAAACTCAAATGGTATGGTCATGAATCATGATGATGACTCATGCCATCTTTTCACAATTTAAAAAGACAGAAAAAACAAACACTTTCAATAATAAAGGACCTTTAACACAAATACCTTTAATCATAAAGGACCTTTTTCTTTATTTTTCTTTTGAAGACAAGAAATCACAAGGGAAGCCCAGGGCCCATGCCTATCTCATTTCGCCAAATTGGCTTCTTTTTAAAAAAATACTTTCCGAATTGATTTCGTGGTCTTGCACCAAAAGAAGAGAAACCCAACAAAAAAAATATTTCTTCAAGGCCATAAGCCCATCTACAAAACCCAATTACCCAAATTGAGCCCACCAAAGTATCCCATAGTTTCAAAAGTTTATTTGTTTCTAGACCCTACCGCAAACTCAAACAAAACAAGAAGCTTAGATCTCTACAGCCTTGGCTGTGGCAATGCTTGCAATGTACTCAATCTCCTCAACAACTTCTTTCATGGAAGGCCGGTTCTGTCGGCGTTCCTCCAAGCAACCCAATGCCAGGAACCCCAATGCCTTCATGGTGTCCAGCTCCAAAGTCTTGGCTCCCTCTTTCATCACAGGATCAATCACATCCATTAACCTCTCCTCTGCCATCATCCTTTGCGTGTAAACTGCCAGGTTTACATCATCCGCTTCCCTGGTGAAGTCTATAGCTTTCTGAGATGTCAAAAGCTCCAACAGCACGACTCCAAAGCTATAAACATCGCTTTTGTCTGTCAATTGGTAGTTCCTGTAATATTCAGGATCAAGATATCCAAGTGTTCCCTGAGCACATGTTGATATATGGCTTAAATCGGTTTGAGCCAAGCGGGATAACCCAAAATCGGCAACCTTGGCATTCAGCTTCTCATCGAGCAGAATGTTGCTAGACTTCACGTCGCGGTGATATATTGGAGGAACTGCTGAGAAATGGAGATAGGCGAGACCCTCGGCAGTGTCATGAGCAATTTGTAGACGCTGTGTCCAGGACAGATGTTTCCAGCCACCGGCTTTTCGAGCTTGCAAATGTTCGAGAAGAGTTCCATTCTCAATGTACTCGTAGACCATAATTGGCTGCTCTAGCTCAACGCAACAACCAAGTAGGTGAACAAGGCTCTTGTGGTTAACTTGACACAGAATCCGGACCTCATTGAGGACTTGGTCAGTGCCTTTGGCGTTTCCAAGCTTGGCAATCTTGACAGCCACCACAGTGCCATCTTCAAGAAATCCTTTGTAGACTTCACCGTAGCCACCTGCGCCTAGGAGGCGGTCTCTGGCGAAGCTGTTTGTTGCCCTTTTGATCTCTTTTCCGGTGAAGACTTTTGCAGCTCTGCCTCCATTGGCATTCAGGATTTCTTCACGCTCTTTGGTGAGGCGAGCTTGAGCTTCCTTGATGCGTCTGTGGCGTTTGTAGAGTAGAATGGCAATGGTGGCTGCAACTAGTGCTGCACCAATCCCAGAAGTTAAACCTGCACAAGTTCCAGTTTCCTTCTTATTAACGCCATAGATATAGATTTCAAGTCACTAATCAAAATGCACCCTTGGCTATGATTTGTCACCATTTTTATTCTGAGTTATCATCTAAAAAGCAAAAACAGATTAAACTAGAACGTAATTTTTATCCATGCCAATTTCCATAATTTGAAACTCATAGTAACTTTAATTTCACATTTTGTTTCAACTTCAAAACTCCATTTTGATGACCAATTAGCAGGATTTTACATCAACAAACCAATGGATTTATGGTGAGTGGAATTTAACCCAATCCATACCTGCTATGAGTGCAGTATTGTCCTTCGAACCAATGCTTTCTGCCAAGAAAGAAAAGTCAAAGTTTCAAATATTTAGTCAGCCAAAACTAAGCTTTCAAAAAGTCAACGATAAACATTGACCAGCCACGCAAATAAACAAAACAACAACACGCAACTCACCATCAACGCATAACCCAGCCACGGGGTCCCACAAAAGGCCAGAGTCACAGAAGCACCTCCTCACCCCAGCGACAGCCGGGTCGGGCCCACACGTCGACTTCCCTCCATCGCTCTCACAATCCGCCTGGGTCCCGCACACCGGTTCCCTGGGCGCCACCCACTGTATCTCCACTCCCGGTTCGGGCCACCTGTCAACGGGCAAAACCGGATCCAAATTCACAAAACTCGTGTACGCGCTGCAACCCGAGTCCCTGACCCGAATCATATACGAGGTCGACGAACCGCCCGCCCGAAAAGTACAACAAAGCGGAGCTGCCTCGCAGGGGCCCACCACCCTGGCACTGCTTCCGTTGACGTACGAGTGGCAGAGGCTCGACGACGTGCAGTTCAAAGGCGATCGGAGCAGAGTGTCCGTACAGTTGAGGTACAGGATGGTGTTGCTGCTGGTGACGTTGAAAGGGAGCGAGTCGTTGAGCTGGAGGCCCTGGTGGGTTATATCCGATGTGACGCAGGTGTTGGGGACGAAGCTCGAGGGCCGGACTACGAGTCGTTGGGAGGAGGGGGAGATGGAGGTGATTGGGTAGGAGTTGTTGAGGGTGTCGAAGACGAGCGCGCCCGCGTCGCACCTGATCTTGTACGACTGGTCGCCGCACGTGGGGGCTATGCTGAGCGGGTAGGGCACGGAGGTGTTGCCGCAGTCTGGGCAGCGCTGGATGCACAGTACGCACCAGGCGCATGTTAGCAGGAGCACGGCGGAGAGGAGGAGATTGGGCACAGAGGCCATTTTTGAAAGACTGGGAGAGAGGTTGAGCGGTGATCGTGTTTTAAAAGGCGGTTGGTGGATTGGGACTGGAGGGGGTTTTTGTAAAGTGGGGAAATTTGGCAGGAAATGTAAAGATTCCTCAGCTTTGAATTTTGTTTTGGTGGGTAAATTTTCTGTCGTCTTCTGACATTTTTGACGAATTAAATTTTGGGTTTGACTAGATTTCTTATTGTCTGGCTGCTCATGAAATTGAGTGCTTAAGCAAATTCTAAAGAAATAAAGCTAATGTGGATTAGGACAGTTAGCAAGACAGTCAAACCGTGTATTTACAATCAAGTTCGAATCCATCCCGTAAATTAGCGTAATTTAAGTTATAAATCCAAAATTTGACACATATTAAATGTGTCAGCAAAATAGTCTCCATTTAACATTTTCCACTTTTCTTACATCTTTAGCTCGTTGAGTCAATGAGAAGAAAATATCTCATTTCTAGAAATCAGAAAGAAAAGATACAAAAAATGCGGCCAGTTGTTTTTGAAAAAGCTTATAAAGAAGACATTTTTAAAATGGAACATAATCTTGAGAAAGTGATATGACAACGTGGTGAGGTCGAGCTTTCAATCTAGAAGACCTGTGAAAGTCTTCTCTTTTGCTCATCGCAGCATGGGGAATGGAAATGGAAGAAGACTTTGAATTGAATAATGGTAAACCTGCAAATTTCAACAACTTGCAATTAAAAAAGTCTTAAACACAAGACAATAATGCGTCGCCCCTAACCAATGAGCTCAGACAAGTGTGTACTTCTGCATTGCTGATATGGATCAATAAATAGTGGCATTCATTTTCTAAATCAAAACCAAGAAACGAAACGACGAACAATTCACTCACATTTCGAAACCATTACATAATTTCAAATTTCAATGCGTTTGATTACATCACAGCTACTTCCAATTGCATAAAATATAATATACACAATGGATTGAAAATGTTGTACATCTTGGGACTGATACACATCATGGATCATAACTGTATCAGAGATCAGGATCGGGGCAATCGTGAAGAACCGCTGCCATGAAAGAATGAGCAGTACATGCATATACATACATAATACATATGCATATGTATATACAAACTACTGTATGTACATGTTACTCAATAGCTACCAGCTGTTCAATGAACACTACCTAACAAAACTGTACCATGGCCTCCGGACTAGAAGAACTCAAGTGGGTTCAGCAAGTAGTAAGGTATGCCACCAGCCACATGCCACATTTTTTGGCACACATCCATCAATTGTGACTTGAGCCGGAATGTTGCGGTCGATCACATCACCCAAGCCAAGCTGGCCATTTTCACCCAAATCCCAGTGTTAGACTTATAAGGAAATACAAGAAATGAGAACGTCAGTGCAAAATACATTTCATAGCTTGATATGGCGTGAAGTATTTATTAATGACAACTGAATCATACCTGACCGTACTTGTTCCATCCCCAGCCGAAAACTTTACCATCATCTTCATGAAGCAGGAGCATAAGAAAGGATGAAACACAGATAAGTAAGAATCCCTTTAGGTGACAATTCACATAAGTTTAAATTTCAATCATCTTCTATATTGAAATTATGATGTCAAAACTGTAATGTCTCTATGCATGCTTGGTTGAGACCTACTGATAGTTCTGTAAATTCAAATTACCATTGCTGATATTTCCACCTACATATTTTCATCCTTAATACCTACACAACTTTCACTATAGTTGGTGTTCCCAACCCATATATAGACTATGGAATTTTCCAAGGACTTGTGAAGGCTCTTATCAATTGGACGAAATTTCTGTTTTTCCTTCTCCACCTTTCATTTCCTGTTGTCTGGCTGATGGAGATGCACACATACAACCAAACGTATGGAGGTAATCATATTTTCATAACCACATTAAGATTGGACTCCATTTCTTATTTAGCATAAAGAAAGATAAAGTCACTTATCAAGTTATCATAAAAGAGTACGGGAGCTTGTCAAAGTGGAAGGTAACATACCTGTGATTATGGTACTATGACGTGCTCCACAGGAAACAATCTTTGCATTTGTATTTTCCAGACTTGGAGCATCCAAAAGTCTTGGTATAGTCTGGTTTACAATTCAAGAAAGTTCAATTGGACAATTTCTCTAATAACAAAGACAATTTGTCAACATGAAAGCTATAATGCAGCCAATGAATATTGGTAATGATGATTTGAAAGTATTACATAAAGTAGCCACATCAACATGATTGACTAATCCAATTTATGTTACCCTACCAAAATACAATCACCATTTCATGGTAAAGTAAGCACAAAATTAAGCTACCATCTCGGTTGGTATTTGCCTGAACGGCCAATCTATGAATCAAGAAAATCATATCACATTCTAGTAACCTTACGTCCTCTCAATTAATGAGAAGATAGTAAACTTAAATCTACCTCAGCTTGATCAGCTCCAGTTCCCAGCTGTCCAAACTGATTCCCGCCAAATGCATAAACATCACCATCAGCTGAAAGGCAGACAGTGTGCCACAGTCCTGCAGCAACACCCTCTATCCGGATACCCAGTAGTGAAGATACACAAGCCGGGCTTAATTCATCATCTGTACTTCCTTGCCCACACTTGACCAAAACAAAAATGACAAGGAAATTAGTTTTACACCTTAATTTTTTACTCGCCAAACTGTGCAGCAACAGTGCGACATAGGTAATATTGAGAAGGAACAGAATAGATTAATCCCTTTCGAGTGAACCTCATCTTGAGCACCTACGGTGCTTTTTCTCCACCATTCCTACATTACCTACATATTGATACCATAGAATTGTTAATATTTGGGGAACTCCAGCCAGTGTTGGCGATGGATGGATACATGGATTAAAAATTTAGACATTCCAGCTGAATTAGTAGACCAGTTACATCTTGTTTAGGCACTATAGTGAATGGTTTTATACAATGGTGCTTATAATTAACAGTTTTAAGATCAATAAACCAAATGCATTATGATCAATGACTTTTCACTATCCAGATATCAATTGGGCAGAAGGATGAAATACAACTAATCCACATCAATGCTGTTCCCAGTAAAGAGAAAATATTTCCACAATAATAGTTTCAAGAAGAAGAGAAAGCGTAAGGCAAGGAGGCATTCTGAGCAAAAGAGTTCAGTAATGAAGAAAACTCACCTGTCCATACAGCCCCCAACCAAAAGTAAGTACTGCTCCAGCATCTGGAATGTAATAAATCACCAAAAAAAAAAATGTAAAGACAGCTAAAAGGCCACAATCTAGGCATGCAACCATTTAACACCTCAGTCATACTACATGTTACACCAACCATAAGTAATGCTGATACTGTCATAAATCAATTCTAACACCCAACTCATACAGTCTATAACTATGTAGTCTCAAAAACGGCTTCCATAATTCCAATGACTGATAATCCTCCTGTGCTATGTCTACTAAGTATAGTCAACTTAGTTTAGCAACAATTGTGGTTTATTCTTCCTTATGTTTAGTCTGTTACTTCTTACATCTGACATATTAAAGGTAAAAATACCAATTGAGTATTTGAGACTAATTACAGACCTTGTCAGTAACATAGAAGTATTATCCATCTTCGATTCCCTTGTATAAACATGATTGGAGAAAGAACTTAAGATTATTACCTGTGATTACTGCACTATGTCGCCCTCCACATGCAATCCCTTTCACATAATTACCGGGAACTCGAAGACCGAGTCCCTCTGAACCCATGGTTCCTCGAGGCAGTGCAGCACATCTATCTTTTCCATAAGAAGAGGGCTCAATGCAAGGTACAGGATGAGGAGAGGACACCATACGTATCCGAGAGCCCAGACCAAGCTGCCCTTCACCTCCATAGCCCCATCCCCACACTTGTCCTATATCTGAAACTTTTGGAAATCAGGACACATCATATAGATTGCTTTAAATAATAGATCTCCTATATTTCTAACTCGATAATGCATTCCACACCTTATTCCATGACAACAATGCAAAGAGACTATGCATCATATACAAGGATAAATCAAAGCAGGGCAAAAGTACCTGATAATGCCAGAGTATGGCGCCCTCCAGCAGCAACAGTGGCTATTCTAACTCCTGGGTTCAATGTCACAAGGCATGGCAATGCTGAGAGAGGTTCATCACCAGATGATGAACTTTCAGCCGCTTGCTTTGCCGAAGATAATCTTCTTCGCTTTGTACTTTCTTCTCCAGATCCTCGAGGATCACTAACAGAAAATGCCCCGCCCGTGGATTGTGAGCCTTGAGAGCGAGGGCTAACTATATCATAACCATACATAAGTCAGTAACGGATGAAAAAAAATCTTTTGCCCTTGTCATGACAAAGAGGCCAAAATTAAATTACCTTGCTCGTTCAAATAAGAACTCTGCCTTTCAATTGCATCCTTTTCAACGTTTGCCCCCATAGGTTGCTCTCCAAGCAACTTTCCAGACGGAACACACTCTTTCCATCCCCATGTGTAAACTCCTCCAATATCTGCATTGAAACTTAAATTTCTTGAATGGATCCAGTACGCATAATAGCTTAATAATGATGGAAATAAGATAAATTGAAATCGCTTCCATAATTGAATCAGGTGGTCTATTCTTGTGTGCTTAATTCACACCCCCTTGGCGTCTTTCAAAGAACTAACTTGTCAGAAAGAGAAGTGGGGGGAGCGGGGGAGTTACCAAGCTGGATGGCTTGGTCTGCTTCTAAACTATTACTCACTAGGTTGATCAAAATGGAGCTAGGAAATCAATATTACCTGTGATTGCAACACAATGAGCCCAACCTGCGGCAGCTTTTACCATAGAAGCATCAGTTGGAAGAGGAAAAGGCTCCGGATTTTCCTTAACAAGTGAAATTTAAAAGAACGCTGGTTAGTTCCACCAAGAAGCAAAAGAACTCAATGATAATGAATGAACTAAGTATTGTGAAGTGCTCCATTACCCCATGCTTCCCAGATGTCACATAGCTTTGACCTAGATCATCTGTTGAACCCCATGTAATAATCTTTCCAGACTCTAGGTGAAAGTATAACAACGAAGAATCATGAGCAAAACAAAACGTACTTCGCAAAAGAAACTTTAAAGGAAAACATATACAAACATATATGGTAAAACTAAAACAGCCATATTGGGAAGAAAAATAATAAAATGTATCAAGCGCCTGAAATTGAAGTTGATAGTTCAAAAGCAAACAACTTTCCTCCAAACCAAATGACAAATGGAGTAAGTTAATTTTGAGAAGGAAATGACAGAAGGCTGAAACCATGAAAAACAAAAACAAAAATTTCTTCCCCAACTTGAAATGTAGAAATGAAAATGAGAAAAGATACGGAAACAAATAAAGCAGTCAATTTTTAAAACACTGAAAAAACAAGAGAAAAAATAAATATACTCAAATAACTAACTTTACTAAATAACTTCCCCAACTTGAAATGTAGAAATGAAAATGAGAAAAGATACGGAAACAAATAAAGCAGTCAATTTTTAAAACACTGAAAAAACAAGAGAAAAAATAAATATACTCAAATAACTAACTTTACTAAGCTGTGTGTTTTCTAGAGCAATCAAATTACTACGAAACAAAATAATTCTAGCTCTACTTCCATTTCTTTTCCCACATTTTCTCAGCAACGAAACAGAGGATAAATGTAGTTAGTCAGTCAAAGAAGGTCACCCGTGGTCAAATTTTCCCACACACCAACTCAATCAGCAACATTACCAACTCCAATACCCTAAACCAGCTACGACCTTCGAAACTCAAAAATTAAGATTTTTCAGCTAAAATCAGACTGATAAAGAGAAAGAAGAAAGCACCGGAAAGCGCCATGGCGAAGCCGCAACCGCCTCCACACACATCCTTCCACGTGTACTCGGCGCCGGGCGTCCTCACGATGGTAGGCGACAAAAGAGGCGACCTTTGCGGTAGAGCTCCAGGAAGATAGCCCCACATGAACACCACCTTCTCTTTCTCCTCTTCCATCTTCACTTCTTCTTCGAAATTTTCCTCCCCATTCATCGCTGGTATAGTTTGAAAAACAAACAAGGGGAAAAGAAAGCAAAGTGAGATTTTTTATTTTTTATTTTGAGTTTCCTTTTCGGGGTTTTCTCTGTGATTTTGTTGAAGTTTCTGTTTGGAGAGAGAAATGTTGAGAGTTTTTTAAGCTCGGTGTGTGGACTTTTAAAGTGTGTTTCGAAAGTGCCCTAATTGCACATGGGGCCGTATCATTTTCAGGAAAATGGGGACGCCACGTCGGATGCCCGAATGGTTATGTGGACACGTGGCTCGTTTTGGACCCCTAGATGCTTCGGCCATTGCCAGCCAGTAGTTCCCGGAAGTTTCTGGAAGGTCGGTAAGCCTCTCCAAACTCCATAGGCAATGCCTAGGAGCTGGCGTGGCCTTGGAGCTGGCGTGGCCTTCTCATTATCACACCACGTGTTGGCATCTGATGCGAGCTCCAATCATTATGTCCTGCCACGCGTTCGCATCTTTGATTGGGACCTTTCAAGAATGTCGACTGTTGTTGGTGGGTTTTTTTTTAATTCTTTTTCTGAATTAATATAATGATAAAATAAAATCCTAAATAATGAAACTTTATTTATTTATAATTTTTTTCTAACCTAAATTCTGTTTCTTCGCCTGTCTTCTCAAATCAAATAAAAATAATTATATCTAGTTCTAATGGTTTAGGAGAAAGAATAATATGTGGTGTACTATTAATTTTCTTTCCCTTTCCTTACGATATTTTTGCCTTTAAATGGCATTTTCAAAGGATGCCAACAACTTGGCCATGATAGGTCCATATTTTTCAGTTGAAGTTTTTTGGAATATAAATTCCAATGCCTCACTCTCACGGCTATATGTATCTCTCTACTTTTTTTTTCTTTGTTTGGCAAAGTCTAAGGATGCATGCCAACCAACAAGTTGCAACTTTAAACTTTCAAACATTTATGTCGCGGTCTTTCACTAAGATATTAATACACGAAACAAATTAGTCAAACGGTTTTCATACACATTATATAATGGTAAAATTAGAGATATTTGCTTCAACTAAAATTAGTAACATCATGGTGGTTATGTAGTCGTGATCTGCTTAAAATAGTATGATCTATAATCATAGACATCACGTAATCTACTCATGGATTTTTAACAATTGATGTCATAGTCAGGTTTCACCACGCAACAAGGCTGGATTAAGATGATCATAAACATGATATAAAAGGATTATGTTTTGTAAGAATAATTCGCAATGCAATTCAATAAGGGAGATTCACTATTATACCCAATATAAGAGTTTAAATCATTTTAAAAAAACCTATATGAATTGGAGTTTAGAAACACACACAAAGCTCATTTACAACATAACAAAAAGGCTTTTAACTTCTTTTAAATTACAAAACTGCCATTAATTTATTAAAACAAACTCAACCTCAAAATCTCATAAAAAAAACACAAAACACTCAATAGGGCATCAAAGTAATTTAATAATCAAAATTAAATTTAATAAGATCAACTGTCATTTTTTTGGGCCTACTTATAGAAATTAAATGATGTAGAGTTTATTTATAATTTTAATGTTAAAAATGAGTATATGACTAAATATCTCTTTCAATAATAAGGCGGAATGTAGAGAGTAGAGAGCATAAACTCCACCACATAACTAACTTTGCAACCACTTGTCTTGATGTGTTGTTTTGTTTGGACATGTCATCGACCAAAGTCTAATTGATTTGACACGTGCAAGTGGGCCAGCCCAAAACAAGAAGCGCCTGAACCACCTGAAGAGAGCGTTGGATGGATCGCAAACCACTGATTATTTAGTGGTGGATCGGGTACGGATCCGTAAGACCACTCGTTTGGTCCGTGTACGGCACAATCACTCCATATTTGGGCCTCGCAAAACATAAATGGCAACATTTGCCACCCATCCAGTTGGCCCCCCACATTTAGAACAGTACCTGGCAAGGAATTAGGTGGACAACAGAAGTAGGAACTCTTTATTTTCATGTCAATCACAATTTGACATGTGTTTAGAGATTTTTCTTTTTGTATTTTTGATAAATTATTTTTACACATGTGTCAATTTGGAATTTAAAGGAAATAGGAATGTCCCCTTTTAGAAAAGAAAGGAAGTAGCATCCCAATGAATTATTTACCCTAATACGAGAGAATGGATAATCGTTCGATACAATAACCAAAACAATCTTTGAATTTTGTTTGAATTCCCACTATAGAAATCCAGAAAGTCTTCAATGAAAAAAGATACGTACAATTTATTCTCACAGCCAACTTATCACATGAAAGTATGATCTATTACAATAGCAAAGCGCTTTGTCATGTATGAGAAAGGTGGACGTCATGAGCAGACGTGATTGAAATAGTAGGACACAATCATACCATCTTAATATATTTTTTCTTTTCATAATTTTGGATAATGTGGTTGGAAGGACATGTCCAATACTTCTAAGTAGGGTTCAAATTTCAGGTAAGCAAATCATGAGGCTAGAGGAATACATATTTGATGATTGAATTTAAGGGGGGCTCAGTCCCCACAATCAAGTGGTTGTTGATACGGATCCTTAACACCACACATATTAGACTGAAGTCTTCTTACTCCTAGTCTTACACATATTTCATGTTTGCGCCTCATATGCAGGGCCGGCCCTGGGTGATTTAAGGCCTAGGGCAAAGTTTTTTTTTTTTTGGTAACTCCTAGGGCAAAATTTAAGAATGTGCCCTTTATCAACAAATAAATAAATATAATTGTTGCGTAGATTTAGCTGCACCAAAATGGATTCAGTTGCATCCTCAACTTGTGATACTCGCAAGTGCACGAACCGTTGGTAATTTAGCGTATGTAAGTGCGAGGTCGATTCCAGAGGGATTGGTGATTGAATGATCCAATTCAATTTTCCTACACAAAATAAAAATGAAAACAAAAGAAACAAAACAAGAAGAAAGAATGTACATTACAAGAAAAATAAATTACAACTAAGAAAACATTAAGTGAACTAGAAGAACTTTGAGGAAGAAAGGAAGTGTTTGGGAAAAGTGTTTGAGGACAGGGAGGCTTTTTGGAGAAGAAAGTAGAAGTAGAGAATTGTTTGAGAAAGTGTTTGGAGAATTTGATGAAGAAAGTGTTTGGAAACTTGGAGGATTTTGGAAGGGAAGGTTTGAGAACATTGGGAATTTGGAAGAGAGGAGAGATGTGTTTGAGAAAGAGAAGGGAGGAGTGTTTGGGAAGTGTTTGAGAATATGGAAACTTTTGGAGAAGAAAGGAAAGTGGTGTTTGAGAACTTTGTGGATTTTGGAAGAGCATGTGTTTGAGAGCTTTGAGAAGGGAGAAGAAAGTGTTTGGAAAGTGTTTGAGAATTTGATGAAGGAATGGGAGAAGTGTTTGGGAACTTTGAGAATCTTGGAAGAGAAAGTGTTTGGAGAACATGGGGGATGTTTGTGAACTTGGAGAATTTGAGAACTTAGGGAAGGGAGAGAAATGTGTTTGTGAAGTGTTTGAGAATTTAATAAAAAGAAAATTGAGTAGAATGATCTTATTACAACAATTGAGAACTACAAAGGGAAACTAAGAGAATTTGAGGGAGAGAAGGGAAGGGAGCTCTAGAGAAGTGTTTGAGAGCTCCCCCCCTTGGGGTGTGATTACAAGCTTAGAGAACTTCCCTATTTATAGGCCTAGGGGAAGTGAAAATCTGAATTATACAATAGGTTTACCTACCACACTCACTTCACCAACTTACAACACTTAATTCACCTAACACACTATTACATTTGAAAACAATTCCTCTTGTCTTTAGGCTTAGTGTTGCAACTCCCACTTCATCATCTTTTGGCTCATTTGGCTGCTGCAAAATTCCACTCAAATATAGGTATTGAATATGCTTCACCAAACTTTCCCACAATCAACAACACTTCATCATGCATATGTCATGCATGACAATGCATTGCAGCCAGCTTGTGGGCTCGTTTTGGGCTTGTGGCTTCATTCTGAAAAATCTGGAAAAATATGGATCTTGAAGCTCTTTGTCTTATCTTTCCAAGCATATGCAGCCCAACTCAAGGAAAATTCGGAAAGGCCTTCAAATGTGATTTTTGGCCCAGTAACGCAGATGCTGCCGAATTTGACCTTAAGTTGCCAAAACATGTATAACTTTCTCTAGAAGACTCGGAATCATGAACCGTAAAATTCTACAGAGACTAGACTTCCGTATATTTCCAATGATATGTGGCTCATTATCTGGTTCTTCTTGAGCAAGTACAGTCCAATCCGTGAAGTTGACTGATCTGCAGACACTGTTTTGAGCTAATTTGTCTCCAAAATGCATTTATTGAGTCTCAAACTTAAAACACTGAAACAAACACAAATCAAATTAAAAGCACAAGTTTAACTCAAAAACATAACCAAATCATAAGCTAAAATGGTACAAAATGATATGTAATTTATGCACCGATCAATAATTACAATTTTTTATCAAATAATAAATTTTATTAAAATTATAAGAGTTTACAACCGATTATATAAAATACTTTGGGTCTCATTAAAACCTTGTTTGAGGAAAACTCAATGGAAACAAAACCTCAAACGAAGGAAAAAGAGTACCCAATTGAAAACATTACAATCAACAATAAATTAACTTGCATGTCCCTATGCTTCACCTTCATATGCACCTACAAAATAAAAATGGCAATGAAATCCTAATCACAAAAGATCATTTCAAATGTCTTCTTGTTGCAGTTTTAGAAGCAAAATCATCAATTATACTATTATATTTAATGTTTTCCAACATATCTCTTTCAATGCATAATATAGCTAGTCCATTTAGCCTATCTTGAGCCATGGTGGTCCGCAAATAAGATTTTAATAATTTTAATTTAGAAAAACTTCTTTCAGCAGATGCCACAGTCACGGGTATAGTCAGGTAATATCCTATAAGCAACCATTACATTTGGAAACATATCAACACTCTTTACAAATTCTAGAATTTTAATGGATGTCCATGGTTTATCTGTTTCAATTGCTTCACTTGGTAACATCCTTTGCAACACCTGTAATTCTGACTCTAAATCTTTTGCATCAATATCAGTATCATTGTCATGTTTTAAAGCATTTTCAAGATTCACACAAGAGCTTCTCAATTCATTTTCATCCAAAGAAGTCAATTTTGCAGCATCAAATAAGAACCCAAAAATAGATTCAAAGATATGCAATTGTTCAAACCTACTTTTCAATTCACCAAGAGCAATATCCACTATGACAAGAAAGTAATCAGTTCTAAAGGATTCTTCAGATGATTGTTGTTCCCTCTCATTATTGGAAATCTCATCAAAATGTCTCTTTCTCCAGGTTTGACGTTTTTTAAGAAATACAGGCTCAATTTCCATATCTAATGCAATTACTTTAGCATCATTCATGGCAGAAGTAAACCCATTTATCCTATAGTTTTCAAAAAATAAAACAAGTCCTTCTAATTGTCTTCCAGCAACATCAAGACGCATGTCTTCAGATTGTAATTTTTTACTAACTAAGTTAATCTTGTGCAAAATGTCATACCAAATAACCAAGCTTAATATAAACTCGAAACTTGAAAGCTCTCCTGATGCTAAACTTTCAGCATCCCTACTCAATTTAGCATCTTCACTAATTTCAGCCAATTTAAAAAAAGCTTCTCTAATTTTAGAAGCTTGAGATTTTATTGCTTTAACACTTTCTATGTGACTTTCCCAGCGTGTAGTTGACAGTGATTTCAAAATTAAACCATCAATATAATCAAGTAGCACATTCCACCTTTTTGTTGAATTAGAGAATACCGTATATATGCATTGACATGCTCCAAAAAAAGATTTTGCTTTGACACATGACTTGGCCATATCACAAAGTATTAAGTTAAGACAATGAGAATCACATGGCATGTAAAACGCTCTAGGATTTATATCAAGCAATCTTTTTTGTACACCCATATTTTTCCCTTTCATATTTGATCCATTATCATAGCCCTCCCCCTTACATCATCAATATTTAGTTCAAGCTTTTTTATTACATCTTGCAGTTCATTAAAAATTCCTAATCCAGTTGTATCTTGGACAATTAGAAACTCTAAAAAGTACTCTTCTATATTTATCGGAGTACATGAAACATCTACACACCTTAATATTAAAGTCATTTGTTCTTTGTGACTTGCATCAGGAGTACAATCAAGAATCACTGAAAAATACTTTGCCTCTTTGACTTTTTTAATGATTGTTTGTTTAACATTTGATGCTAAAATATCTATCAACTCATTTTGAATTTTATGGCTAAGATAATGATAATGAATTTTCTTATCTTGAATGAGACGAAAATGATGTTGCATTACTGGATCAAACTCTAAGATCATTTCAAGTAGGCCTAAAAAGTTACCATTGCCATCTTCAAAAACTTTTTCATTTGTTCCACGGAATGCCAAATTATGTGTAGCAAGACATTTCACAACAGCAATGATTCTGACCATAACATTTTTCCAGTGCAATGTGTCTTTCTTGATTAGCTTCTGTAGTTCTTTATCAATTGTTTGACTTGTTTTCAATCTTATTTGCAATTCAACACAAGACCTCAAGTTAGTAATGTGTTCAATACTTTTTTCATGTTGTTTAAGCTTATCACCAAGATGTTTCCAGTCTCTAGATCCTTCACTTGCTAACTGACTTCTAGCATGCATTGTTTTAAATAGCTTACAACAGAAACAAAACACTTTATCCAACTCCTTTGAGTACACTAACCATTTTCTATCATGAGTCTCCCCATTTGGTAATGTTCGAAGATAAAAATGTGAGGAAAAATGTCTGCATTGTTCATCAATAGGGAATTTGTGATTATTTTCTCTTATAGGACCATTTTCTAAAAGTAAATCCCTCATTTTTACATCAAGATTATCCCAAGCTCTTGGATCATAAATGTTCAAACTAGTTTCAATTTCATTTTCATTATGTTCTTCAGCTAAATTTGGTACTTCACGGTTCAAATTAATTTCAATTTCTTTTTCTTTTTTCGTTCTTATTTTCATTATGTTCTTCAGCTAAATTTGGTACCTCACTGTTTTTAAGGAAATATTTATTTAAAGATCCTCTTAGGTTTTGAGCAATTTCTTCTTCCTTTTTCTTTTTTTGTCTTTTGAGATTTCCAGAAAGTTGCTTTTTAGGAAACATTTTTAAAAATTTAGCATAAACACACAAGCAATCAAGAACAATATAAGTAAAACAAATTAAATGAAGACAAAGAAAGAACAATAAAACTTGAATTTTGGGTCTTGTATGCTGTGCTTTGGTGTTGGTGCTCCCAATTTCGGAGAGAATAATCAGCTTTCAACTCAAAATATGGCTTTGTTCCATCCACACTTAGTTCCAGAGAGAATTAGAATTAGAAATTGATTTCAAAGTAAAGCTGCAGACGGAGAGGGAGAGGTTTGCTTCTTGGGAAAACAAGACAGGTTTGCTTCTTGGGAAAAGAAGACGGAGAGGGAGAGGTTTGCTTCTTGGGAAAAAATAAGGACGTTGTTGGCATCCTTCTTTTTTATTATTGTTTTATAATACCAAGTAAAACTCTCAATTCTCAACTAATATCACATATGCCCTTTTACTTTTAGTTTTTATTTTCCTTTTTTTGCATATGCATATATATATATATATATATATAGATTAAAAAAAATTTGTGTGCCCCAATCAATTGTGGGCCCCGGGCGATGGCCCTAGTTGCCCTGGCCAAGGGCCGGCCCTGCTCATATGTGTAACGTACCTTCCTATTAGACATGGTACCCCAAATGTATCAAATCCGGGCCCTTCAATTATATGTGTTCACTTCTTAATCATTCAAAATGGTCACACAAACTCATCGTGTGGCTAAGAAGAGGCAGGTCCATCTGATCCCCTGCAGGAGGCCCTGCAGTGTTATTGTGTGGTGGGTTTTGTGTTTTGGATGATGATCACAAGGGATTAGAGATTGTTATTCGAACACACGTTGCTTATTTGCACCCCTAGTTTTGGATTCATAATCAATTTTCATGGGGTCACTTTGAGAGCAGAGATTGTGTTTGTTGAGTGAGTTTCAGGGCAGGGGGCCATATCTACCGTTGCTATCGGTATTGTCCTCCTCAGGTTGTTAGGATATTTATCCTCTGGGGGTTTTCTATGACAATGTTTTAAAGAGGACACTTTGTTTTGCTCCATTTAGTTCTTGTTATCAATGAAGTCCATTATTATTTTGATTATAAAGAATAAAAACTTGAAACTTTGTTTAAAATAAAAGTACCACTGTATCATTCCGCACAACACGTAAATACTATGTTGTGAGAAGGTATGCCAACCAATTCTTGTGAATCCTAAAGCACTTCCACCTAATTGACATGACAAAGGGCAAGGGGATGCCATTTTTCAATTTTTTTTTATTATTTTAATTGGCTGCTGACGTCAGAGCCGTCACGTGGGCCTATGCGACCTGCCAGGCTTCCCCTTGCCGCTGGAAGTGCTCTAATCATGCCTCTACAACCTGCCTCAAGGAACGTACAAGCTCTCTCTCACAGAGTATAAATGGACTCAAAATTCCTGAAGCAACAGTAAGTTCCACAGCAGCACCACCTAAAAACACAAAACAGAAGCTAGCAAAGAGAGAAAAGAGATAGCTCGATGGAAAGCCAGAAAACCAACGGTAGCGTGAGCTTCTTCAAGATGCCTCTCCACTACCCAAGATATACCAAGAAGGACTACCAGGCCATGCCTGAGTGGAAGGTCAACCGGCTTCTTGCCGAGTATGGGTTGTCTACCAAGGGTGACTTGGCTCACAAGAGAGAGTTTGCAATGGGTGCCTTTCTCTGGCCTGAGCAGCGCCATGATCCAAACCCTTCTTCATAATCATACCTTAATTCTCTTAGAGAAAAAAAAGTTCAAAAAGCTAGCTTGCTACTTCTTGTAGTACCTACTTTGAACTGAAGCACCTTTTATGTATTCTGCATAATATCAGATCTTCTCCTAGTTCTTTTTTTCCTAAATTGAGTGACGAATTTTTGTTTCCAATTACAATAGTGCATTCACCTTAGTAACCCAAATGAACTCAAGAGGAAGAAAAAAATTACTGAAAAAAATATAATATTGAATTCATTTTCAACAAGTAAAGCCACCTTAGTTCCCTATCTTATCAAAACTGTGCACAATAACAAAGCGCCATGAGATAAATGTATAACTTCCACAGCAGCAGTGGATGTGGAAAATACAAGCTTTGAGAATGAACACATGAAAATTAGTATATGACCAGAGGTAGTAACATAAATTCATGTTGCCATAAAAAAAAAAAATTGTCCATATTCATATCCCATGCATCACTAAAAAAAGTTAAACCAAAAAGTCCAGTAAAATAACCACCATTCAACGACGGGGCAATGAGCAACTAATGTGAAATTAATATAAGTTCATCTTTCTAGGAACTGAGAGATGTTTGAGTAGTTAGAGATTTTCATACCAATCATAATTTGAAATGTGTTTACAATTTTTTTTTTTTTTTTTCTTTTTAATGAATTATTTGTGCATACGTGTCAAACATAGATTTATAGGAAATAGGAATGTCCCCTTTCAGGAAAGAAGGGAAGTAGCATCCCAATGAATTTTTTTTACCCTAATACGAGAGAATGGATAATCGTTCGTTACGAGAACCAAAACAATGTTCGCATTTTGTTTGAATTCCCACTATAGAAATCCAAACAGAAAGTCTTCTATGAAACAAGATACATACAATTTATTCTAACAATCAACTTATTACATGAAAGCAATGGCGGACCTACAGAGGCGCAAGGAGGTGCAGTTGCACCTCCCCTCGCCGGAAAAAGCCATGGATGTGCTGGATTTGCCCCTTTGCTCTCTAGCGTTTTAAAAGGTATTATCAAGGCGCACCTCATGGAGTGCGACGATCTGAGGCCTCCTGAAATCGCATCAAGGCACCATTTGTATGGCAAGTTACACGATTGAAGCACGCGCTGTGTTGCAGAGGAGTTGCAGAGGTGTGTCGCTGATGGAGGCTCTGGTTCATGAATGAAGAAGACAACCCTATTTTTATTTGTCACAAACGGCGTCGTCCTTCATTTACTTTTAATGAAACGCTTGTTTCAATGAAGTGTTTTAAAATAAATCAAACTCTTCGGTTTTGGTGCCACCGTTTCAAGATTCATTGTCTTCCTTCAATTACTTGGTTGTTATAATAAATATTTCATTATAATAATGAAGAAGAGTCCTTGCACAATGCTCTCAAATCACCAATATGACCAAAAGGCTTACCCATCCGTTAAAAAAAAATAACACAACGAAGAAGAGTCCTTGCACAATGCTCTCAAAGATCACCATTTGATATTAGAGTTTTTGTTTAATTAGGACTTGATTGATACTACTTGTTTGTTGATCTAATCTTTTTGCTGTGATAATATGTTTTTATTATTAATTTTGCATTTATTTTATCGTGCTAATCAATCTTAAAATTAACTAAAGTTTGATTTTCATAATATGTTTTTTATTCAATCCTTGGGCAGGACTAAAATCATTATTGCCCCTCTCCTGAAAAATTTCCTAACTTACCGCCTCCATTGAAAGTATGATCTTTTATAGTTATAGAGAGTTTTGCCCTGTATGCAGACACATATGGCACGAATGCGAGTCTTGCCTTTTTCCATTTCTATACAAATTAATATGTCATGAGCAGACGTGATTGAAATAGTAGGACACACAATCGTACCATCTTTTTTTTTTTCTTCTTCTTCATAATTTTGGATAATGTGGTTGGAAGGACATGTCCAACACTTCGAAGTAGGGTTCAAATTTCAGGTAAGCAAATCATGAGGCTAGGAATACATATTTGATGATTGAATTTAAGGGGGCCCCAGTCCCCACAATCAAGAGGTGGGTCACTATTTCAAGTGGTTGTTGATACGGATCCTAGACACCACACATATTAGACTGAAGTCTTCTTACTCTTAGTCTTACACATAATTCATGTTTGAGCCTCATACCCAAATGTATCAAATCCGGGCCCTTCAATTATATGTGTTCACTTCTTAATCATTCAAAATGCTCACACAAACTCATCGTGTGGCTGAGAAGAGGGAGGTCCATCTGATCCCCTGCAGGAGGCCCTACAGTGTTATTGTGTGGTGGGTTTTGTGTTTTGGATGATGATCATATGGAATTAGAGATTGTTATTCGAACACATGTTGCTTATTGGCACCCCTAGTTTTGGATTTATAATCAATTTTCATGGGGTCACTTTGAGAGCTGAGATTGTGTTTGTTGAGTGAGTTTCAGGGTAGGGGCCATATCTACCGTTGCTATCGGTATTGTCCTCCTCGGTTTGTTAGGATTTTTCTCCCTTGGGGGTTTTCTATGGCAACGTTTTAATGAGGACACTTTGTTTTGCTCCATTTAGTTCTCGCGAAGTATTCCAATTAATGAATTTTATTATTATTTTGAATATAAAAAATAAAAATTTGAAACTTTGTTTAAAATAAAAGTACCACTGTATCACACGGCCTAAAATTCAACACGTAAATACCATGTTGTGAGAAGGTATGCCAACCAATTGTTGTGAACCCTAGGAGCACATTCCACCCATTTGTTATGATTAAGGAAAAGGGGAGTCAAAGACTGTTACTATTCATATAAATAGTATTAGCCCTTGTAAAAGGCAAAATGTGTGTTTTCAACGATTGCCATGACAAATGGCAATTACTATTCACTTTAGATTATTTATTTTTTATACATAAACGATTAATTTTGATAGGGTTTAGGGTTTTGACGTGGGAAGTGAAGAATATGTCTATGTAATTTTATATATATATAAAAAAAATCTGAATTATTTGATTTTTTTTTCCTTTTTTTCAATTTTAATTGACTGCTGACATCAGCACTACCTGGCAAGCAGCAGCACGGACTGGATTTGCCTGGGTTGGTGGGCCCCACGCCTTGCCCAGGCTTGCCCTTGCGCACTGGAGCCATCACGCGGGCCTAAGCCCTTTCCTGCCCGAGCTTCCCCTTGCCGCTGGAAGTGCTCTACCTGCCTCAAGGAACGTACAAACTCTCTCACAGAGTCTATAAATGGATCTCAAAATTCCTGAAGCAACAGTAAGTTCCACAGCAGCACCACGTAAAAAACACAAAACACTATCAGGACATGCCTGAGTGGAAGGTCAACCGGCTTCTTGCCGAGTATGGGTTGTCTACCAAGGGTGACTTGGCTCACAAGAGACAGTTTGCAACGGGTGCCTTTCTCTGGCCTGAGCTGCGCTATGATCCAAACTCTTCTTCATAATCATACCATAATTCTCTTAGAGAAAAAAAAGTTCAAATAGCTAGCTTGCTACTTCTTGTAGTACCCACTTTGAAATGAAGCATCTTTTATGTATTCTGCATAATATCAGATCTTCTCCCGGGTACGCCGAGCCTCTGCATTTAAGTTCCGTGCATTTACCCACATTTAGTTTAATCTCAACCATCACAAAAATCCAATGGTTGAAAGTCAACCCACATCAGCTATCTTAACTTTAATATTATTTACGGTGTTAATGTTTTTCTGCTTGCTGTCTTCTTCTTCAATTGTTGTTGGTTTCTTTGCTTTTTATTCCTCCGACTTACAGGAAAACATGGACTATTAACTATGTTTCTAATGGCAGGAAAATAGGCAATTGATTAACCCATTGCACAACCCTCGTATTGTAGTTTCCACTTGTTCCCAGAACTCTTTTTTTTGGTCGAAAAAGACCAGAAACCTTCAACAAAGGAGAAAGAAAGAGACACAATGCTTAAACCCAACAAGCTAATGGATGGGACACTCAAATCTGAATTTTTTTTAAAACACAAAATCTGATAAAAAATAATTTGGAAAACAGATGGGGAAGTTGGGATTAAATCAAAATTGGTTGAACCCAACCCCCAACTTCCAGTAAACAAAGCCAACGACACCAAATTTTATCCAGACATATGATGCTCCGGGCTCACAAATCCATTGAATTAAACTTCTCGAACGATTAAAAAAGAACGAATGCAGTTGTGTGGTGATGGATTGAGAGCCAAAGTACTAGTAAAAGTCGTAAAGTAACGGAGTTAGTCATCCGTTTTGATAAAAAAGATCAACTAAAATTAAGGTATGTGGCTTTATTTTTAACCATTGGATTATAGTAATGGTTGAGATTAAACTAAATGCGAGTAAAAACACAAAACTTAAATGCAGAGATTCGGGATCCCATCTGTTAGTATTTTTTTCCTAAATTGAATGATGAATTTTGTTTCCAATTACAATAGTGCATTCACCTTAGTAGCCCAAATGAACTCAAGAGGAAGAAAAAAATTACTGAAAAAAATTTAATATTGAATTCATTTTCAACAAGTAAAGCCACCTTAGTTCCCTATCCTATCAAAACTGTGCACAATAACAAAGAATTTCCACTTAAAATAACCAAGGATAACAACTCTCAGTAAACCAAAGATCATAGAAGGGGTATTAGCGATGACTTTACCAGAAAAGGAACGTGGAATTGTTTGTTATTTCAACAAAATGTAGAACAAAAATTGAATAAAAGAAAGGTAACTTCAACACTCAGACCCAAGATATTTAGAGCCATTTCTGCAATAATATAATTCCATTCAAAATGACAGTCTACCTACAAATTCTACATGAAGCACAATGTAACACATTCAAATCTCAGTTCACTTCCAAAAGAGGCCCCCCACCAAACCTGATATAACAAAGGAAATGACATCGAAACTTTATACAAGGAGTGTCTAACACAATGGGAAATGATAAGTGACTATTATCCGCATGCCATTCATAACTACCGTTTTGTTCCTAAGACCACTCCTTTCAGGTTTGTGGCACCTAAAGGTAACTACATACACTAATACCGCCGCCTCACACGCCTTCCATTGGGATTTGCTGATTCTGCTACAGCCCCGCCACCATCTGCTGGCAAGTCTAGCCCATATATGCTGCTGCCACTCCTCTTCCTACTTGACAGAAGACTTGAACTCTCATCCACTGCTGCAAATGTCTCTAGCAACTCCAGCAACATTGAGGGGCAGCTCTCTTCTAGATGCTTGTACCCATCTGATTGCATCACAGCTGCAGAACACACGAGGATTCATTGGGTCAAATATCCAATTTTACACCACAAAGAACCACGAAATGAAAACAGTTGCATGCAAAGTAAATGAGGAAGAATTCCTTTATGGAAGGATGAAATAAATGTATAACTTCCACAGCAGCAGTGGATGTGGAAAATACAGGCTTTGAGAATGAACACATGAAAATTAGTATATGACCAGAGGTAGTAACATAAATTCATGTTGCCATAAATTTTTTTTGTCCATATTCATATCCCATGCATCACTAAGAAAAGTTAAACCAAAAAGTCCAGTAAAATAACCACCATTCAATGACGGGGCAATGAGCAACTAATGTGAAATTAATACAAGTTCATCTTTCTAGGAACTGAGAGCTGTTTGAGACCATTCAAATATGGTAGTTATTATTAACCAACCAATATACCATTCTCAAAATGCTGCCCCTCAATCAGCCAGATATCAAGGTGTCACCATAGGCTGACCCAGATGTAATATCATAAATTTTAAGGAACATCCTTATTGACTTCCTGAAACCATAGACAATCATAAGGACAACTGCAGCATGTTTGATGAGCCAGGCATGCATGATAAGGCATCAAGGATTATTTGAGACTACTTAGAAGGAGAAAAAAGCAAAATTGATACAACCTGAAACTGTGCACCAACAGAATCTATGCGAAACACCCACCTCCTAAGTTTGCAGGATTTGCTGCAAATTTTAAGCACACAGCCTTGAGCTGCGGACAGTGATGTTGTTCAGCAAGGGCAAGTGTGGTTGCAACTGTTTCAGTAGTGATTTCTTCACATAACTTTGATTCACACAATACTTTCAGTCGTTCTAGATTATACAGGTCCGCAGCAGCCAAAAGATGCTGCACCATGACAGTGAATGTGCACAATGGTGATGAGCCCATAACTTCGTGTACATTAGGAAGTTTGTCCGTGTAAATAAACAGAAGCATTGCCTGGGAAAAAAGGGATAAAATCCCCATTAAAGTCATGAAACACGCTTAAAATAGCAGAATACACAAACTAAGCATATGGATTGCAATTTGCAGAAACACTCATTTATCACTGTAAATTTATTGGCCACAGGACAGAAAACAAACTTCTAGTCTGAACCTCAACTAACACAATATAGACAAATGGAGCAGCATAATATTAAAGGTTACAGGTAACTGGAACGAGCTCAAACTAGTTCACAATCAGAACATCACTTCTAAGCAATCAACTCCCGTAAATACCCTTAATTATGTGTCCAATCTGAATGCAGACAGACCATAGGCTACTTTAAATTCATATTTGATTATAATTGATAATCGACCACATCAACAATAATCACCAGAAACCTTAACTGTGCAAATGAAAGCCCCAGACAAACAGACACAGAAAAGAACCATTGGATTTTCATAGATACACAACTTGCACAAACTTCAATCTGTGTGATGCACAGAAACTTAAGATAACTCTTATACTAAAGATGCATTATCTCATTTATGAGAACTTAACGACTTTAAATAGAAAATTTGGGTTCTGAAAAATTCCTACATTGCACGAGGACATCTTTAAAATTTTGGAGTTTCACAGCTAACACGCAAGGTAACATGATAACAAGGTAAGAAAATTAATTATTTGTTTAGAGTGTTAGAAAATTGTACAATGGTGATCAATGTAGAACAACATAGACCAAAAATCTGGACACAGGTAAAACATAAGAAACTTTAGACCCCACCTTCCCCTGGAAGTGTTTACTTTTCCATTTCCTATTTATATTTAGGCTACAAATTCTACATTATATGAGAACTTTTACTTATTATCATTAGTACTTCGTCTTGAAAGCACACAATGCTAACCAGATAAAATTAGCATCTGCCAGCCAAATTTACCATCCCAAGATTTCTTATTTGTTCATTCCGTAACTGAATTCATAAAGAGGCAATGCTGAATTTGTTCTACTACTAATACAAGTGTAAAAAGTGAATCTCAATTATACCATGGAGAGACTTATAAATGCAGAAGTCTTGATGCATGTATCATGCAATATATATTCTTTTCTCTTATTTAAGATGGTCATAAGTGGAAAAAAGATCATGAAGCCTTACCTTGAAGATAAAGGGCTCAACATCCTTCACAACTACTTTATCTATGCTACAATCCCCGACAAGTCCAAAAAACTGTGCTCTAAATACAGGAGAACGGGCAGCAAGTATCAACTTGTGAGCTTTAAACAGTTCATCGCCAACCTGAAAAACTATGTCACAACCAGCTTCAGAGTCTAGAAAGTCCTTAAGATCTCGACCCATGTCTGATGATGGTACAGTAATTGAAAATTGTTTTGGTCGCTCAAGGCGAGTTCTGACAACTCCAACAGTGCAGTTCAATACAAGGCAATCATCCCTTAGAAACTCAGAAGTTTCGAGGGCTGATCTTTTGAAAAATCTCTTGTAACCCCTGAAATGTACCCAGAGAAGTAAAATATGATGATGGACACAGTGCAAAAGCTTCCAACTTGAAAAAGCTCCCAATACATGAAAATAAATAAGCTTATCTAAAAATTAGGAAATAGGTTACAGAGACTGCAGCCAATCTATAAAGAAATCTGATAACTTATTAAATGCAACATGACATGCAAACCTAATTGTTCTATTGTAATTAAACCAACCAAATACTAGTTCTTTTTTATTATATCAGTGTTACCATATACATGCATGTAAATATGTGATGCCCTACGATCATAATTTTTCACATTAAAATGGTACGACCCCAATACTTAACACAACATACCAAAAAAAGCACTCCATGATGATATATAAGCAAAAGGATTAAAAAGGTAAGTTATTTAGTCGGCTCCCTAACCACACCTAGGCAACCAAAATAGAGGGGGAGGGGAGAGAGGGACATCTTCAACATTTGAATATCTAAATGTAGGTTTGGTTGTTAGTTATTTCTCCAATATTTATCTTCGCCTTTTCAAGTTTTCCATTCATTAGCCAATGATATCCCTATATAAATAAGCTCCACAGCAAAGCACAACATTACTTTAAGTTATATAAGTAAACATAGAAAATGAGATGTTAGATTTTTAAAAATAATAATCTTTTATATGATCAGTATTCACCAGACAGAATGAGTCTTACAATCATCATCATCTCTAGGTCATGTTGTACATTTTTAGGGAGATAAAATCCTAACTTAAATCAGTTTTTGTTCTTTTGCTGAGTTAATTTTCTAAGTGGTTTATTGGATTAATATTTAATTCATATTATGTTTTACTAATTATGAATGTGAAAGAAAACTGATGTAGAATGGTTCATCTCAAGATTTGCATGGAAATTCACATTGAAGATCAGTCTAAATATTGATATAATTGAAAAAAGTAATATCAATTTGAAAAATTTTGTTTATTTTTATGTATAATACATATGTTTTTTCTTTTTATTCAAAGCGAGTCTAAGCCTGGAGATATGTCGACCTATGTTCCAGAAGTGCTCTAACCTTTAAGCCATAAGCCCCTAAAATATGTTTATATGTGTGCGTTTTTGCATATGTAATATATACTAAGTACTCAGCACTCCATAATTCACTAGCAAATCCCATATTGGAACATGGATATCAGGAAGATCCACAATCAACCAATATAACAATTAGCAAGCCAATGTAGCGTGCAAGACATAATTGGGCACAGACACACACTAAGAAAACACAATTACCAAATTGCTTACCAAGCTGCTAAATCAACATACCACATTAAAACCGATCCCTAACCCAAAATTCACCAAAAAGGTACTCAATTTAATAATCAAAATCGAAACTTAAGGCACCGAAACCCACCAATTAACCCAGAAACACATACCACATGCTGCCTCTGTACTTCAACGTGTACGGCCCGCTCTCGAGCGCGCGATCAAAGTGGCTATGCACCTTGTCCTTCCCACTCTTGGTCTGGTCCACCAAAGTCAGCTCGAACAAAGCCCTCACATCCGTACCCTCACTGACCAAAGCAATGAAAACGGAGACGTACGCGGAACTATCCTCAGGGTTTTTGCCGTCGGGGTAGAAGTAAATTGCCCAATCGTAGCCACCCACCGTAAACGTATCGCTCATTATGTACTTTCCGGCACCCATCCCTTTGGCCAAAGAATACCCCTTTATCGTGAACCGGTGAGACCCATTGACAGTCTCGCTGATCGATCTCGAACACGACTCCTGGTCGACCCCAGGCTTCGAATTCGACATGGCTTCACCCAATTGAGCCCCTCTTGACGATTTATGATTCGGCATCGGACAGTTCAAGCGGAACCCTAAAAAGCCAAGCGGTCGAGGCGTGGCCGCGGCATGGCATGCAAATTGTGTAGATTGGTAGGAGAAATGGACGAATTAAAACCCTAATTTTGGGTTTTGAGTGGTGAATTGTAAGGGGAGATGATACTTTTGCCGGAGAGATGAAGATTCGAGAAGACTGTGAGGTGAGGCCGGAGAGGGTTTGTGGTGTTTTTTTGGGGTTGGGACTCGTTAAGAGTTAGGCGGGTCCTTTCGCTTTAGACGGGCCAAGTGGGTCGGGACTCAATTTTATAGTGCTCCCATTTGGTTGACGTGTACGTCTGGCTTCTATTTGGATTTTCAACTTCATGACGTGGAAAATAAATAGTTTTGATGACTCTTGTATAAAAATGTAATTTTATTTTACACCCACAAAATATCATGAAACCTCACGCTTTACTCTCACTTTACCTCTTCATCTAACTTACTCCTACCTCACTCATTTTTCCTGTAATCCTAATCCATATATGACATAAATATACTTAAATTGACTGGAATAAGTACAATGTATGGATAATTATTCGTGTCTCTGATAATTTTAATGAAGAAAAAGTAAGATTTTGGATAAAAAAAAATTCGATTTTAATGTTGATAATTTATGAATTGCGACACGTGATTTGCACAACTCATAAAGCTGCGATTATAGAAAATTACACATAATCAAGTTATGTAGTTACGATTCATAAATATGCGATTATTTTTTAAAAAATGCAAATGGTCAATACCAACCCTTTTCGATGCCAAAAACCAAAATAAAATGGTCCAAAAACTTACAAAATCATCATAGATGAAGATTAGCTCATCATTTGCCATCTTCTTCTAAATTTCAATGTAGATAATAGAAAGGAAAATAGTTTGAGTGAGCGGGAAAACTAGAGACATTTTTGGAAGATTATTAATTTGTTTTGGGCGTTCAAAGAATGAAGGAAATATAAGTAGGTGTCTAAATAAACAAGAGTGTCGAGAGACAAAAATGAGGTGTAAGCATAATTTATCTTTTATTAATTTGGTTAGCAACCTAATTACATGAAATTAGGCCCAAGTCTCTTCATTCACATGTATTATAGACAAAAATCATCCTACAAACCAACACACGTTTTACAAACACATAAATTACGAAGATTTAGAATGTCAAAGGTTGAATTATTGCAGAGTTTAATTGGACAACATACATTTAGAGCATCCGCAATGGGCTCCCTAAACCACCTCCTTAGACAAATTTTAGGGAGTAATTATAAAAATGCAACTCCAACCATGCTCCATATCCACCTCCTAAAATATGGAGTCCTCTAGGAGCTCCTAAATATGAGGAGAGAGAAAGTACTCCTAGTGGCTCCCTATAATTTAATGGTGCCTTATTTAATAAGTATTTCAAACCTTCATTTAATGCTAACTATTTTTTATTTTATTTTTTAATAGAGATGGACCAATCAAAAAAGAGTTATAGCATTTATGACTCTCCAAATTAGAGAGTATGGTTGGAGTTGAAATTTTTTAGAGAGCTCCTAAAATAGCTTTCTTATATTTTTAGTCAAATTTTAGCTAAGAAATAGAGAGCATTATTGGAGACGCTCTTATGTGACTCGCAAGTGTGCTTCATTATTAATATAAGAAAATTAAAAACACTCTTGAAAGTAATAAAATTAAAAATCGAACTATGAAGGGCCAGTTCACCATAATTTTCCAAACTGATTATATTTTTGTGTGAAAAAAGGAAGAAAATCAAATCAAATAGTGTAAATTGGTGTGGATTATTTGTTTAAATTTTAAAATTATATGAACCAAAGTTTTATATATGCAAAATTATATAAAAGGAAAATAAAAATTAATATGTTTCACATTTTTGTTTGGATTTTTAGCGCAACCTTACATGGAAAATTAGCGCCAACGTGTAACCATCTCTCACTCCCTCCACTAAATATTTTAATATTCATTCCGTCGGTGACCTTGACATTCGCAAGCAGTCCATCGTCTCTCTCTCTTGCTTATCTCTCTTTCAGCAACAACACTCGACCTCAGATCCTCTCACTCTCTCACTCTCCGGCACCCCCATTCCGGTCCCTCCTCGACCCATCAAAACGCAGAGTTTCGTTCTTCATTTCCAGTTTCGCTGAATTAAAGCATGACAATCTTAAACAATGGCGATTGGTTGAGAATCCCATTGATCCTGAAAGTCTTTGGCTTTGCTATGGTCTCAATCACCTTCTTCTACCTCGGCAAGCACTGGTCCGATGGGTCCCAGCAGCTCCTCTTCTTCACCACAACGCATCGAGCCCCTTCCACCGTCTCCCTCTCACCCAATCAAAACAAGCCTTTCAATCTCTCCTCCCTCATCCCACAAGCCCAAGCCCCACCGCCATCGCCTCCTCCTCCATCTCTGCCGCCTCCTTCCACGCCGCCGCCGCCTCCGCCCGATGTGATTCAGAGATTCGGAATCGTGGACGAGAATGGCACCATGTCTGACGAGTTCGAGGTCGGGGATTTCGATCCCGATGAGGTGGTGGAGAATTGGGGGAGTGGGAACGGGTCGGTGGCTGAGAGCGAAGCGAGTGGCACCGGTAAGATTAGTGTTAAGAGGTTCGAGCTCTGCCCGAAGAGTATGAGCGAGTACATACCGTGTTTGGATAATGTGGACGCCATTAAGAGGCTCAAATCGACTAAGAATGGCGAGAGATTCGAGCGGCATTGTCCAGAGCCCGCTCGGGGCTTGAATTGCTTGGTTCCGCCGCCCAAGAATTACAAGAGCCCAATTCCATGGCCTAAAAGCCGCGACGAGGTATTTGCTTCATTTATGAAGTTAATAGCTTTTTCTACCTGTGTTTACTTGTATTATTAAAGCGTTTATCTTTCGGACTTTGTTAATGAAATTTGCTTTCAGGTTTGGTTCAACAATGTACCTCATACTCGTCTAGTCGAAGATAAAGGGGGTCAGAACTGGATTACACGACAGAAGAACAAGTTTAAGTTTCCTGGAGGTGGTACACAGTTTATACATGGAGCAAATGAATACTTGGATCATATTTCTAAGGTTAAAGTTGTTTACAATTCAATGTAATGGGAAATGTGAAGTGGGTAGTTTGAGTATTTGGGTTATTGCTGTATCTTGTTTCTCTGATAATCTGATGGTCAAAGCCTTAATCGCGCAGGTGGTCCCTGACATCACCTTTGGTCAACATATCCGAGTTGTTTTGGATGTTGGATGTGGTGTTGCAAGTTTTGGTGCGTATCTGCTGTCGCGAAATGTAGTTACCATGTCAATTGCACCTAAGGACGTCCATGAGAACCAGATTCAATTTGCTCTTGAGCGCGGGGTGCCTGCAATGATAGCAGCATTTGCAACTCACCGTTTGTTGTACCCAAGCCAGGCATTTGACTTGATACATTGCTCACGATGCAGGATTAATTGGACTCGTGATGGTATGCAAAACTTATATTGGAATTTTTGTTTTCTAGTGACGGTTACTGTATCTTCTGATTGTAGTTTTATATACCCTCTTCTACTTTTTTGTGTTGAAGATGGGATATTGCTGCTCGAGGTTAATAGGATGCTCAGGGCAGGTGGATACTTTGTTTGGGCAGCACAGCCAGTTTATAAGCATGAAGAAGTTCTAGAGGAGCAGTGGCAAGGTATTACTGCAAAACATTCTTTTGGTGAAATTGAAAATTTGGATATTGATTGCTAGTTTTTTTTTTTTTGGGTCTGAATATTGATTGCTAGTTAGTGTTTGAAAGTTCTGCAGTCTTTGGATTACCATTTTCTGACTTAAGATGAATTGAAACTTATAATTTCTTTTTGGCTGCGAATCCCAGATATTTAACTTTAATTGTTCCTTGAAGACCTATATTCACTGACAAACCAGAAAAACAACGTATTTTTGTGCTTATGAAAATTTCTTGTCTAGCTTTCCTTTAGGGAGCCTGGATGACTGCGTTTCCAGTTTTGAGAAAGTGAATAATTGATAAGAGAAGTGTGAGCAACGGTTTTATAACGTCATGTATGCTAACTTTTTATTTGCTGGCATCGCTGGTTTAATGGAGGCCACCTGCTGTCTGTCTGTGAACACGTTGGATTAGTAATCATATCTGGACCTGGGAAACAATAAAATTTGTTTTTCATTTTTCCTTCTGCAGAAATGCTTAACCTCACCACACGCCTTTGCTGGGAGTTTGTGAAGAAGGATGGCTATATTGCAATATGGCAAAAGCCTTTAAACAACAGCTGCTATCTAAATCGGGACCCAGGAACCAAACCTCCATTGTGTGATCCAAGTGATGACCCAGACAAAGTTTGGTATATCTATGATTCTTGTCTCTCTCCCACTCCCTTCTTTGAATAATGTTTTAATAATTTTATTCAAGTAAAATATTTTATTATCCAAGTCAGGTATCTAGAGTTTTCGTCTTCATCAACATTAATCAAATGCATATACCAGCTGTTTTTCCCTCACCATTTTTCATTGCAACAAGGCTATGCATGTTTTTGTTTGGAGATATTACTTTGGAATAAACCTTCAAGGAACGCTTTGAAAATGTTGGACTCTTTTTCTTTGGTTCTGACATGTAGACCATTTCTCTGAAGTTCTAATTTCACAGTTTAAGTTTATTTGTGCTGATAACTCTACCATATTATTTTACAAGAGCTTCACATGTGGATGTAATTGATTTGCTTCTAATTCTTGTGAGGGTTTCTTCTTTGTGTGGTGGTTCAGGTATGTTGATCAGAAGGCATGCATCACAAGACTCCCTGAAAATGGTTATGGAGCAAATGTCACAAAATGGCCAGACCGTTTGCAAACTCCCCCTGATAGGCTTCAGAGCATACAATTTGATGCCTATATATCCAGAAAAGAGCTCTTGAGGGCAGAATCTAGATATTGGCATGAAATAATTGAAAGTTATGTTCGTGTTTTTCGTTGGAAGAAGATTAGATTAAGAAATGCAATGGACATGAGAGCTGGCTTTGGAGGGTATCATATTTATCTTGTGTTCTCGCGGCCTTCTATTTTTTGTTTTTTAAACAAAGGTTTTCTCATTGTTTATTGTCTCTTAATTGGTTGGCAGATTTGCAGCTGCACTAATTGAACAAAATTTGAACTCTTGGGTTATGAATGTGGTTCCTGTTAGCGGCCCCAACACCTTACCGGTTATATATGACCGTGGACTTATTGGAGTTATGCATGACTGGTACATTACCAACTGTTTTTCTTTGTCTAAACAAGTTCCATGAATTTAAAAGTTACTTATTCGAATTATTTTATCAGGTGTGAACCATTTGATACATACCCACGAACCTATGATTTATTGCATGCAGCCGGCCTATTCTCTATTGAGAAAAAAAGGTTAGCCGTCTCTGTCTCTCTCTCCCTTCTCTTTCCCTCCAAGTAGAAAATTTTAATTTTTTCTTTAAGTCTAATATATTATTGTTTCCCATTACCATCTTCTCCTTTTGTGCTTTAGATGGAACCGAACAAGCATAGTTGCTGCAATGAGAGGGGTTTACATTTTACTGAGAACTAATATTCAAAGTGGAACTAGTTATGCAGTTAATCTGAAACAAAGCTCTTTTAGAAAAAGTAGAAGTTCATTAGTAAATTAGGAAATGTAACTACCTGCCCTTATAGCATGGTAAAGCCTCTCTCTTTATTAATTGGGGGAGGCCTTTGGATTTAACTTTTAATGGAGTTGTTAGTCTAACGGTTGGGAAAGTGGAAAGGCTATATCTTGTTGAATAGTTAACCATTTTGACTGGAAAGAGAAAGGAATGCATTGGCCGGGATCGTACTACATACGTTCTCCCTTCTTGTTCTATTGGCTATTCACACCATGTGCACTTGTGCATGGGGCAGGGGTGAGACTGATTGTTTTGTGGGTGGGGGGTGGTTTGGTAAAGTGGTGGTTTTATATTTTATTTTCTTCTTTTAAACCCTGATTTTGATTCATATCATTATAACAGATGCAATATCTCGACAATCATGCTGGAGATGGACCGAATGCTAAGACCCGGTGGACGTGTATACATCCGTGACTCTCTTTCTGTCATGGATGAACTTCAAGCGATTGGAAACGCTATGGGTTGGCTCATCAATTTGCGAGACACATCTGAGGGGCCTCATGCAAGTTATAGACTCATTGTTGCTGAAAAACGCCTCTTGACTAGTTGAAGCATTGGAAGACTAGATTGTATTTTACGGCTCATCTTCCGAAAGGGAAAATGACTAACCACCAGCATCATTTAAGATGCCATGAGCAGAACTTGCTCGGTACAAGTGTAACGAGAGAGAAAATTCTTTTGATTGTGTGTAGTGGGTTGGGTAGGGCAAAACCTCAGATCAGTGTCAAAACTCAATCTGAATATTGAGGATTCTGAGTTGGTACTTGACACCACTATAGAGAACCCCCTACCTGCTTTCCTTGTGAAAAAAATATCAGAGTGCGAGTGAGTTTAGATTATGTTTTACACAAGAATTTCAATTTTTTGTTTTTTAAATTATTTATGTATGCTGTACATAATGGGCATATCAATATCCATTCTGATTTATCATTGTTTATTATTTACTTGTTCTATTCAATTATGATCCGTTCTTTCCATTGAGTCAGTAATAATTTATTGAATATACACTTGAAATAATTGATCTCTAAGGTGAAAATGAACATATCAGTTTATGAAAGGGTAAAATTCATAAGTAATTTGTTAGGTTAAGAGTCATTTCTAAATGGCATCTTGAGAGAGATCAAAGAAACTCATAAAAGCCCTATATTTAATAATTCTCATTTTTCAGGATTTGGGGGAAGCCAACGGTCAATAACAAAGAATCGATCACCTTGCCTACTTGAAAGGTTTCTGGAAGGGCATCAATCCAATTGAACTACATTTTCTTACTTTTCAATCAAAAACCAGGCAATGAAAATTTGAATGCAGAAACACAAATCACACTTGTCTATCAGATCTTGGTCTCCACATTTGCTGCCGTTGATCTTCGTATGTCTGCAGAAGAGGTTTTTTAAAGGTTGCCCTGTTGGGATGGCTTTTTGGCTTCCTAGTCTGAAATTGAGGTTGCACTGGTGAGGGCCCTTTTGGCTTCACCGTCTGAAATTGAGGTTGAACTTCTGAGGGGCCTTTTGGCTTCACCGTCTGAAATTGAGGTTGCACTGGTGAGGGCCCTTTTGGCTTCACCGTCTGAAATTGAGGTTGAACTTCTGAGGGGCCTTTTGGCTTCACCGTCTGATATTGAGGTTGCACTTGTGAGGGTGAGTGCACCTGCCTGTGCACCAGAGGATGAGTTGGTTGTCGGGGGGCATTGTTGTTGCTTGGGGTTTGTGAATGTGAACCCTCAGCCCTGAAACGTTGTGGATGAGTAGGTTGGCGGCGCTCAGAATTGTATACTGGACTCCTGACAGGTGTTCTTACCATGAGGCTTAACATTTGAGGTCGGACTAGGGTGGCAAGAAGCGAACTCTGATTGGGTGAGATGAGCATATGGTGGCTCATCTCAAATGTTTCTGATATCCTTGACAATTCCCTCTTGCTAACAGCCCTCGCAGAATTTTCCGGCTGCTCAAAAGGATCTTCAATCTACCCATGCACCAATTCCAGTAACAACATCAGTAGTGGTAACAGTAATAAATATCATTATTTCTGAAGAAACAGAGAGAGCATCAGCAAAAAAATTATGAGAAGTATGTAGAGAGAGAGATGGAATTACAAATAGGGCATAAGTTTGGGGCAACCATCTCATATTGCTTTTTATGGCTTGCCACTGTCCAGTATAAGTGCAAATTCCTAATTCCGAAGCCTTCAAACTGATGTCAGAAAACTGCAAAATTTATAAAATGACCATCATCAAATTGAATGTTTGATCTCAAATTCATGATTATAACAATCTCTGGTTAAAAACATTAGAAAATACAATTCAAGTTATTTATGAAGGTAATAATACCTTCCCAAGGAATGAAATGAAAAGCTCAGACAAAGAACTTCTGTTTTCTGCCCTCAAATTGTATGATTGTAACCTTCTTATGTTAGCAGCACATGTCTCTTCAATATGTCTCTCTGTATCAGCCCTCAAGCCTGCACATAGCATAGCACAATCAGATATCTGTTGTCCAAATTAGTCAACTGATTGAGGATCAACAAATTATTTTTCAGATATATTTTAGGTGTCGAACAAATTATTTTTAGAAGCATTATGGAAGTGTTTTTCCTACACGTAAACAACACTCGGTTTAAAATCAGAGAGAGATAGAGAACAGTTGACTCACTGCAATATCCAGAACATATATCTACTTAAAAAACAAATCCTATTCAGTGATTTCACTTCTTGCTAACCATATGGACCAATTATCAATGCGCACTATCACTCAAGCCACCCCTACTCAAGTATAAAAAGATCTGGCTCAGTGCAAAGCCCTTAAGGATATATCAATTAAGATATTAAATTTATAATCTGGGTCCTCAACAACTAAGAATTTTTATTCTCCAAGTCTTCAAGAAAGGATATTGTTTTTTTTTTTTTTTTGGATCTGAAGAAAGGCTATTGTTTTGCTTTGCTGCATAGGAGATCTATCTGAAACTTCTTTACTTCAAAAAACTAACCAGTACTGCAACTATGAATCTGAAGGGTGAAAGACACACTGTAGCAAGATCCCTTTCAGGAACTATTGTAATAAACACAACCTTCCTTCAGGGTCTATTAGAGCAACTTTTATTCAAACTTCCACAATTAGATATAATGAGTGGCCAATTAGTAAAGAAAATGAGGTCACCTATTGAAAGATGAAAAGTACCTTTAAGATCATCAATGAGATTTCCTGGATAAATATCTTTAAGGGGTGGAAAAATTGCAGGTGCACATGTCTGATAGAGAAAATTAAATGAGAAGTATTAAATTAAAATTAGGAACATATGTTGCAGAGAACTGAATCATATATATTGTTAGCTAATGGAAGCAACAACAGAAGATTGAAGCAAGTAAAACATTAACTACACACAACAAAATGCTTGGACAAGAGTATATTCAGCCTTTAATCAACAAGACAACACAAATCCAGAAAATCCTACGCAAGTGATTGACCGATAGTCAAGCTCCTCAAACCTTGACCCACCAACACAACCAAAATGAAGAACTAGACAGTATAAATCTGGTGGTGTAGTGTACTATGAAGAAAACCCAAAAAGGTCACAGAATTTAATACTAATCTACTTCCAGCAAACTAGGTTGATATCAATCATCTTAGATTATGCTAAAGTGCACAGCTGAAACAGTCGAAAGAATCCCCTCACAATTCAACCTACTTTTCAGTCAACACCAGAAATGAAGATTTAAGATTACCTGAAAATGGAAGACCACAAGCAAAGTGAGAGAGTACGAATTGAAAGTCCCAAATTTTGGATTATTTATGTTGTGTGTTTTTGCCCATTCCTTTACCTACAAAAGCTAGAAGAATATATCAGATACAAACACTTTTCCTTTGCAAAGTAAATTCTATTCTACAATACCAATGTACCAGTAAAACCATATCGCGGAAGCGTGTATCTATCTCACTGATCCAGAACAAGAGTCTAGACTTCATTTGGCATTTCAGATTATCGATTGAGATATCGCAAGATACATTTTGGAGATTACTTTCAACCTTTAAAATGGGAACTCTTGCATTGGGGATTAATTGGTACCTCCTCCATCCACCTAAAAATGAAAGTTCGTTAGAAATTAAATTGGAGATGCTGTTATTAAACAAGATCAAACTCCCCAAATACACATATACACACATACAGAAGAACTCATTGTAGCTTTTTGTTAATCAGGAAACCTAATATATAATACAAAATTCGCAGATATGATGTATAAGTCTATTAATGCCATTTCTATGTATTATTGTCACCAAATGAACCTGTGAATATCACACAGTTCAATGGCATGTTCAGTTTAATATAGTTGTTAATGATCACCCTATATGCTAAATAAGTTAAATACAATAGAAATATGCCACCGAAAGGTGAAGATAAAGAAGACTGAAGGTCCCCAGTGTGCACCATTTTCTTTGTACTTAGATAAGAGCACATAAATGAAAATTCAAGACCAACTAACATACTTTCTGCCACTACCATGAAGTAATTCACAAGTGTGACAACTTTTTATTAATAGTAAACAAATGAAAAAACTGACGCATTAAGTTTCCTGATCTTCTCAACAATATATGGTAAGTATTGAGGCCTGGAAAAACAATAATATAAGCATTTAAGAAAGGGAAAACAACAAAGCTACCTTTCTGTCTCATAGCTCTCATAACTTCTCCTAGTAAACGTTGTTTCTGCTTTTTCCCATAAGGTGAAACAAATGAACCATTGGAAAACTCAATTGAAACATCCAAGTCTCCCCACCGTGTAAAGAGATCAGACACAAATGACCCAAATGGTTCCACAGTTGCACCTGTTTAGATGCCAATGTCATAAACCCACAGAGTTACTAACCTTTTGTTCAACAATGGGGAAAGTTATCTCCTTATTATTAGAAGACATGTACGACTAAATAAATAAAATGGCACAAAAATAAATTGTAGTATTACAGGCACCAAAAAATTTCCCAAATGAGGAGACACCAACAGATGTGGTGGATGGCATCGCAATATCCTAGTTGGTAGAAATAAATGTAATCCAAAATGGGGCAAAATATTGGCAAATAAACATTGTGACATTAGTTAGTATCAAAAACTTAGAATTTGTGTTTGTATGCTTGTAATATTAAGTTATTAACGCAAATAATTAATTGAAGGTCAAGTGCACATCTCCTTTTGGGTCAATTAGGAACACAGAAGGAATAAAGTGGATCAGGTGTCTCTATATAACTCCTGATTGAATGGGAGAGAGAGAGAGAGAGAGAGAGAGAGATTGAATGGAATTTATAATGAATTAACTGATTCCTGAAGTTAAGAACAATAAAAAGCACTTTTGGTTAACACAAGTATAGGATGGATGCATAAATAAAAAAATTAAAAAAAGTGGAACCATGAAATTGTAACACAAATCACCTCTTAAACTTTCCACAGATTCAACAGCTCCTCGTAACTCATCAATGATTTGCAACCGTGTTGTCCAGTCCTCACGCAAGGGTTTGACAACACGTAGTATTTCCTTGAGAGTGTTCTCCAATGCACTTTGCGCATTCATTTCACTACTGATTAACATAAGAAAATGTCAAAACCGTAGTGCAAAATGGCTTCTAGCACTAACAATATAAGCAGAGTACATGGTAGAAGCAGTAAATTCCCTGCAAGATTTGCTTCCACCCCTTTTCAGTTAGTTGAATGTCATATCAAAAGCAAAATATAACATTCCATCAAACAAATCATAAACGCCCTTTCAAGACAACCAACATAATCTGAATTTTGAGAATGTTGACAGCAATAAAAATTGTATAATCCATATATCATGCTGGAACTACAACACAGGTGCAGCTGTGGAATCATTTGGAATCATTACTGCATATCTTAAATTCGAACATAAAGGACATTGATATATACATGCTTCAGCAAAGGATGCTAAATACTATTTACACTAAGCCTACACAGCCTTAAGTAGCCAATCAATGTACTTAAAACATATACAAATTACTGAATACAAACAAAAATGTAGTTTCTGGGAAAGCATAAAATCCAATTGAAAAGTAAGTAAAAACCCCCCAACAAATTAAATAAATAAAAATAATAAAAACAATCATCCCAATATCAAACTGTTGACTTATTATCGGAAACATCAACAAAGAAAGTATTTACCATCAAGATTGAAGAACGATTATGCAACGGTTTAAATCAACAGCAGCAATTGATTCCCAAGTTTTCTAGGGTTTTGAATACTGATCAGGCACGCATTGTATTCTATTCTTCTATATTAGCATAAATCATGAAATTTTGTACAATAAATACAAATATATAGGCCGTGAGTTTAAGCTACAAGTGTAAAGTGGCCTGCTTTGCTTAGCGAGAAGGTTTTCGTTACCTTTTATTTTGTGCGACTTTTTTTTCTCGTGAGGGCTTCTGATTGGCAGGCGAGGCGGGAAAGATGAGGAGGTTAAAGCATGGTGGGTTTTGCTTTGAATCCGCTGAGTAGACTATCGGTTCTGATAAATTTGGGAGTGGTGGGAAGATGAGAAATTGTAGACTGTAGAAAAAGAGGAGAAAAGTGACAGTAAAAACAAAAGCTTGGGAATTTACGGAAAACTTATTTATTTGTTTGTTTATGTGGGGGGCATAAAGTATTTTGGTCAAACTCTAACGAAAGTTGCATGAATTTTTGCATATAGTAGATTTGGTATATTTATAATTTACAGGATGGAGAATGCTGTGGTCAATTTGTGCACGGATGTATCACTAATTACTTACCGTTTTAATTCTTAGCCATAGATGCATATGAGGCATATATAATTATGGTTTAAAATCACCCGTTATATTGGGTAATTGACGCATATCTCTAATCTTTATCCTATTTGTGGTCGATAAATATAGCACCAAAAGTTTGGAGTGGGCATCAATTCCGCCCGAATCAATTAACTGGCATTAAACAGTTTTGATTTTGAGTTTTTGTAACCGGCTTAAATTGAACTGGATTGTCTAGTTGTATATTTTCTTTTATTTTACATTTGTAGTACTCTCATTGAATAATAATTACATAATAATATTGAATTTGAAGTTTGATGAAACTTTGAAGTTATTGATATTTGAATTGTATATACATAAGTTATTGAACTTTGAAGTTTTATGATATGTTAAATTTTGGAATGATTTGATACGCTATAAAATTTAAAAACATGTAGCAAGTTATGAAATTTTTCTTTTTTCATTAGGCTAACAAAATTGAAAAAAATTATGCAAAAGAAAACAAATTAGGCTAAGGCCCAAATCGAACCAAACCATCTTGAATAAATTCAGTTAGTTTTGGTTTCTCTTTTGACTTGTTTGACACAAATTATTTACACCACTTATATTTTCTTTGTTTTTGCCAGATATACACTATTTCATTTACCCACGACATATTAGTTATGTACCTTTTAGCTAATTAGCTAAATATATCCCATTTACTAAATTAGGTTATTGATATTTCATAACATAGGTTCTTTTAATTATAATAGACATTCCAATTTTATCTTCATTCAAAAGCTAATAGCTAATTTAATTAGGCTCCTTGTTCACTCTCAGATGCTGCCCAGTTATTCTTCAAGTTATTGAAATGCCAAGCAAAAAGAATAAGAAGAGAAAAGGTGCTCTTATAGTTTCAAACATTACATGTGAAATTTGATGAACCTCTGAAATGCTGTCTACAAATTAACATCCCCTTTAAAGAAAATATTCATTAGGTGAGCAAAGAAATTCTAGCCGCTTTCTCCTTATGTGAGTTCCAAAGAAAAACTCCACATGGGGGAGAGGAGGAAGAATCGTCTTCACCCCTCTCATCCTCTCTCTCCCTCGCCTTTCTTTTTTAAGGTCAGTGAATAAGTCTATTGGGGCATTTTGAATAAGAAATCATTTGTAGTGATTTCTTATGAGCTTACTCATATTGAAGTTCCCAAAACCCGCGATCATATTATTTTTCCATATATGTTACGGAGGCGGTGACGTGTGTGGCCGCAGGTGCTTCTTCAGGTGGTGGTGGTGATAGGGTTCATTTAGGCTCGTATGTTGTTTTAGGATTTATATTGAGTATGTGGCATTTGTTTGGCCTTACCCGTTAATTATGGTGATGTGGCCTAGGAGTTTTAGTGTACTTTTGTCCGTTTTACTTTTGTTTTTATCATGTTAATTTGTTGTCCTATTAAAATTGGTATTTTAGATGTTTTTGATTGTATTGTTAAAGTTTATATTTGATATAAAAAAATACATCCCCTTTGGATAATAATCCACACGCCGTACATTTGAAATCTATTATACAATACAAAAGAAAAATAAATAAAATTTTAATATTATAATAATTAGTACATGGTTTTGCCAAAACCAGCTTGAATAGAAGTTCCAAGTTATATCATCGATCTTCTGACTTTCCTTCCACCAATGACGGCGGCTTCTTCAACTGTGTGCAGCAATAACATTCATAATGGACCCTTAAGGTGCGGAGATCTGATATGTGTTTTTGTTCTTCGATTTCCAACTTTTATTTCTTTGGTAATATAATATATATATGGTATATGGTATATGTCCTCCCTTCAAAATAATAAGGTCAAAGATTCATGACAAAATTGTGATTCGTGTTACGAAGTTAATATATAATACATTTATACTTTTCACACGTTAATATGGACGTGCTAATCACGTGATTAGTGATCTCCATAGGTTACTTACATAATAGTCCTATGTGATGAATGTTTTCTCCATTTTTCTTCTTCTTGATTATAGCATTTAACCATAAAGCCAAAAGAAAAAAAGGTGAAATGAGGTTGTCCATATCAATCAAACTCTAAATTGTGCAAAAAACAACATGGCTATGCTGAGCCATCTCAAGAAATATCATGCCAACCATGGCCTACCATCCATGGCTTTTTTTTTGGTTCACTTTTAATATATCGAGAAAGTTGCATGAACATTTCATGCCATCCTCATTTCTTACCAATTTATGATTTATGTGAATTGACTAAAAACTCATGTTACTCAATAAGCTGTAACCCAAGAAAAGAGGTTCTGTTAAAGCTACCTAGAGACCCTTTTTCTTTCTTCCTTAATCCTCAGGGCAGTTGGGTCCAGGTCCATGGCCAATCAACATCAAGATTTAAATAAATCTAAGCCAGCTCAGAGATGTTGATGCCACAAGGCCAGCACACAAAGATCAAACGCTACGTGTCCCCAGCCCATTCGAGTGGGACTATGTGTGTGTGTGGCCCCACACATTGTTGTCGAGGAATAAAAATCGAGTGGTGAAACCCCAGAATCTGCCCACTCGGGCCATGAAAAGAGCGCCTACATACCTTTATCGAATGACGGTCACTCAGCCTACGAAAGGGAAACCTTAAATTTATCCTCCAGCGGGCGTAGTGTCCGAAACAACCAAAGTCTTATCGCCATTGTAAATCTTCAATGAACTCAAATATTCCCAGCACCAGCTTGAGAGCTTGAATACAACACAAGAATCTTTAAGCATCAGACCCAATGCTTTACTGCTACTAATGCTTTTACGCAAATACATGCTGTTTGGAATGGTGCAAAATTCAACTGCTTGTTTACTTTTGCGCCTAATTCCAAAAACGAATGGAAACCATTCATTTAACCTAACTCGATTGAATTTCCCTAGACCAAGGGAACCTTACAATTCAAAGGGAACGAGAATAACTAATCGATTATACAATTATATTCATTATATAAGTTCGTATAATATTAGATTTTGGCAAACTTCTGCAGTAATGTGAAATTGTAAAACCTTTAAAATAAAAATAAAAATAAAAATCAAGAAAAAAGGCCCCAAACTATACCCTATAAATTTTTTTTTAAAATCCTCCAAACTTGTTAATTAATTAAGAATAAAAGCCTACAACTAACAATTAATAATCGAAAGCCACTCTGGTAATTTCCCTCTTCCAACTATGTTGGCTAGATTAGTATTATATCATCGCGACTTTTATGTAAATTAAAACGATGCTGATTTGAACACCTCCGGGTTTTTCAAATCCACCACTACAACGCTGACGTTGTCGCTGTCTCTGCCCAGCCGAAAGCTAACTTGGTCAACAAGATGGAGGCGTCCCAACACGCCTTGTCGGACCTCACTGCCGCGTCACTTCCAGACGACTCCGACGCGGGGTCGCTCTTTCTGCGCGCGCAAACACATGCGAACGACTCCACGCGGTGTCGTTTGATACCACGTCCCAGAGGCCATCGCTCGCCAGAATCAGACACTCGTCCTCCGCCGACTGATCCATTATCGTCACCTCCGGTTCCGATATCACGTACGGTTTCAGAATAGTTGTCGCCAATGGCTTCGACATGGCCAAAACTCCCAGGACTCTCGCACCGTCCCAGTACACCACCGCCCGCCCGCGGCTTCTATCCGAGCAACCCATCGGGTCGATCCGGCTGCAATAACAAGAAATAAGCGCACGTTAGCTATAGTGTGGTGCACGCGCAATCAATTAGCACATTCTCAGGCACTTGAGCTTTGCCCTAGCGCCAAGTTGATGCGCCTAAAACAAAATTTAATTCATAGCGTTCCGGTTCAAATAAACTCGTGGTCTGAAGATTAGATCTCCAAAAAGTCACGAAAATTCAATTTTTTATTATTTCTCATGTCTGTTTGTTTTCGGGGAACTCAAAGCTCACCTTATGATCGGAGGAAGAGGGACGGCGATGCCGTCCCCGGCAAAAGCACGGCGCGGGAATCGCCGCGAATAATACCAGAGCAACTCAGAGTTTTCCTCCGGAGTGACGACAGCAACGACTGCTGAGCATCAACGGCATCGCATGGGCCAACCCCAAGCCGCACCGGTAATCGGCTGCCGAGCAAACCAGGTTTCCTTCCTGGACCCTCATCGTCCATCTTCGCGAACTTTTGCTCCATCGCGCCCTTCCACTGTATGTACTCGCCTTCCGTTTCGAGCTCTGCTTCACCATCTTCATCAAATCGATCCTTGCACTTCAAGGCCACCCAAAGAAACCAAACAAAATAAGATAAAAGTCTTAGTATCAGAAACAAAAAGTGCGGGAGAATCAGTGAAGTATAGATCCAGATTAGGATTGGTGGAATTACATGAGAGCAGCCATGGCCGTCGAAAACGCCATAGAAGTGGGCTCCATTAGAGCTTGTGGACTGTTGTTTTGGTAGAACGAATGGTGAATCGAAACGGCGTCTTCCATGTTCCTTGTCTTCTCCCACAACCGAAGTCATACCAGCCCGAGGGCTCCTTGCAGTGCCTGCACCTGCACCGCTTCGTTGTCCACACGCAGCAGATTTTACTCCCGATGACTTTACGTGTATTCACAGCATCAAAATCATCGTCGCCAAACGCACCGTCGCGTTCAGCTTCGACCTTCGCTTTCCGATTTCGATTTCGCTTCGAGGATCTTTCCACCGCGTTTTGTGGCACCGACGACGATGAACGGTACAGATCGATCTTCTGCCGCCCTCCGGCCGTCTCCACCGTCGGGATGTTTTCCACGGCCATGTCAGCTATGTATTTAAAAGCGGAGGGTAGCTTCCATCTCGTACCGCTTTGAATCCTCTTAGTTGCGTCAATCGTAGTTGACGCTGAGCTTTTTCGACAACACCGCAGCAAATTCCAGCCATTGGTAATTCAAACAAAAACCCAATCAAACTACAGGCAACACAAGTCACAAACTCCCACTCTGAGACCTAAGAGGAGAGGAGGATGAGGTGCAGAGAAACATAAGGGGTTTTGAGAATAATAGCGAGAGAGAAAATTTAGTG